>OZ024741.1:300350825-300405825 GCA_964016885.1 Eledone cirrhosa
CCTGGAAAGACATTAGGGATTCTACGGCTCCTATGGGTGGCGTAACCCTTCTGCTATCAGGGGATTTTCGGAAAACGCTGCCTGTCATCCCCAAATGGACAAGAGCTGATGAAGTGCGTGCCTGTCTTAAGTCATCCATGTTGTGGCTCCAGGTGAATAGTTTGTAACTGAGCACAAATATGCGTGCTCATTTGCATGGTGACAACATGTCTGCAGCACAGAACATTTTAGCACTTGGTGAGGGCAAGATCCCTGCGAATGACAAGGGCGGCATAGCAATCGACACCCTGTGCAACATTGTGAGCAAAACTTCTGACCTTTGGGAAGCAGTTTTTCCTAATGTCTCATCTAACTTTAAAAACCTCGATTGGCTCAGCGAAAGAGCCATCCTTGCTCCGAAAAATACCATGGTTAATTTTATTAACGAGCAGCTGATTGAAAAGATTCCCGGTAAAGAGCACATCTTCAAATCAGACCCCGACGATATCGTTAATTATCCGGTTGAGTTATTAAATCTCCTTGAGCCTCCAGGGCTCCCGCCTCACATTATTAAGCTTAGGGTTGGCTGTCCCATTATGATAATAAGGAACTTGCGTCCACCAAAGCAGTGCAACGCTACTCGCATGGTCGTCAAGTCACTGACACCCACTTGATTGAGGCCACCATTGTAACGGGGTGCGGAAGAGGGGAGAATGTTTTCATTCCAAGGATGAACCTTTTCCCTTCGGCGTCAAATATCCCGTTCGATTTCCGACGATCCCAATTCCGGGTGAGACCATGTTTTGCCATGTCCATTTACAAGTCACAAGGGCAAACATTGTCGGTGGCGGGCATCCATTTTGAGGAGCCATGCTTCTCCCATGGCCAACTTTATGTTGCCTGTTCCCGCGCAGGGAGCAGGAATGGACTTTTTGCTTACTCTCCTCAAGGGATGACACGCAATATCGTCTACAAAGAGGTACTATAGATGTTGGTGCAGGTGTTGGAGCTATGCCGTCTGGAACACTATTTCCTTGTAGGGTATCTCATGGCGGACAGATCTGACACCCAGCGGCATCAGGGCCACCATCTTGCAACTTTGGTCTCCTAAATTCGCTATTGGAGGATTATTAACCCATCATTGATTGACCAAAATGCTAATTGGTTCGTAACTTTTAATAATCGGTTCAACTGCTTTATGCACTAAATTGATAAGCTTATTCGCTTTCAAACCACGTTTACCTGTATGTAACTTTTCATAGCAAATGAACAAACCCGAGCAACGCCGGGCTAAAGTGCTAGTATATATATATTTCTGTGTGTGTATATATATATATATATATTACACACACACAGAAATGTATATATGTTTCTGTAGCACTCCTCAATTCCTCCCTCTCTCCCTCCCGCTATCCCCCTCTTGTAGTCTGTCTCTTTCTTTCACTCTCACTCTCTCTCTACGCATGCGCAAAAAACATTCGCACGCGCGCACGTGTTTTAGCGTCTATTCACCCCCCCCCCCCCCCGCGATCCCCCTCTCGTAGTCTGTCTCTTTCTTTCACTCTCACTCTCTCTCTACGCGTGCGCAAAAAACATTCGCACGCGCGTACGTGTGTCCACTGTCGGACAGACAGACAGAGAAATTGCTGGTTATGTATTATAAGGAGATATATATATAATTATATATTCGTGTACAGATATTTTTGCATACACAATAACAAAATATAAATAAACGTATTTATTTCACAAGGCTCAATAAGGATAAATATATATCAAATATATATATAAGAACTCTAGAGCAAATCCCGAGTAACGCCGGGCCATTCTGTTAGTTTATATATCTAAAACAGAGAATGTGTGTCTGTCTGTCTGACTCCCTCAAACTCGAGAACCACCCAACCGATTGTCTTCAAACTTTACACATGTAATACTTATGCTCCTGTGACTGTTGTGAGCAAAAAATATTTGAAATTTTCAATGCCCTAGGGACCACATTAGGCGATTTAGCGATCTCTCTCTATAATTCTTAGTCTTTCTTTTTAGATAAATACATAGATATAACGTTGCGCCCTTATAATATTTGTCTGTATGTCTGGCTGTCTGACATTATGACGTTATATCTGTGTGTATATATTGTATATATAGTGTGTGTGTATATATATAGTGTGTAACGTTTTTCGAAATATTTACTTCTGCGTTCACAGATTGATTTTTTAGTTTCAGAAGATCCCGTTAAGGGTAAAAGCAGCGATTCTTTGCTTAAACGTTAATCTGTTATTTTAATATATATATATATATATATATATATATATATATATATATATATATATATATATATATATATAATTACATATTCGTGTTCAGATAGTTTTGCATACACAACAACACAATATAAACAAACGTATTTATTTCACGAGGCTCGATAAGGATAAATATCTGTCAAATATATAAGAACCCTAGAGCAAATCCCGAGCAACGCCGGGCCATTCTGCTAGTATATATATAGCTGCTGATCGAACTTCGAATATGCTGTACTATTGTATTACTATCTCCTAGACATAATGATTAATTGATTAATTTAATTTGACAATTCCATTGATTGGTTAATTATTTAAGTTTGTTTAATAACGGTCTGGTTGAGTGCTTAATTCAGTGTGTGCATGGAATTTTTTCCATTGCTCATAATTTTTGAATTGGCCACCATAAACCGGGGTTACCCCCCTTTGCAGTAACATGTGCTTCACACCGGGTTTGGGGTTAGAACGAAAGCCTGTTGAGAAAGTAAATTCCCCTGTTCGATCTTCCAGAAGCCTAACTTGTATAACAAGCGGATTTTGTTGATTTGGGATTTACAGAAACCTCACTTAGATATTCAGTCATTTCGAAGTGATAGTCCAGGTATGTAATCTATACAGATATGTGCATATATGTATGTATGTATGAGATTCTTGTATGTATATATGTGTGTGTATATATCCTTTTCTCACTAGTCAGTTCCTTCATTGCTACAGATCACGCGGCTGAATTAGCGGTCGCTATTTTCAATTTGCAAAGCACTTTAAACTGTATCTTATTACTCTGAGGTCTATACATTGTCGAGTGCTTGGCTGCACTGCTAAAGGCATTCGTTGGCTTAGCTGCTGATCGAACTTCGAATATGCTGTAGTATTGTATATATATATATATAAAATTTAAAAAAAAAAATATATATATAATAAGAATATATATATGTATATATATATATTAAAAAATTGGTCTTTTTGGAAGCCTACATATATATATATATATACATACATACATGTGTGTGTGTGTGCATGTGTGTGTGTGTATGAATAAATATATATATATATATATATATATATATATATATATATATATATATATATATATATATATATATATATATATATATGGGGTTGTATTTTATGGCAATATATATTATCTGAAAATGTATGTTGAAACAGATATTGTTGTAATTTGGGAGGGCAATGCTACCTGAAAAACTCACGGCCTGATTGTCTTCAATTCAATTGATTATTTTTATTTCCAGGTCGTTTATTTAAATAACAGGATGGTTGTTTGTTTATTGATTGTCAAAGCTTTTTCATCACACATTCTGTCACCATTTCAAACACTACTTTTACTGTTATTTTGGGTCTCTTCTTTGTTGTTTTAAACATATTATTTTAGTGAGCTTTGTACTTGGCTAGCGTTACGTCCGGGTGTGTGTGTGCTTTATTAATTATGATTTTATTTTTCTCTCTCTCTTTCTTTAATACCCCGTTGTATTTGGTTACTTGTTTTATCTTTGTGCCTGTGCGTTTCTGGGGTTTGTGGTCTGTCTATTTGTCTTATTAGTTCTGTCTTTGTATATCATTATATTTTCCTTGTGCGCTATATTGTGAATTCGCTACCTTTTCACTCATATTTCGACTTAGCAATGGTCGGATTTCATTTATGTTTGTCGCCTCAAGGACCTGATAGAAGTGAAACCCAACAGTGGGTGGTTGTTTGATATCATGACCCTCCAAATGTATATAATACTATATATATATATAAATGTAAGTAAGCACAGATATACATATACATAAATATATTATGTATACACACACACACACACATACACACATATATATATATATATATATATATATATATATATATATATATATATATATATATATATATATATATATATATATATATATATTTACTTGTTGTAACCCAACAATTTTAAATAAAACTTTTGCATATATATATATTATATAAATATATATATATATATATATATATATATATATATATATATATATATAAAGGATGAATATAAAATGAAAGTGCTTTTTGTTAAAAAAGGAATTTATTAGGTATTGACATATGTTTCTGTAACAGACCGAATACCTATGTATCGCTGCTTGCGTAATCATATAATGTTAGCAAGTATTCGATAGCAAATGTATAATCAGTTGTCACTTCTTCAGAGATTTTGGATAAATTGGATAAAATCAGAAAAATTGATGTATTTATATTAGTAAAAGAGGAAGGAACAGAGGGGATAGTATATGACAGATGGTAAATTAATTTACTGCTAAACAAGTATATAATGGGTTTCTAATGAGAATACCATGAGTAAATCTAAATAAGAATTTTGGGAGTGCCAATTTTAATCTCTACTTGACCAACTGGACAGTGGACTACCAGGATTGAACGCCTGTCTCTATCTCCGTTTGATTGTCAAAATAGATATTAACATTCTTTATTAGTCTTAATTCTATCAACTCTTCTATTATTTACCTTTTAATACAAACTGCTATAGATAAAATGAGATTTCTGATTTCTTGATTCAATTCCCTAATGCATATACCAGCTGGCTACTGGCATTGATGTTATTTAGTAGCAATCGAAATCTCCCCCTTCCCCAATTGACACTTTATAATTAATACTACTGCACCAAATGACCAGCCCTGTCCACTGTCCAGTTGGTCAAGTAGAGATTAAAATTGGCACTCCCAAAATTCTTATTTAGATTTACTCATGGTATTCTCATTAGAAACCCATTATATACTTGTTTAGCAGTAAATTAATTTACCATCTGTCATATACTATCCCCTCTGTTCCTTCCTCTTTTACTAATATAAATACTTCAATTTTTCTGATTTTATCCAATTTATCCAAAATCTCTGAAGAAGTGACAACTGATTATACGTTTGGTATCGAATACTTGCTAACATTATATGATTACGCAAGCAGCGATACATAGGTATTCGGTCTGTTACAGAAACATATGTCAATACCTAATAAATTCCTGTTTTAACAAAAAGCACTTTCATTTTATATTCATCCTTTCTACATTTTCTCCGGAATATAATTTATACTCGTTGAGCAAACCTGCACGTACGCTGTTCATCTCTAACGTAACGATATATTATCACTACATTATTGATAACCTGAAATTTTATATATACATATATATATATATATATATATATATATATATATATATATATATATATATATATATATATATATATATATATATATATATACATATGTACCTATGGGTTATATCGAACATTGAAAATAATCTTCGATTCGTTTGTAAATAAACAGCCCGATTTGAAGTTATGCCGTGCCGGTGACCAATCCTTACCTGTTTGTTTGACACCGGGTTTGAGGAACAATCAACCTTTTTCCGGGTCATTACACTTCATCGGGACTGTATACCTCTGCCAGTCTGTTGAACGGTTGAAAACATATTATTTCGTAAGAACTTATCGGCTGAGTAGCCTCAGTTGAATTCCAAGCGAGTTACGGCCGGCCTTGCCGAATATGAAAAATAAAATTATTTTATTTCTCGCCCAACCACAGCTGATATATAAATGTAAGTATGCACACGTACACATATATACACATTTATATATTAATACATACACACACATATATACATATATATATATGTACGTATGGGTTATATCGAAAATAAACAATGAATTTCGATTTGTTTTCGACTTTACATACTTTATCCTTAGAATCTGCAGTATAGATTTCACTTTACGCCTGACTGGATTTCTTCACTCCCTCTTTGTTCTACCGGCAAGTTCAGCCACCCCTACCTCCCACCAAATGCCATGATAGATTTATTTGTCTTTATAACACATTTTAACCAATCCTCTTGACAATTACTATCTTCCCATATAAGGAAGTACCCCTTGATAAGTTTTGTTATTTATTTACCAGGCTAAAAATTCTTACTTAGTCCAGAAATAGCGGTCGAACCGGCTTGAGCTCTGCCGTCGGGGTCATACTTGTTCCTATTACCCACTCTACTACACTAAGTATTGAGTACTTTGGTGCGTTATGCTCCATCTGGTTCCTTACCACAATTCCTTCGTTATATATATATATATATGTTAAAACAATGAAATAAAAAATCAAGTCATTAGAAATATACTTCACTGCTTTACGATCGTTTCTAGGTGATGATAATACATCGTAACTATACGTTGTTATCGATCTATGTAAGGTTAGTTACAAAATATCAAATAAGGAGAATATTTACTTACATGCATTTCACCAGCTGTTGTCAAAAGCAATAATAATTTTATTCAAAATTAGTAGTAAATTAGTATTATGTTTAGTTCTATGACCTTATTTGGAGGTAGTTGAAGAACTAACCAATCAGATTGTTTTTTTTTTTCCATATGATGTTAAGATGAAATATAATTCACTTTAGTTGAGGTCATGAGCTTTTGAAAGACATCGTTGGACAATTTCTCCTCTATAATATTCATTCCTAGCAAAAACTACAAACACCAAACAATACCATTGAAACAAATACCTAATGAGGTTATTCCTATTACACCAAACAACCGAAAAACCACACCAACTATTACTACACGATCTATGACCAATGTTATCAACTCACATATGAATACCAAGCATTCAAAATCTCATAATCTACCCAATAATAACACCAAATACAACCACGGTAGTTTACCAAATTCCACAAATACGGATACTAACCATAGGAATTCTTCTAGAACACAGCACATTAATAAAAGTGGTAATAAGAACTTATCTAAAAACCGCAAAACAAACACAACAAGGTACAACGCACCCTTCAACCTGCAAACTATTGGACAAATCCCCAAAAAATTCTTTGAAATTCTACATAAACATTTTCCACCAAACCACGGATACCACCAAATATTTAACAGATATACTGTTAAATTCTCATATTCTACATCAAACAATCTCCAGCAAAAAATAAGCAACTACAACATTTATAAATTTTAAAATAATATGACCACACCACCACAACATAATTTAAATAGGACTGCACCTTTTAAAAGGACAAATAATACAATCCTTCAACCTGTAAAACACAACCACCCAAATCACCAACACAAAAACAACATAACACAAAATCACAATACAACACTAGCACTAAACCACACACAAAGCAACCTTCATTCTCCCGCTAACATTAATTACAATAGGAATAGCTCAAGAATTAATGAGAATGGTATGGGTACCCCCAACAGCCATCACACGTATGGTTGTAATTGCAGAAATAGAAGCATTTGCCCCTTAAATGGCAACTGTTTCATTAACAATGTAATATATAAATGCCCTGTATCTACTACTGACTCCAACAAAACATATATAGGATCTACATCAAACACATTTAAGAAATATTACGCACAGTCTAGTAGTTTTAACAATACTAAACTAGCTAACACCACATTTTAGCTGAAGCAGTAAATAACTATAAAAAGAAAAAAGTAGATTTCAAGCTATCGTGGAACACCATTCTACAAAGAACTCCATATCTTGGGAACAGGAGAGAATGCAGGTTATGTTCAGGGGAGATCTTGGAAATCACTAAATCTAAGGACGACTTATTGAATAAAAGACAGGAACTGATTATAGTTTGTAATCACCTTATACGAAAAACATTTAAATACTATAAACCTAATTAAATATTCTAAATATCAGCTCACTATAATTCTATGTAACGTAACATTTGTTAGTATCCCTTTCCCCTAATTATACGCATTCATATTTTTTTAGTTTCTTTAGATTTATGCGTTAATGTCTAAGGGCAACAAGGTACACAACCACCCTTAATTGCATGAGTAAATATATATATATATATATATATATATGTGTGTGTGTGTGTGTGTGTGTGTGTGCGTGTGTGTGTGTGTGTGTGTGTGTGCGTGTGTGTGTATGTTTGTATATGCGAGTATATGTGTATGAGTGTTTATATGTGTGTGTGTACATTTATGTATGTGTACTTACATATATGTATGTGTGTATAGGAGTGTATATGTAAAAATATATATATAAATATATGTATGTATGATTGTGTGCACATGTGTAGATGTATGTATATGTTTGCATCTATTTATGTGTATGTATATTTTTAGTTGAGTATCAATATAACTATACCTCTATCTATATTGTGTGTATATGCACTTTGTGATCTATGAAATTTATGCGTTTTGACTATGTCAACATGTATTTATCTGAGTTTGATTATTTATACATAGACATATTTGAAAGTATTTTAAGGCGTATCATACGCTGTATTATATTAAGTACAATTTACCACACCGTACTATATTGTGTTACATTATATTATATTATTGCATTACTGTATTTCATTAACTTATTATAATTTTCATCGTTCAATATACTATCTTTCCTAGTCATGACCTTAATTTATATTCACCTAAAACTCCATACAACACAACTCAACATTTAACTTTTACATTCCTTTTAAACTTCACTATACCATATACATTCAACTATCAATTTGACAATCCCTTTCTTCCTAATAGAACTTTTATAGCATTTCTATTATTAACACCATTGAAACATTCCTTTCAAATGGTCGTGACCTCAACTAAAGTGAATTATTTTTTCATATTAACAGCATGTAGAAAAAAACAATCTGATTGGTTAGTTCTTCAACTACTTCCAAATAATGTCATATAATTAAACATAATACTAATTTACTACTAATTTTGAATAAAATTATTATTGCTTTTGACAACAGCTGGTGATATGGATTTAAGCAAATATTCTCCTTAATTTGATATGTTGTAACTAACCTTACATATATCGATAACGGGATTTATTTTAACCTACAACATTTTCAACATACGGATTACATTGAGTTCTTCATGCAGTCTGGACCCCAAAACTTACCGTGGATATCTCTGTATATATATATATATTTATATATACACATATATATATATATATATATATATATATATATATATATATATATATATATATATATATATATATATATATATGTATATATATATACATACGTAAATATCTTTAAGTCTTTTGGAAGCCTCGACAATGCAAATGGGTAAATCTCCGGGTAACAAGGTTCGGTGGTGGAGATAGAGATGTAAGTGGGTGTACGTTGAGATGCGTGGTGCGTATAAGATCTGTGAGATGTGTAGAATGAAGGGAAGAGTATAAAGGATAAAATTAAAATAACAACACAAGAGAGAGTTACCTTGGGAGAGATTTAATAGTACATACATATGTACACACAAAAGAAAAGAAAAGGGACAATTAACATGCGCACGCCCATCCACACATATAATACAAATACCCGCGCATATGCCGATATACATACATCTACACATGCATACGCATAAGTGTTTCCACATGCATACACCTGCACGCATGCACATCTGTCCACACACACAAAAGTGCTACCACATATACATATATAAAAACACACCTGTAAGTAAACAGTTAAAAATACAGTATGAAATAGAAACAGTATAATGACGGTAAAATTATCGTAACATAAAAATATACAATGTAATATAATATACAATATGATATATGTATATATATTAGAAAGTGAGGTTTTTTTTACAAAATGAAAAATAACCGAGGTGTCATAGACGAGTGAAAGTATAAAGAAAAAAAGATGAAATCGAAAATGCAACTGGAATTCTTATTTTCAAAAAAAATATATATATTTATTTGGTTCCTTTACCGGTTTCGCAGTTCTTCTGCTTTTCAAAAGTAAAGTTGAGATGGAGGGTCTGTGGCTTTTCTCACATCTGGTTGGTCTCTGAATGTTACTTGTTTTATATGGAAAAAGTGGCTCGAAATGCCAGGTTTTTCGAGAAGTAATTTGATTGGTTGGTCAATAATTATAATAAATTTCGCGCCAGTTCGCGTTACAAAGTTCTTCAAACAAGGGGAGGAGGAGGAGGGTCACAGGTTGTTTTTTCATATATGAGTGTTTGAATTTCTTTTTACTTGAAAAAAGGGGCTCACGAAGGCTTTATTTTAATAAGCGTAATTTGATTGGTTATAAATGAAATTATGGCGGTCACGTGAAGAAGTTTTCATAAAATTTTCGCTCCCTTATTTGGAAATCCTTTTTAGAGAATTTTATAAGTAAAAGATAATGGTCAAGAGAAATGGGATGGGAGAATTGTTCTGTTCACGTGACAGCCATAATTTCATTTATAACCAATCAAATTACGCTTATTAAAATAAAGCCTTCGTGAGCCCCTTTTTTCAAGTAAAAAGAAATTCAAACACTCATATATGAAAAAACAACCTGTTACCCTCCTCCCCCTCCCCTTGTTTGAAGAACTTTGTAACGCGAACTGGCGCGAAATTTATTATAATTATTGACCAACCAATCAAATTACTTCTCGAAAAACCAGATGTGAGAAAAACCACAGACACTCCATCTCAACTCTACTTTTGAAAAGCAGAAGAACTGCGAAACCGGTAAAGGAACCAAATAAATATATATATATATTTTTTAAATAAGACTCCAGTTGCATTTTCGATTTCATCTTTTTATATATATATATATATATCCCCCTATTATACATATATAAACACACATATATACACACACATATATATATATACACCCACACATACACACACACACGTACACGGACTCATACATATATATACAGATATATACGGATATATATAAAGAGTATATGTGATAAAATAATACAACAAGAATAATAGTAACAATAATAAAAAAATCATATATATTCCCTATATAATCATCCGCAGACATTCCTATGAGATGCACATAAACACATACTTGTATGCACAAATACATATACACACATATATAGGCCGGCAAATGCATGCACCTGCACCCACATACACATCCACATATATACACATACACACATATATATATATACGCACACTTACCCACCCGCACACACACAGACCTACTCATACGTGGCTATACGTACACACTCACACATATATATATAGGCATATATATATATATATATATATATATATATATATATATATACACACATGCTCATACATAGACATACATAGACATATATACACACACACACACATACACCCACATTCCGCCATATATGTATATATATGCACACGTCTGCACCTACAGGCGCGTATAAGCTTGTGCACACACGCACCCATGCCCACACACACTCCCCGACACCCACCGACGTGTATATATATACATACGCATCTACTCACACACACACGCACATATCACACACACATGTCCTCACATATAAACACGTGAACATAAACACAATATGATAATAAAATAAAATACATAAATAAATTTACAATATTTTAGGGTACATTAAAATCTGTATGTAACTGCATAAATAGGTACAAGAAAAGAAGGGGCAAAATAAAGGAACGGGTATAATAAAAAAAAGTTAAGAAAAAAAAACGGGGGGGGGGTACAGGAGAAGGTGCGTGCGTCCATACGATATACTACACAGGTATTATGAGATGCAAACTTGTGTCCGTGTATAGAACAGGTAACAGTAACAGAACAATGATATAACAATATTAACACTTACTGTTCCAAGGTGGAACAGGTGTAGAGTATATAGTCACGATTGACGGTGTACACATTCAATGTGACGCCCGCCACGGTCGCCATGGGGTATGGCACCGTGGCTGGGTTGTGCTGTTCTAAACGTTTAGTGCAAAGGTCTGGGCGCACCCGGTTTACCTATGATTGGCCCACCGGTCATACATCGTCATCATGGCATGTCGTCAGGTCCCCTAATCCCGCTAGTCCAATCGGGTCTGTGCGTTCTCATTCTCATTCCCCCTGCCTGCGTCACCCGGCGGGTTCCATGCTGCACCTTCTCTGGTGTCTACATGTCATGATAATTTCATCTTCAGGTTGACGGCGTCATCATTCAGTTTGACTATCTCCATGGCCTCGTGTAGGCACAATCGGCACTTTCTACTTCCAGCCGAATATGCACTCGCGTATCGAACGATACTCCATTCGGGGACGCATGGAGTGCCGTGGTCTTTCATGTCCCACACGAGGTCCGCTAACCTAGTGGAGTGCCTTTTGCTACGGTCCCTGAAGGAATTCGTGTGATTATACATCCGCGATTTAAAGGTCGTGGATGTTGCGCCTATGTAGGTTTGATGCGCATTCTGGGTCGTAACCACACACTTGTATACTAAGTCCTTCATTAAGCATTTCCCCTGTAGGTGGCACTGGGTGCACGCTCTACAGTTGCAAGTTCTGCTGTCATTTCTAGTGCGTCCGATGTCCGGGCCCCGATCTGTAATGCCCCTCTCAGGGTTCTCATTGTGTAGCATCACCGACACATTTGTCCCCCGACACATTTATTTTGCCCCTTCTTTTCTTGTACCTATTTATGCAGTTACATACAGATTTTAATGTACCCTAAAATATTGTAAATTTATTTATGTATTTTATTTTATTATCATATTGTGTTTATGTTCACGTGTTTATATGTGTGGACATGTGTGTGCGATATGTGCGTGTGTGTGTGAGTAGATGCGTATGTATGTATATACAGATACGTGGGTGGGTGTCGGGGTGTGTGTGTGGGCATGGGTGCGTGTGTGCACGAGCTTATACGCGCCAGTAGGTGCACACTTGTGCATATATATACATATGTGGCGAAATGTGGGTGTATGTGTGTGTGGGTGTGTGTATATGTGTCTATGAATGGGCATGTGTATATATATATATATATATATATATATATATATATATATGCCTATATGTGTATGTGTGAGTGTGTACGTATAGCAACGTATGAGTAGGTCTGTGTGCGTGCGGGTGGGTAAGTGTGCGTATATATATATATGTGTGTGTGTGTGTATGTGTATATATGTGGATGTGCATGTGGGTGCAGGTGCATGCATTTGCGGGCCTATATATGTGTGTATATGTATTTGTGCATACAAGTATGTGTTTATGTGCATCCCATATGAATGTCTGCGGATGATTATATAGGGACTATATATGATTTTTTTTATTATTACTATTATTCTTGTATTATTTTATCACATATACTCTATATATATCCGTATATATCCGTATATTTATGTATGAGTCTCTGTACGTGTGTGTGGGTGTGTATATATATATATGTGTGTATATATGTGGGTGTATATATGTATAATAGGGATATATATATATATATATATATATATATATATATATATATATATATATATATATATATTGGTAAACGGAATAGACAATGCTGACAAATTGTTCACAGTTGAAAAATGGTTTAATTAGGAATAAAAGAGTATTAGTGATTGTATGGGTTAGTATTCAGTTGTGGTTTTAAGTTTTTAAGTTTTTACCGGTTGCGCATTTCTAAATGCTTTTCAAAAATAATTTTGAGATAGAGTGTCCGTGCTGTCTGCTCTGATCAGAGCAAACAGCACGGACACTCTATCTCAAAATTATTTTTGAAAAGCATTTAGAAATGCGCAACCGGTAAAAACTTAAAAACTTAAAACCACAACTGAATACTAACCCATACAATCATTAATACTCTTTTATTCCTAATTAAACCATTTTTCAACTGTGAACAATTTGTCAGCATTTTCTATTCCGTTTACCAACATATAATAACTTGTGTGTTACACCTCTATTCTTTTAACTATATATATATATATATATGTGTGTGTCATATTGTTTATTATATTACATTGTATATTCTTTTATGTTACGATAATTTTACCGTCATTACACTGTTTCTATTGCATAATGTATTTTTAACTGTTTACTTACAGCTGTGCTTCTATATGTATATGTGGTAGCACTTTTGTGTGTGTAGGCAGATGTGCATGCGTGCAGGTGTATGCATGTGGAAACATGTATGCGTATGCATGTGTAGATGTATGTATATCGGCATATGCGTGGGTATTTGTATGTATATGTGTGGATGGGCGTACGCATGTTAAGTTGTCCCTTTTCTTTTCTTTGTGTGTATATATGTATGTCTATATATATATGTGTGTGTGTGTGTATTTACGTGTGTAGGTAATGTTTATCTACGTATGTTTATTCGTATATATGTGTGGACATGTGTGAGTATAAATTTACGTATATACGTGTGTGTATGTATGTATGTGTGTATATATCATTATCTATAAAATGCTAATTGTTGTTGTTGTGTGTGTGTGTGCATGTTCCATGTTTATACATTTGCAGAATTTCAAACCGATTCGACTCAACGTCTGTAAGAATATTGTAAATCATCTAATTATATGTCAACGACTCTTTATTTCATTCATACTCCCCCACAATTACGGACATAATCCATAAAACTAAATACATGACGGTTTAACCCTCTAATATAATCATATTTTCTCTCTCTACTCCCCTTAAACTTTAAGAGAGAGAGAGAGAGAGAGAGAGAGAGAGAGAGGGAGAGGGAGAGAGGGAGAGAGAGAGACCGTTTGTTTTTGAGTGTTGAACAATCATACATTTATTTACTTCAATGACAAAGAGAACTTATTACATTTCATACGAAACAACAATTAGTCAAAAGCAACAGATAAATTTATTCAACAACAACAAAAATAGCGATAAATCTTTTTTTAAAACATCTGTCAACGAACGTGGAAGAAAGAAGTATCAGTTCATTTACTATACACAATAATATTCTCTATGAGGTCACTAAACCTGCTAGAAACAGCAGCTACCTCTCCGCCATATCACACCTCTCCCTACTGTCTTAAATTTAGAAAACACACACTAGACTACCACGCAGAACAACTCCATCGCAGCTCTGTTGTTCGGCTGGCATCGTCTACGCGCGTGTTGCGCAAGTACTGTGAAACAATAAATTTCAACACTTCTTTGGAAAGAGATAATATCCATAGGTGAAACTACAATTGTCACTGCTGGCGCAGCTCCTGCTTCGGCAGTCCAGGTCTGCAATTCATTCACCCAGTGCCTGGCATACAAAAAAAGTGCTGCCATAAAATGGGTGGTGCAACCTAACTTTGGTAACTTACTGACCCCGAGCAACGCCGGGCTTTAATGCTAGTATATATATATATATATATATATATATATATATATATATATATATATATATATATATATATATATATATACGTATATACAAGTGTGTATATATGTATGTATAGGTATGTATCTGTGTATGTATATATATGTGTGTATGAGTGTGTATATATATATATAGATATATAGATATATAGATATATAGATATAGATATATTTAAATGTATAGAAGGTTGCGCGAATGTGTATGTGCACCCGTATGTATGTATATATGTGTACGTTTGAGTAGGATATGCTGTTCCTAAGTGATACAGAGCACGACGTAAACAACCGTCAGAAGTCTTGTGCCGATATGTATCAACAAGTGGGTGTGACTGGGTCCGTGGAAGTGAGGGAAAGAGGGTATGTGAGTATATATACAGCGATGTATGTATGTGGGGGGGGTGTATGCGCATGTAGGCGTACGAGTGTGTATGCGTAGATAGGTATGTGTCTTCATGTGTGTGTGTTTTTATGTGTGTATTCTAGTACGAGTGGGTGCTTATTCTGAAGTGTGAGCAGACGTGGAAAGTACTGAACCCAGCATGACTCCATTGAAATGTGTCGGACGGAAATTGGTTGATGAACCGTCTGGCAGCAGATACTGACCAGAACTTGTGATGACGTGGAGTAAAAACAGCCAATGGCATGACAAGAGTGGAATTAGGGTTTTTTGAGGGTTTTGTTTTGATGATAACACCCCAGTGATAAAATTTGCTCCGGACGTAACACCCGTGTCTGAAAGAACCCGCAGAAGTAGAATCAGCCAGATCCATACAAGGACCATGTCTCGAACTACATGCCGGCGAAAGATTTGTAACACGAATTAAACTAAGTCCAGATGCATCACTGATTTTTCGTTTCCTTTATAATATATACACTCTACTCTGAGGAATATCGAGTGATAAATTTGGCATACCGCCTATGGAAGTACCATAGCTACCACTATACCCAACTATATATATATATATATATGTGTGTGTGGGGGGGTCTAGGGTGTAATATATATATATGTATATGTGTACGTGTGCATACTTACATTTATATATATATATTGTGTTAACCATTTGGAGGGTCATGAGGCTAATCAAACACACACAATGTTGGGTTTCAATTCTATCATATATATATATATATATGTATAGAGAGAGAGAGAGAGAGAAAGAGAGTGTGTAGATGTAACGAAAGAAGAATAGAATGGGTGCATGCCGTTAAGTGTATGACTTACAATGTCTACACAGTACTTCATATTTATTTTCGTGAGGAAGAGTGAACTATTGTCAAAATAAATAGTGCACGTTAAGCATTGATCTCTTCAAATGGAAGAAATATATTTAATAATCTTGTTAAACCAAAGACAAGTATATTAAGACATTTATTACCGTCCATTTAAACATTGCTCTCTGCATTGAACACCTCACCACTTTATTCCTATTTAAACGCTACTTGAAACCGTCATATAAATTCTATTACTGTTCTCGTTTCAATTATTCTGGATTACAGTATATTACATCAATTAAAAGGCATATTGAAATATCTTGATCACATTTCCTGCGTTTTCCGTATCTTTAACCTTCATAGAAATGTCGATATTATTTATATGAAATACTTTTAGCAGTTAAAGAAGGAAACGCACATGTTTTCTATTCCACTAGAATTATAGTCAAACCGTATTTAACAAGCAATATATCATCAATTTAATGTATGGATATTTAAAATAAGGCAATTCAGCCTACTTGTAAACATATGCATCGAACATTTACTATATACAAAATGAATATATGATATATAAGCTTTTTCTAAATCATTTGAGAAAATACTTTGCATGAAAATGCATTTACATTTGTAACACAACTAAGTGATTACATTTTGGTTCGTAATATGGAAGTCGAAATTACTTATCAGGAATTCGTTTTATATATAAACCTGCGACAAGCTGATATGGCGTGCTTTTGATATAATGATAAAATAAATATGGCTGTTTAAAAAACAATCTGAACGTTATATTCTATTAAACTTGGTAATCTAAAAGTGTCGGACACAAAAATTATACATATATATATTCCTATTCTTTATACCTTTTTTCCTTCCATAAGATTATTTTAGCAAATTGTCTAAGCTATAATTTATTGGAAAGCAAATGGTGGTCCACTCGCTGACCGCTCTGTGGCCTCGGCAGACAGAATAGAGAAGGCGTTTCCGCGGACGATGGTGAAGGAGACGCGTTAGAAAAGTCATTCCCACTTGCTAGGCTCACACAGACACGTGTCAACCTCACCAGCCACCGCGGCCGCGCATAGGCTCCTGTTTGCTTATAATAGTGGAAGATGGTAAGGGCGAGAGAGACAGCAGCAGTGACAGCACATACATACATACTCATTCACCGATAGTTTCTAGGAAAGGAGTGTTGTTACTGATATATTCTGCGTTTGGAACTCTTACATTTTCTGAAGGATCACAAATTACTCAACGCTTCAATAGTTGCACAGAAGTACCCGGCACAGAAGTACCCGGCGTTGCCCGGGTGTAAGTCGACCTCTGGTCTGTTAGAATGTGTGAAAGTTACTTCCCGCACATCACAGGTTCAAAACTTCGAACTTCAATGAAAAAAAATAGGTTAGTAGACGCAGGTGTGTAATTTATTAATTGTAGTTACACAGTGTATCGTTGAAATTGTTCTCTGCACGACTGACGGAAGTCAAAATCGCTTGATATTGAATGTTCAGTTAATTTGAAGCAGGGTGAAAATGTCGATTTTTTTCAGGGTTTTTTTTTTTTTACAATTTTTGCGCTCACATGTGCATAAGAAGAATTAAAAGGGCCTTCATCTTAACCGCGGCAGTTTTCAAGAATATCGGACGTTCCTGTAAAAAGTTTTCCCATGTGTAACTTTGCCTTGTTTTTTTTTGCGCAAAGTCGAGCCCCGCTTCAGTTTTATTGATTTTTTACATCAATGCGTGATCTCTGAAGTAGATTTGAGTAGCTAAAAACCTGTCCCGGTAAATTTGCTATAGGTGAAAACAAGTTGATCAAAATTGTATCTAGGGTTATTGCCCTTTGCAACAGCCTCAACGTGTCTTCAAGTATGTTTTGTTAATTTGCTGTGGAACTAAATCTACTTTCGTCAAATCGGACCGAGGAATCAATGTTTCCATTTCTCTTTCTAGCTAGTGTACCCGGATACACACGGGTTTATAAGGCGCTGGATTTAAATAAATGAAGAAGACACGTTTCCTTGCGACTGATATTGCAGGTGGGTGTTTCCCTCTTGGATAAATCTAAGGGTAGCCTAAATAATGAATGGGCTGTACGACCGCCATGTATCAGGGTTGCCGCTATGCCACTGGAGGCCACTCCTAAAGCAATTTGTACGCATTGCCTAACTTTAGCCAGAAGCAAGTTGATGACGAAGGTTTTGCCTGTTCCCGCCGGAGCATCAAGAAAAAAAATACCTCCCGCTCTGCAGTCAATACTGGAGATTATCATGTTGTAGGCAGTCCTCTGGTCTGACAAAAGTCGAGGTTCGTTGAGCTGTACATAAGCTGTCAAATGCACCTGGTCGTAGCTAACCTCGCGCATGTACTCGATGTTTAATGAACCGGATGCGTGCTGTCGTTGGGGCAAACCGAAGGTAGCGATGCCCTGACCTCCCATTGCTTGGACTCGTTTATCTAGGTCGAGTAAGGCCTCGTTGTAGATAGCAGAATTATATTCAAACCCAGCCGTAGGGTCCTGACGCTGAAGTCGGCGGAGGATGTCTTCGGCCACGCTGTTTTTGTGTGCCTCCTAAACATTTAAGGGGTCACTCAAACCGCATGTCATCAGCATGATCGAAAACAGCTGGCGCAGTTGAATTGGTGCTTTGAAGGCAGTAGCCTCCTCCAGAGTCTGATCCCATTGAGCGTCATCTTCCAAGATGCCAAGTTTGGCACATGCCTCCCTATACGTAGTGCAGAGTTTGCCATTGATGCGCCGTAGCTCAGTGAAAGAAGTAGGACCCCTAACACTGTGCAGCAACATACGTAAATAAAAGCACTCATGGTAATTTGGATGCACTGTGTGCACTCTCCCGATGGCATCGCTTTTAAAAACGTCTTCTCCGTTCACGTGAACGCGTGCTCCCTGTCGGCGTCTAGTCCATTTATTATGTGCCCAGGTGTAGTAGGTTGGGACGTCGGCATAATGAAGCGTTTTAGCAAACGGATCTTCTTGGCACAATTGGAAGAAAGCCGTTAATTTTGTTGCAGGTAGGTTGGCCACCATGCGGCTGGCGGTTTCGTCAGTATAGTACACTCTTTGCCCATTCTCCAAGCGAATATTCAAGTTTACTACTGTTGGTGAAAGCTGATGAATGTCAAAATCAAAAATCCTCCAAATCGCCTGATTGGATGAAATGTACCTGCCGATTTGATATTGTTGTATTTCATCAGGTTGTGCCCTGCCACATTGGTGTTCAATGACAGCCATATACCCTCTCTTGTTTATGTACTTGCATATGTACTTAATGCTCTTCACCGACATACATGACTCAATATTGATGTGAGCATTAAAAATCTTGGCAAGAAGAGGGTTATATGGTACCACCCATCTGTTGTCGAGGACAATCTCCTGCCCGTACAGCTGTAGCCCCACCATCCGCG
Source organism: Eledone cirrhosa (assembly GCA_964016885.1). Taxonomy (NCBI): domain Eukaryota; kingdom Metazoa; phylum Mollusca; class Cephalopoda; order Octopoda; family Eledonidae; genus Eledone; species Eledone cirrhosa. Next base: position 300,370,836 of record OZ024741.1, read on the forward strand.
GGTGCGCGCCATCTATAGATAGGATAGCCGTCGATCCCTGTGCGTGTTTCCCGTGTAAATGGTCGTGGAAACCTTTTAGTGCACTTGTTATTCTCCATGCAAGGTGAATTAAAGTTAAGGGCGCCGCAGGGTCCGTGCATCAATTGTTTGCTCACGGTGTTGAAAATTGCACATCGGTTTGCGGATTGGGCAGTTCTGCGCAAATAATGTTTTCCATGTCCGTTGGCCGTATCCTGTCCTTGCACCATATAAGGATGTGAGCATGTGGTAGTCCCCGCTTCTGCCACTCCACGGTATACATCCATGCATTAAGACCACCAAATATTTTGTCGTCTTTCAGTAGCCACATCAATTTCTTGAGTTTCTGCTGGAAGACTCTGGCTATGAGGTCGTGCCTGTCACTACTCACCTGGCCCCGGAAGAGGTAGGTTTGAATTTCCTCCCATTTTGGATTGCAAGTGAGAGTGATGAAAAGATCAGGCCTGCCAAACTTACGAACGTAAGACATTGCATCCTGAGTTCTTTGGTGCATATAACGAGGGGATCCTGTAAAACTTGATGGAAGGATCACCTGTTGTCCGACGTTTCCGGCATAGCCATCACGAATCAGGGCGTCCTGTAAATGGATGTATTCCTCCGCACGCACTTTCTTTTGGTTGAGTCGAATAAAAAGCAGACGTTCTGCCTCGATTCTGGCAAACATATCCACAATGTATTGATTCGTCAGCTGCCTGTATCGAAGAAACTGATTAAAATCTCCACTCCTTACCATAAAGCGGTAGGCATAAAAGTCCATAGATGAAATGGATTTCCGTGATTCACTACCATTGGAATAATTTACATGACGAAGAGCAAAATTGTATCCGTCTTCTCCGTGGGGGAATAAAAGAGGATACTGAAGGCAATCATACGATCTATGTGTCTCTGTGACAAACACCAGCCGACTGTCACGGTGCTGAAGGACAATATCGACAACCAAAATCACTGCTACCTCATTGGTATTTGGTGCATTGAAACGACGGGCATGCTCGCCAGCTGGTCCCCTGTCAGCCCTTATAATCACCTTGATGTTCGGCGTGGTTTCAATTTGTTCCAAGGCAAACTTGAAATCGTGAACGTAGGGATGAGTCACATGGAGCATTGTCTGCAGACCTGCTATTATTCGCCTATCTACACCCTCGTTTAACTTGCAGCGTTGGTCAATCTCGGCCTCACCTCCACCCAAAAAGAAAACCTGCAGAAACTTTGGCTCTTCATTTGGACGCGGACGAAGACTACCCATGCGATGGTAGCATTAGCCTTGAAGTCTGAATGTAGTGAAAACGTTGTCGTTGGGGTTTACGCTGTTGTTGGTGTTGTTATTGTCTACACCAAAGGAGGTCATCATGAAACAGGAGTTGTATTTCCACATATTACGGCGGAACGTTGTAGCCGTAGTGTCGTCACCTGTAAGTAGATTCAGAAGAACGTATGGCGGGTCAGCCAATGATCCTAATTGCACCTTACCTCCTGCACAACACATAGAAGGCGCCTAGCCTTGCCACTTCATTACGTTGCAGGATGTACAGACATTATCCATTTTACCGATGGAAATTGTAGGCAGAAGTCCGTAATCTTCAGAGGGTTTATATCTGAAGGCTGCTTTTACCCAGCCTGAGCTATTGGTAGTAGTAGTTAACGTATGCCGGGAACGCTTAGCAGCAAGCCTTTTGTCTTTGTCTGCCGTGGACTCCTCTGCAAGTGCTTGTTGACGATGAAGGCGAACCCCAGCAAGCCTGGTCTGACGGGATGTTGGTGATTCCTCCGCCAGCGCTTGATGGCGACGAAGGCGAATATCAGCAAGCCTTGTCGTACGTGATGTTGGTGACTCAACCAGCCGGGAAAGACGTATATCAACGAGTTGAGATTCGCGCTCAGACGGTGTTTCCTAGAGAAAATTAATTAATTCTACTGGTTAGCTAAGCCAATGGCAGTGTCAATAGTAAATGAGAAAAATCTAACATAAACAAAAGGGAATCAAGGTAAGACAATAAATTTAATATAACTACGATTAGAATGTTGTAGTTGCTTAAAAGTGGTGACAGTTAGGATAAACGCAGAACTTGATAACATTAAGGGAGAATATTTCATAAAAGATTAATCAATTGTGAATGAACTCATACCTGAGAACGCCTAATTCGTTGTCTCAAAGCAGTAGCTGTACATTTTTTGGAGGTAAGTCTTGAACGTTTCCGTGTGGGCATAACGACGTGTAACGAAGCTGTTAGGTTAGAGAGAGGTGATTAAATACAGAGAGAGATGACCAGATTCGTTAGCATGGTTACTGGTGAATGGGAAGGTTTGGAAATATGATTACAATAACTTACCGAATTTTCCGGTCTATAAATTGCACTTAAAATAATTAAATTTAATAAAAAAACAGCTCTGCGCTTTATACTCCGGTGAGCCTTATGTATAAATAATACAATGGTAATCAATCACGGCTTTAACAGAAGTAATTGATCTAGACCTAGACTAAAAGTAAAGAAGATAGCATTTTCCTGGTTGGCCTTACACGCCGTTTCGCGGACCTGATTTTAAATGATACGCCTTATATCCTGGTGAGCTTTATAGAGCGGAAAATATCTATTGGAAAAGAATACGAATTCATGACCAAGGTGTGACAAAATAGGCGTCTAATAGCCTGAAACAAACTTGTCCAAAACCCTAGGATTTTTCTCGTTAAGTATCCACCCAAAAGGAACCGTTTTTTAGTTACAAAAAATAACCAAAGTGTATAGTAGCTATATTTCTGACATATCATGCCAAAAAGAACAATATCTTCAAAAAATGTTCTAAAGTACATTCAATCTCTCTTTTTGACCGATATCTTAATAAGCAAGTTATCGATTTTGTATTGGCTGTCAGTGTCTATCTGCATGCAGGTGTGCACGTGAGCGCAATTAATTGCAAATACGCTCATAACATTTAGTCGTAAGCAGAACAAAAAATGCGATTAGAGGTGGGCTAATAATGAAGACACAAACCCTGGTGAACTTACGTTTAAACACCCGAAAAGTTACTCACTTCCTGTGCAAAAGACTGTAACAATAGTATTATAAATTAAGTAATTTTTTAGAACCATTTGTTTAAAAAAGGAAAACATTGGTACGGACGTAACATTTTTTACAACTTTGTATGTGTACAATACAACTTGGTCAACGTGTTATTTAGTAATTTTTTTTTTTAAAAAGCATGATTATTTAAGACTGTTTGAAAATTTACTCACAGCTTTTAACATCACAAAAGACACCATTAAATACTGTATTTCCACTTGAATAAGGTGGAATATGAAAAGATAAATTCTTTAATGGTCGGTCGTTTACTGAAACAGCTGGGAAGACATGCAGCTGGCCGTCCAATCAATAACGCACGTCCTTATATGGGCATATGACATTTATTTTTATTGCGCCAGATGTAAACTAAGAGTTCTTGTGTTCGAATTCACATAAAATTTCATTGGAATCGAAAAACATTCTGTCATAGGGTCTGATTATCGATTTTTCGAAAATTTCAAGTAGCCTATTCCACTCCACGCGTTGAGTTTTATATATGTGTGAGGTTTCATGAAAATTGGATGAACGGTGTAGCATGTATGTTCGGAACACCAAACAATGCCCATCTTCAATTTATATATATAGAAGATATATATATATACATATATATATATATATATATATATATATATATATATATATATATATATATATGTATATTGTCATATACATCATACGCGCACACACACACCGACCCGCACCCGCACCCCACACACGCACACCTTTTCCTGAACATGGAACCTTGTTCTTCCCCCAACTCTCACATTCACATACACACACACACACACACGTACATCCACACCCATACACCACATTCAGTCCTCCCTGCTCGGACACCCCCCCTCTCCCCACTGCACCTGCCACCACCCCTACACGCCCCACATCCTTCCACCACTTGTTTATCTTCATGTTTATTTTTATTTATATTTTTTTTTTTTTTATGTCTACCCCTTCCACCCCCTCTTTTCTAAATGTCTCTCCCCCACTCCCCTACACACCCTTGGAACTCTTTTCCCACACACTTTTCGCCTGAAGAAGAGCTTATGCCCGAAACGTCCCCGTCCTCCCTACTCTCAAGAGCGTGAAACTAATAAACCTCTGTTGGTACTGCCTCTCTGTTTTGATCCCGTTAGATTTTTCACTATACAATACACGCTCCCACGGCTTCCATACCACTTTGGAATACTACCTTGACTACCGGCTGAACCCCGATCTAATCCGCCGTGACCACTCTCTGAACTTTCGCCACAACTTCCCACAAGGCGTTTTTTCCTTCCCTTGCATTACTTTTTGATTGATTTATTTACTGTACTTGTTTATTTCTGTCTATGATTTTTTGTCCATGATTGCCTGTGTTTATTTACGATTTTATGATTTTCCTGTGTATACTCTCCTCTCCTTACGTTTGTTCTGTTTGATTTTCCCTCCCCATCTCTGCCTACCTTTCGCACTCACCTCTTCCTTCCACCACCACCCGCCCCCAGCCCGCACACCCCGCATCACACACATCACTTCTCATTTCTCCTCCTGCTCTCACTCCACGCCCACCATGCCCAGCCTGAGATCCTTCCTCCACCAACTCCACACCCGCCTCAATTTTTTCCTCACCTCCTCCTCCCACCCTTCTATCTCCCCTCGGCCCTCCAACTCTCCTACCTTCTCTTCGCCAAAACCCGGCACTCCAGCCACATTCATTTCTTCAGCCACTGCCTCCACCTCCACCTTATCCCCCTCGGCTTCCGTCTACACTTCCACACGTACCCCTCCGCTTCCCCCTCCACCCAATGTATCCTCACCCTATCCTCGCGCCTCCTATTGCGCAACTCCCTCCGCTCCTCCCGTTCGACTATCCGCAAACTTGACCACCACCCTCCTCCGCCTTAACTCCGCCTGCCAACCCCTCCGCGCCCACTCCTTCTCCTCTTCATCCAAAACCTCAACCACGACCTCTTCTCTTTCCTCACCGCCACCAAAGCCCTTAAGCTACACGCACTCCTCCCGACCACCCCCATCCATATGACCCCCAACCCTCACCCCAACCGACCCCACCAAATCCCCACACACACACCCCGCACTCCTACCCAACCACCACCCTCCACCTCATCCCTCACCACACCCTCCTCTCCTCCATCACACACCCAAACCCCACCACTTGTTGTCACCACACCCCCTGACCTCCCCTCTTCCCACCTGAGCGCTCACGCCTTCGCTTCATACCCCAAACTCCGCACAGCGATGAGTTCCGCACCCGAACGGAAGTCGAGCGATTCGTGCGACGAACGAAGCTACAGGCACATTTCGATCAAACGTCACCAGCTCCGAACGCCCCAGACCCGTTTCTCGCCCTGGGCCGACGACTATCGTCTTGGACGCCGGGCCCAGGGCAATTTAGCACCCTGGACGCGTTCGACGATGCTTGCCGTAGCGCACTAAATCGCTTCGACTTCCGCCAACGGTCCAAACAGCATAACATCTCACGGGGCGAACTCCTCGCTCTCCGCTCCCTCCATAGCCGAGATGACATCGTCATCAAACCGGCGGACAAGGGAGGCGCCGTCGTGGTGTGGGGCACTTCCCCCTACATGGCTGAAGCCCTCAGGCAGCTCCGTAACCTCCTCTTTTACCGCCCTCTACCATCCGATCCCACACCTTTCTACCAACAACAAGTTTCCTCCACCATCCAACACCTTGTCTCCTCCCCCCACCGCTTCCCACCTCATCGTCCGCACCCCACGCACCCCACGCACCCCACTATCTACTTCCTCCCAAAGCTCCACAAACCCGACAACCCCGGCCACCTCATCGCCTCCGCTTGCAACTGCCCCACCGAACTCATCTACGCCTTTCTTGACTCCGTCCTCGCGCCCCTCGTCACAACCCTCTCCTCCCACATCTCCGACACCAACCACGCCCTTCGCCTATTCGACTCCTTCACCTTCCCACCCGGCCCACAGTCCTTCCTCTTCACCCTAGATATCAAGTCGCTCTATACTGTCATTCCCTACGCCGACGGCCTATGTGCCATCAAGCACTGCTTCGACCTTTTCCCCTCCACCATACCCTCTACCCCCACGCTCCTTCGCCTCACCGAGCTGGTCCTCACCCTCAACTGTTTCCCCTTCTCGGGTGAGTCTTACCAACAGGTCACCGGGGTAGCAATGGGCACAAGAATGGGCCCAAACTATGCCAACCTTTACGTTGGCCATGTTGAGGCCCAAATTTTTGCCCAGTACACCGGCCCACGCCCGAACTGTACGGTCGTTACATCGCCGACTGTATCGTAGCCACGACCCCCACCCGAGAACAGCTCGACTCCTTTCTCTCCTTCTTCCTCTCCTTCCACCCCTCCCTCCACTTCACGACCTCTATGTCCACCACCCACGTCCACCTCTTAGACATCTCCGTCGCCTTCGACCCCGCCCACCACTCCCTCATCACCTCCGCCTTCTTCAAACCCACTGACTGCCACTCCTACCTCGACTTCACCTCCTACCACCCTATACACACTAAATACTCTATTCCCTACACCCAACTCCTCAGGATCCGCCGCTCTGCAGCCGAAATGTTGACTTTGATCCCAGGACCTTTCCCTAGTCAGCCATTTCATCCGCAGAGGTTACCCCCTCCCTCGTCCACACCGCCCTCACGCGCGCCTGTACTGTCCTCCCACCCCACCCCCAAGGTCGCTCCTTCCCCACCACCTAAGACACCTCCACCGCAGCCCTCCACCGCACCATCCTTCGCCTCTTCCGACGCCTCCAGTCCGACCCCTCCACCTACCACATATTCCCATCTGCACCACTCTCCTCATTCAAACGCGCATGCAATCTCCGCACTCTCTTCGTCAGCAGCTCCCTACCCCGGTTCTCTCCGGTTCCCTTCCCTGTTCCAGGCTTCGTTGCAACACCTGTCCCCACATCACCAACACCAGGCTCCCAACGGCCACTCTCTCTCTGTCCGGCACGCCTTCCGCTGCACCTCCTCCAACCTAGTCTATGGACTTCGCTGCACGGAGTGTAGCGCAACCTACGTCGGACAGACTGGACGTCGCCTGGCGGACCGTTTCACCGAACACCTCCGGGATATTCGTCTCGGCGGGAGTTCCCTCATCGCCCGCCACTTTGGCTCCCCTGGAAATTCCGCGCACCACCTCACAGTATGTGGCCTACTCCAATGTCACGGAACGCCGGCCACCCTCCTCAGGGTCGAACAACGCACCATCTTCACCCTACTTACCCACACTCCCCCGGCCTGAACACCCCACCCCTATTCATTTAGACTTCGACCTCGCTGTTCACCCACCCCTCCACATATTTCCCCCACTAACACCACTAACACACTCTTCCTTTTCACCGCCCACCCCACAACTAACAATACTCACATCCCCACCCCACCCCCGACCACGCTCTCCCAACTAACAATACTAACATATTTCCCCCCTCCAACTCCCACCTCCTCCCTATCACGCACACACCCACCGGTACATATATACACACTCTCACACTACCCACACACACTACTACCACCACTACCCCTCACCCACACATCCACTACCACCACCCCACAACTAATACCACTAACATCCCCCCGACCCCACGCACACGAACACACACACTCACTCACACCAACTTACACCACCCACTCTACACACTCTACCACCACTGACCCCCACTAACACACCCGCATTCAACCCTTTCTCCACCACTAGTATACTAACACCCACTAACACACCCTTCACCACACACACACTCATCCAAACACGCACACACACACCAGTACACTACACTCCCTCCACCGTCCCCCACGCCTTTCTCTCCCTCTTCCCGCTCCACCCACACCCCTTCACACACACACACACACATCCCACTAACACCTCTACTAATACACACACCCTCCGCCGCACGACCCCTTCCCACTCCACCTTTCACACCTACCCATCCTCTCTCCTCTCCACCGCACCTCCGCACACACTGATACACCGACTTTCTCCACCTGCCAATCTCCTCTACTGCTGCTATGCCTTGACCCTCTCACCACTTCTCCGCACACACAGACACACAACCCTCTCCACCTCTCATACTCCTCTACCCTCCCCCGGCCTTGACCCTCTGACCACTTCCTGTTGCGCGTATACCCCACATCTCCCCTCTTCCGGCCAACCCAACCACGGATTACACACATTGGCCATCGTTCCTACCAATCAACTCCATCACAAGGAAAATATCCGGCACTCACCACACCCTCTACGGGACTACCTTAGAAACTTACCCGCAGACATACATTCACAAAAAAATTTTTCCCACACGCCACCTACATCCACAATACGTATAAACACCACACACGCGTGCGTACCCCCACATATTTACACAATCCGCCTCCGGAATCCTCTCTCCCCTCCGCGACCCATCTGACCCCTTCCCATCCACAGGCGCGCACACACACCGACCCACACCCCACCACACACACACACATTTCCTGAACATGGAACATCGTTCTACCCCCAACTCTCACATTCACATACACACACACACACGTACACCTACACACATACACCACCTTCAGCCTTCCCCGCTCGGACTCCCCCTCTCCCTCTCCCTCTCCCCACTCCACCCGCCACCAGCCCTACACGCCCCACATCCTTCCACCAGTTGTTTATCTTCATGTTTATTTTTATTTTTATTTTTATTTGTTTTATATTTATTTTTATTTGAACCCCTTCCACCGTCCCCCCCCCCTTTTTTCTAAATGTCTATCCCCCACTCCCCTACGCACCCTTGGAACTCTCTTCCCACACACTTTTCGCCTGAAGACGGGCTTATGCGCGAAACGCCCCCCCCCCCCCCCTCACTCTCAAGAGTGTGAAACTAATAAACCTTTGTTTGTACTGCCTCTGTTTTGTTCCCGTTCCATTTTTCACTATATATATATAAATATTGCGTGTAATATATATATATATAAATATATAGTGAAAAATGGAACGGGAACAAAACAGAGAGGCAGTAGAAACAAAGGTTTATTAGTTTCATGCTCTTGAGAGGGTAGGAAGGCTACGTTTCGGGCATAAGCCCTTCTTCAGGCGAAAAGTGGGTGGGAAGTGAGTTCCGAGGGTGTGTAGGGGAGTAGAGGAGAGACATATATATATAAGGCAAAACCTAACCACAGAATACCAAACTAACGAAAAAGCTAACAGATTAAAAAGATATATATATATAAAGACCACATCTTAAACTAAAAAGCTGAGGCAATTTCGGCTTGTAAACATAAATTGCACAACACTTTCCTGTATTACAGCCCCACATTATACTCTAACGGATATCCTAACTATATGCGGATATTTTACGTCTTGATGTGGTAGCTAAGTATGTGTTATTTTATACCATTACTTATTTGTATAGGTAAGTATATATTACCGGTATGTTTTGTGTAGGTACGTATACTTTCTCGAACGTATATTTGATTGTATATGTTATGGCGTATATATTATATATTCTGGTACATATGCTTTGATTTTGTGTATACTGGAGTTTTGCGTCTCTGTGTGTGTATGCGGGTTCGTACGTATGTAGGGTGTGTATATCTGTGTTTTGGTGTGTGTATTTATGTTTTGGTTGAAGTACATCCCCGAACATATGTATATTTACATGTAGGTATGTGTGTGCGCTTGTTATATACGTATTTATTTATATGTTTATTTAATTATATGTATAGACGCACACACACACACACACACACACACACACACACACACACACATATATATATATATATATATTTATATATATTTTTATGTGTATTTGGTGTATACATTCGTATGCGTGCGGGTACAGGCATTGCGTGGGTTCTGTATGTCCGTGCGGTGTTTTTTTTTGTTTTTTTTTTGTTTTGTTTACATACGTGCATTTGTATACCTATGCTTAGTGTTTTCGCGTATGCTTGTGTATGTACGTATATGGATGCGTGTATGTACCTCTGTATTATATTTACTTTATTCTTAACTCTGAAGCCGAGAATCATCGGTTTCCTAGTTAGAATTTTAGTCTACGACTTCAGTTATACCATTTACGTGGTTTTGTCTTTGCGTGCAATTGTTCTCCCCGCGCCACATAAGACGTATTATCTTCGTTTTTTCCTTTCATTGCCAGAGAACGTCTCTATGAACCACCTAATAGAATATTAGTCTACGACTTCTTTTATACCATAAACGTGGTTTTGTCTTTGCGTGTAATTGTTTTTAACCGCTCCAAATAATTCTTTACCAGGGAACGTTTCCAAGTACCAAAGTATCGTCTTCCTGTCTTCCTCCGGTTGCAACGTTTTTTGAAATATTCACTTCTACGTTCATAGATTGACTTTGTTAGTTTCAGAAGATCCCGTTATGTGTGAAAGCAACGATTCTTTGCTTAAACTTTAATCTGTTATTTTAATAAATATATATATATATATATATATATATTTAAAAGAATAGAGGTGTAACACACGAGTTATGATATATTGGTAAAAGGAAAAAAAAATGCTGACAAATTGTTCCCAGTGAAAAATAGTTTAATTAGGTATAAGTAAAAATTAGTAATAGTATTGGTTAGTATTCAGTTTTGGTTTTAAGAGTTTACCGGTTGCGCATTTCTAATGCTTTTCAAAAATAATTTTGAGATAGAGCGCCGGTGATGTTTGCTCTAATCTGATTAGAGCAAACATGACGGGCGCTCTATCTCAAAATTATTTTTGAAAAGCATTAGAAATGCGCAACAGGTAAAGTCTTAAAACCAAAACTGAATACTAACCAATACTATTACTAATTTTTACTTATACCTAATTAAACTATTTTTCACTGGGAACAATTTGTCAGAATTTTCTTTTCCATTTACCAATATATATATATATATATATATTTAATAGTGATAATAATATTTATACTGATATATTTAATCTCTCTCTCTCTCTCTATATATATATATATATATATATATATAATAGTGATAATAATATTTATACTTGTATATATAATCTATATATAATTATAAATAAGATACGGGTAATAGTGTGAATTACCCAATTACCAGTAAGAAAATTAGCTCAATATAATATATCAGATATACTACAGAGCAGAAATACAACATAGAAAACAATCAACTTTTTGCATAATGCATTTATTTGCGATTAATTTCATTAAACAAAAATCTGATTGTTTTCTGTTGTATATATATATACATGTGTGCGTGCGTGTGCACGTGTGTGTGCGCGCGCGCGCGTGCATGTGCATGCATGTATATACAATTTCATTAAAATAGCTTCAATGATGAATTGTATTATTCGCTTTTAAAATGCATTTTTGACCATCTCGTACTTACTATAGGACATTTAACCTGTCGCCTTAAAGTTAATTCTGTTGAATTCGGCTCACTGCACAGTAGAACCATTTCTATATTAAATATTTATACTCTGCTTTGTATTGAGTACTCTACTTACTGTGGTTATCTCCGATTGAGCCCGGGATAAACTTAAATATATATATATATATATATATATATATATATATATATATATATATATATATATATATATATATTGTATATATAAGATGGCTAAAATGATACAGCTTTAATTCTGCGAAAAAGACCGGCTTGCATATAAGTAATAAACTGTTTGATATTGAGATCATTAATATATAAAACATAATTAAACCAAACGCATTGGAAATTCCATGGCTCCAAACAGAAATGTAAGATTAAATGAGGTAAATTGGGTAATGGGGCCCTATTTCAAATTCGGTACATTACCTCATCTAATAGCGCCGAATAGGTAGACAAATGCAGACATATATAAAAGTCCACCTCAATACATACATAAACGCATACATACATACGTACATGATGGCTGCCCCCTCGTTATCGAGTATAGCCATTGCACGGTATACCATTATTAATAATTATATATTAATTCTATCGTGCAATGCCAGTGCGTGAAGATATTTTTTAAAGTGAGGAAAGATTGTGCACTGAACCAATCCCACTATCTGAGCGTCAGTAACTATAACCCGAAAAGGAGAAAAGGTCAACATCATCGGTAACTACTGAGCCGCAGGTATTATATTGGAGTTACCCCAGTTTCCTGAGTTCCTTTTTCCTAGAAGAATGCCATGACATAGGCTAGGGGTCCTTCACTCCCATTGGTTTAACCGCACGATCGGGAGTCCAGCCCGACTATGTCTATGTCCCCACGCATATACATACACCCATATATATGTACATGTGTATATACATATTTCCACACTTTTGGATGGCCGTTGACTATTATGAGTTCTTCCGACCTTTGTCAGGTTTTTTTATTTGTCCTGAAGGATGTACATACGTACATACATACATACACACATACATACATGCGTCGGTACATACATATATACATACATACATGCACACATACATGCATGCATACATATATAATATAGGTTAAAGACTGTATTTAGTAATAAATGACCATGCAATTTGCACGTACAAAGTTCTCCGCCGAGGCACAAGCCCAGGCAACGTATTTTTTTGAAAGACCAGCAATCACCCACGAATACCAGTCCCACATTTCTATGCCACCAGCGATGTCCCAGGAAAAGCAAAGACCGATGCGGCTGGGCACCAGCGAGGTCGCAACTCATTGCTACTGATGGAGCAACGGGACATTCATATATATATATATAACGAAGGAAATGTGGTAAGGAACCAGATGGACCATAGCGCACCAAAGTACTCAATACTTAGGGTAGTAGAGTGGGTAATAGGAACGAGTAACACCCCAATCGGGGTCCTAGTCGTTCCTATATATATATATATATATATATATATATATATATATATATATATATATATATATATATATATATGTATATATATATATATACATATACATATATATATATACATATATATATATATAAACAAATATATATATATATATATATATATATATATATATATATATATATATATATATATATACATTATATATATATATATACACATATGAATATATATATATATATATATATATATATATATATATATATATATATATATATGAAAAACGTAAAATAAGAAAATTATAGTGATTAGCTTACTTAATTAAATTTCACTCCAACTAATTAGTTTCTGAAAGGGAATATAGATAGTCTCCAAATGGAGACCATGGTGAACCCTGATGAAGAAAAGGTTTCTCCATGATCTCCATTTGGAGATATGTATATTCCCTTTCAGAAACTAATAAGTTGGAGTGAAATTTAATTAAGTAAGCTAATTACTATAATTATTTTATTTTACGTTTTTCATATAATTGTTCTGCATCCCCTTGCATTGAACCACAAAGTAACTAAGACAGAACCTATATATTTGCTTCCATAGGTATACATCTGTATATATATATATGTTGGTAAATATACTAATTCTTTATAATTATCTCCAAATTATTTTGTTGAGTAAAAATTTGCCAAAATTACTACTATGGTTCTAGCTTGGCTACTGTCTTTTTAACACCCACTCATCACTGATTAACCTCGATGTCACGTGATGGATTCTTTTGAATTTGCCACCGAACAAGAAGGCAGTGATTTTTTCTGTGTCTTGGAATTTAGTCCCTGCTTGCTCTTTTCCATCCACTGAATTAGTATTTTTGTATAAGTTCCCTGTGTCCGCGTATCGCCAGGTATCTTAGCTGAGAATGATTCCCTGATGGCGAAAAGGTTTCTCCATGGTCTCCATTTGGAGACTATGTATATTCCCTTTCAGAAACTAATTAGTTGGAGTGAAATTTAAGTAAGTAAGCTAATTACCATAATTTTCTTATTTTACGTTTTTCATATAGTTGTTCTGCATCCCCTTGCATTGAACCACAAAGTTACTAAGACAAAACCTATATATTTGCTTGCATAGGTATACATCTGTATATATATATTGGTAGATATACAAATTCTTTATATATATATATATTCATATATGTATATATATATATAATATATATATATATATATTCATATGTGTATATATATATATATATATATATATATATATATATATATATATATATATATATATATATAATGTATATGTGTATATAATGTATATGTGTATATATATATATATATAATGTATATATACACCCCACACGAAACAAAGTATCATGAAAGTTGAAGCACCCCAAAGGTCAATTACAAAAAAGATAGTTGGCATGCCATGGCCTTGACTATTGGGGTCGTTTAGAAAAGCTTAAACTTTATTTTCTTCAACGTCGCCGTGAGCGCTGCATTATCTGTATGATGTGGAAAATATTCCATCAGCTGAGCCCAAATGATGTTGGCATCATCTTTAGTATACACCCAAGGCTTGGGCCCCATTATATCCGCTCACGACAAAAATCCCACTCGCATCACATAACAACAATACGGCACAATTATTTCACCTCAATTGGCCCTGCACTTTTAACATTACACCAAAACACATCAAAGCCGAGACAGACCCCATCAAGTTAAAGATGTCTTTGGATAAATTCCTTCAAGAAATCCCAGATAAGCCTCCTACACTCGGATATGTCTCCGTAAACAATAACTCTCTTCTCGAGTGGGCCATGGTGCCCAAACACTTATTTGTAAGACTTCGCCAGGTGGTGCTATTAAGTTAGACATGGCCTGGGCCAATGCTGGCCGAAACCTATCAAATTTATCAAAGTTATATATATATATATACACATAATATATATATATATATATATATATATATATATATATATATATATATATATATATATATATATATATATATATATATATATATATATATATATATATATATATATATATATACATATATATATATATAAACAAATATACATATATATATATATATATATATATATATATATATATATATATATATATATATATATATATATATATATATATATATATATACATTATATATATATATACACACATATGAATATATATATATATATATAGAAATTACATGAATCAAAGTTCTGTTCAAACCATTTATTAGCTTACAATTGTTTCGTCCAAACCGAGGTTTGGAGTCTTCGGAGCAATTTGTCAATGATTGTTTACATACATGACCTCCTTTCCAACACAAGAGACATACAGAAACATATGTATATATCGATGCACAGTGAGTGACATCCATTATAATATTTTAGCATGGCAATTTACATTCAAAAATTAAAATCATATTAAAAGAAAATGAAAACAAAATTAAAGTTAAAATACAATATCGGCAGTTTACGAAGATAATGCAAGAGGATAGTTTGAAGTAGTTAGTGTATGCAATAGTTACACGTGGGGCATGCACATGTGTCTTATTTATATAAGATTATTGTACGGCAAGGTGTTATATGCAATAAGAGCACATTAAGCGGGCAATCAATGATATTATGGGGGTTGTATTGGTAAAGTATTTTTTATGTATGATAAAGAAGCTTGTGCGCAGAGAAATATTAAAAATGAGAAGCAAAATAATGTTATGGTTTTCGTATACACCACCATTTTCACAAACCAGGAAACGTAATATATAGATTATATGTCCTTCACATAATCAACGATGATACAGTATTGGATGCTTGATGTATTAGGTTAGATAATTACAGCTTGTTGTTCTTTAATCCAATTTTATAGAGCAGGTTGTTTTCGTTGCGAGAGTTTACATTGCATACACTAACTACTTCAAACTATCCTCTTGAATTATCTTCGTAAATTGCCGATGTTGTATTTTAACTTTAATTTTGTTTTCATTTTCTTTAAATATGATTTTAATTTTTGAATGTAAATTGCCATGCTAAAATATTATAATAGATGTCACCCCACTGTGGCATCGATATATACATATGTTTCTGTATGTCTCTTGTGTTGGAAAGGAGGTCATGTATGTAAACAATCATTGAAAAATTGCTCCGAAGATCCAGACCTCGGTTTGAACGAAACAATTGTAAGCGAATAAATGGTTCGAACAGAACTTTGATTCATGTAATTTATATATAACTGCTCTGTAGAACAACAGATGTTATTACATTGAGCTATTTATCTTACTGGTAATAAGGTAGTAATAAATTACTGTCTTTCACTGTTTAGGGTTTGAAATATATATAACTATAAACAGTTTTAGTATATACATAACCATAAATAGTATCCTTAATACTATATATATATATATATATATATATATATATATATATTCATATGTGTATATATATATATATAATTGTTTCTACTTTTGGCACAAGACCAGCAATTACCCAGTGTATTACTGGTACTTTATTTTATCGACCCCGTAAGGATGAAAGACAAAGTTAACCTCGGCGGGATTTGAACTCAGATTGGCAGGGCCGTAACTCAATGCGTAAAAGCATGGCGTCCGACCCTCTACCGATACTGCCAATCCACCGCCCTGTATATATATATTTAATGTATATATATATATTCATATGTGTATATATATATATATATATAATGTATATGTGTATATATATATTGTATATATATATACATTATATATATATATATATATACATAATAATAATATATATATATATATATAAATTAATAAAATAATGAATAAACAAAGAAACAGTTCCTTATATTAAAAAAATTCATCATTTTACGATCGTTTCTAGGATATATATGTGTTAGAGTTGGTATGCATATTCTATAGATCTATGTACAATATTTATAAAAAACTATCAGAGGGAATATACATACCTACACATATATATGCTGTCTTCAGAAATAATGATATTTGTTTATTGAAAAAAGCAAAGATTCAATACAATAGGTCTGTTTGGGAACAGGTTTTGAATTGACCAATCAGGAGATAGTGAGGGTTAAGATAGTAATATAGTAGTAGAAGAAACTTAAATTATAGGTAGAGGAAGGTAGATTTCAGTTTTGGATGGAAAAGAGTATTATGAATGAAGGAATATTTTAGGGAAGAAATAGGTCTTATACTGACCTCAGAAATAATTTTATTTGTTCATTGAATAAAACCAATAAATATCTAATATATTCTGTCTGTATGGTAAGAGGTTTAGAATTAACCAATAGAAAGTTAATAATTGGCCAAATGGTAAAATAGTAGTAATTGAAGCTTATTTTAGGGGTGAAAATAGGTCAGGTGGTCAGTCAAAGGTATACAAGTAGTTGCTGTTATAAAATAGTAATGCCAATACAAATATCTAAGGTGACCAAAGTTTTAAGATAAGAATGTTAGTGAAAAAAATACATCTATGAAAAGAATATAAAATTAATTTAATTGATGGGTATATTTATATTGATAAAATTATACTAATACATATAGATATGATAAATAAGAGTTAGATGCAGTTGAAAAGTGCTGTTAAAGATGAGAGGAAATTAAAAGAATATAAAAATAATATATATATATATATGCCACGAAACTACGTAGTCGAGGAATTTAGGAACAGTTTAGGTATGATACATTTTATTACTAATTATATCTAAATGTTTCTTCTCTCTTCATAATGTATATATACCTATATATATATATACATATACATATATATACACATACACACATACATATATATATATATATACACTTATATATATATGTATATAGATATATACACACATACACACACACACATACACACATATATATATATATATATATATACATATATATATACACACATATATATATATACATATATATATACACACATACATGCACATATACATACATACACATACATATACACACACATACACACTTATACACACATATAATTATTGGGGGGGGGGGTTAAATTTATTAGTGAGAAATAGTAAATACATATAGTTTTCAAGGAACATAGAGTCATAACCTGAAGTTAAAGCATTATATATGTTTACTTAATGGTATCAGTTTTAGGAAATGATATTTGTAAGAAGGAAAGCAAAATTATGTAGTTCATCAGTAGTAGAATATTAATTATAGGTTAACTAAATTAAAAATAGTTTATATATTAATTTCTAAAGTGTATATTAATTAGGTTTATAATATTTAAAGCAGAATTATGTAGTTCATCGGTAGTAGAATATTAATTATAGGTTAACTAAATTAAAAATAATTTATATATTAATTTCTAAAGTGTATATTAATTAGGTTTATAATATTTAAAGGTTTTTCTCAGTTTATGATTACACGATATTATTAATTCCTGTCGCTTATTTAATAGGGTATCCTTAGATTTCATTATTTCGAAAAGTTCTTGGGAACATAATCTACATTCATTTCTACTATTTTGATAAGGGGTGTCCCTTTTGAGCACACTCCAGGTCAGGTCATATTCTATATTCCTCTTTCTATAACTATTAATTATTTCAGCTAGAGATGTTGTATTAGCTAGTGAGGCATTTTTAAAACTATGTTTGTGGGTATTAAATCTTACCTTAAAATTGTTAGAGGTAGCTCCTATATATGAATAAATTGAGTCCTTAGTGTTAACTTTACATTTATATACTATGTTATTCACAAGGCAATTTCCTTTTAATGGACAGTTTGCCTTGTTTCTACAGTTACAACTTTTCGTGAATCCTGTATCTGAGGAGATATTATGGTTAGTTTGATGTACTGGTGGTATACTCATGTTTTTTTACACTTATATGCATTATAGGCACTTATATTTTGTTTTATGTTCTTGGTTGTTGAGTAAGAGAATTTAACCGTTGATCTATTTAAGGTTTGATGGTATTTGTGGTTTGGCGGGAAGTTTTTCTCTAGGATATTAAAGAATTTTTTAGGTATATTATTCTTAATTTGTATATATATATATATATGTGTGTTTATGTATACATGTATATTATATATATATATATATATATATATATATATATATATATATATATATATATATTAATAAGAGGAATTCCAACTTTGTCTGATTTACTCGTTTTATTTACAATCCTTTAAAATATATATATTATGGTATTATAATGAAATAGTATGATAGAATATTAAATTATAAGTGTTAATTGAACAAGTACTTTCATGCTTTCGCAATCTTCAGGTTCATGATATGTGGTGACAGTCGAGTTTGCAATTTTCAACTGTTGAAAATTGCAAACTCGACTGTCACCACATATCATGAACCTGAAGATTGCGAAAGCATGAAAGTACTTGTTCAATTAACACTTAGAATTTAATATTCTATGATACTATTTCATTATAATACCATATTATATATATTTTAAAGGATTGAAAATAAAACGAGTAAATCAGACAAAGTTGGAATTCCTCTTATTAATATAATCTTCTATACACAATCATACACACACGTGTATATTTACCTATCTATATCTATATATATATATATATATATGTGTGTGTGTGTGTGTGTGTGAGTGTGTATACATGTATATTATCTATCTATATATATATATATATATATATATATATATATATATGTTTGAGTCTTGCTTGCTCCGCTTATCTCAATTTTATAGTTCTGGTATGTCAAATTAATACCATAGAACAACCACTGTATCATAGACACCCTATATATTTCCAGGGGTACTTAGTACCTGTGGGTATATTGATCTATTTTTATGTATATATATATATATATATAGTTATGTAATAAACAACATAAGATAATTATTTCATTTACCAGTGGTTTTTTGAAAGCAACCAAAATTGCCTTCATTCATCAGAATGAAAAAATCCTGGTGTCTTTATTGACAGTGGACTTGAAAAAAAAAATTATAACAGATATGAAAGTGAGGCGGGCGAGAAAAAAAAAGGGGGGGGGCATAATAATAAATAAGAATATATAACAACACACACGTACACACACACACGCACACACGCACACACACTCACATATACACACATATATGCATATGCATATATACATATATACACGCATATATACAGATATATATATATATACACAGAGATACATATACACACACATACATATATATATATATATATATATCCATCATAAAAACACCAACAGACACATATATATATATATACATATATATATACATGTACACACATACATATATATATAAATATACATATATATATATACATATATATACATACACATACATACATATATATACACACACACATACATACACACATATATACACACATGCATACGTACTCACATATAAAAGGATACATATGCATACACACAAATAAGAATAAATAATCATAATAGGCCGTCAAATACAAATAAGCAAATAAAAAATAAGGATTAAGAAAATAAAAAATAAAAAATATTATTAAGATGACAGCGATACAAGACAGCAAAATTTAAAATAAAAATAAAGATATTAATAATAATAATAATGTTTTTTTTTTTCTTTATTAACCACAAGGGTTTACATAAAGTAGACATTAAGGACAGTACAGGACAATACAGTACGGTAAAAATGGGCATTTTTGCGTGTAAAAAAAAACAGAGGATGTAATAAAATAGCAAAGAAAAATTCCCCAATAACTTCCGAGGGACATTTGTGGAGAAAGACCATTAAAAGATCACAGTGACCCTGACCACCAGGGCAAGTGCCCTCTCCCTGTTTTCCACCTTTAATTTACAGACACATACTCAGAGAAGGCCCATTCATTCGGGCCATACTTGCTCCTCTCACCCATCTTTCAACAAAATGCTGGGAAGAGAGCACTTCCCTCTCTACCCTGATTTTCCTTTTCAAATGAAATTTAAAAAAGTTAATCAGGGCATCAGCGAAGAGGTAAGTGCTTATCTTCAGCCCTTTCAAACGTGTCCACCATACTATCTCTTTCGCCATGGGCCGCAGACAGATAAAAACTGCCTGCCCTTCCCGGCTAAAGGAAGGGGGCGGGGCAATCCTCACGATGGACTCAGCTGATAGCTGGATCCGTCCTACACGTGACAGCAGGTGTTCGACATAAACCCACAAGTCAGCAATGCTCGGACACTGGACGAGTGCGTGCAGGACGGTTTCGTCGCCCTCTGCGCATCTTGGACATGCCCGGCTGACGGCACCTCCATGCCTGTAGAGTTTATCCCGAACTGGCAAAGCTCCCCCGAAGCACTGCCAGGCCAGTGATTTCTGGAAGTTGTCCATAGGCTCCGGCCCGAAAGTCCTTCCGAAGAGTTTGGCTAGTTGATTTTCGTCGACGCCTAGGGTTTCTCCAAGTACGTCGTCGCTCTTACCCTCCACTAATCCCCTATAGAACGCCAAGGTGGAGTTTCCACCGATCACATTGCCCGATTGGTCGAGGGCTGTGAGCGCCTGAAGACATTCCAGTCTCCAAGCGCTCCCTCTCGGTCTTCGCTTGACCCAGGACTGCAGCTCCGTCAAGGAGACGAGCTGGGGAAAAACGCGTCTAGAAAACGGCGACCACACCTGATCACCGTCGAGGAAGAGGTGGAGATGTCGTAGCCTGAGCGCGTGTCTGCGCATCATCAGCCACGGCATGCCCAGCCCTCCACGTAGCGGGTGTTGACAGCAGATGGGCCGCCTGACCATCGGAGCGCGTCCCTTCCCCAAGAAGTGAAAGAGCAAACGCTCCAGCGCAGTCAGGCGGGGCTTAGGACAAGGTACGACGGTCAGGCGGTAGTAGATGACGGACGCGATGTACGCGTTAGCCACCTCCGCTCGACCTTTCAGGGATAGCTTCCTCTCGGCCCATTTCTGGGTGAGAGAAGCCACCCTGCTCGTCACCTCGTCCCAGATTGTGTCCGTCTGGAGGTCTGGACCGAACCAGACCCCTAGCAATTTAACCGGTCCGTCGGTCCAGCGCCCGACGACGCTGTTGGACGGCATGGACCTGCCTCTCCAGGTGCCGAGCTGCAGGCCCACTGACTTTTCCTGGTTGATCAATGCTCCTGTCACAGCTTCGTATTCTCTTAGTGGAGTGCCGATCGCCTCGATGTGTTTGGCGTTCGACACCACTACGGTGACATCGTCCGCATATGCTGACACGGATCTTCCGCATCCTAGTTCGCGCGGGACCCCCTCAACGTCTCCAGTTTGTGCAGTTATGGCTCGAGAGTCAATACGTACAATAGGGACGAGAGGGGACATCCTTGGCGGACCGAGCTCATGATGTTGAACGGTTCCGAAAGGTGACCGTTCACTCTCACTACAGAGCAGATGTCGCTGTGCATGGCAGCGATCCAGCCTCTGAAGACGGGCCCAAAGCCAGCCGCCCTCAGGACTGCCGCTAGGTAACGATGGTCGACCCTATCGAAGGCTTTCGACTGATCTAAATTGATCAAAAACGCACCCGTGTGAGGTTCCCTAGCTACCCTCTCTACGATGTATCGCATGAGGTGGAGGTTGTCGTGGTTGGTTCTGTCGAGAATGGCGCACGTCTGTGCCTCTCCCACCAGTCCACCAACGACAAGCGCCAACCTCTTTGCTAGCACCTTGGCCAAAATCTTGAACTCTGTGTTTAGCAGAGTTATGGGCCTAAAATTATCTATGTTATCCCCCTTGTTCGGATCCTTCTCAGCAGCGCCACCGCTCCTCGGCTCACAGAGCTGGGAATTCTCCCGTTCTGTTTGCCAGTTGCAGTAGACGTCCGCCAAGAGGCCTCCGAACAAGTCTGGCATTTGTACGTAAAGTTCATAGGGCAGACCATCCAAACCAGGCGATTTACCCCTTGTGCAGCAAGTCATTGCCTCCCGTACTTCAGCGGTTGTTATCGGCTTTTCGCAACACTCAGCCTCATTGGCCGAAAGACGCGGCAGTCCGTCGAGGTAAACACTAAAGTCCATCCCTCGATCCGTCCCGCCACTCCCCCCGAACAGTTGAGCGAAGTGTCGCTGAAAAGCTTCACACATTTTCCCGGGATCGAGTAGCATGCACCCGTCGTGGTCCACCAAAGACCGGATCGTGGCTTTGTTGCTACGACGCGCCTCCGCCACTCGGGCCCATTGAACGGCTTTCGTCCCCTCGTGTCTGAGAGCACGCACCCTAGCTCTGACAATGCAGCCTTCGTGCTTTGCATTGAAGAATTGGTCAAGGGCCAATTTCGCCGCAAGTACGTCGGTCGCGATGCCTTTGCTAAGCGCCTCGTCTAATTTTCTATCGAATTCTCCCTCTGCTCTATTTTTCTCTATTGCTAAAGCCTTACTAAACCTAATGGACTCTATTCTAATTGCTCTTTTCAGAGCAAACCACCACTTGTTGTTGACGATAGCCCCCGTCAACGCCCGCTTAACTAGTTCGCTAATCCGGTCTCTGTAGGCCTTGCGCGCTGGTAAGGACGCGTTTAGCTTCCAGTAGCCGGGTCCTCGTCTATGAAGCCTATCTAAATCAAGCACACAGATCACGAATTTGTGGTCCGTGTAGCTGACTATCTTGAATTGTGGACAGCCTATGCTAGACCTATCTATTTCCCTACAAAATACTCTATCTAGATATGATCTGGATGACCCTATGCGATTTGACCAAGTCCACATTGGTACATTCGGGAAATCCATTCGGTACCTGTCAGACAGTTCAAAACGCCTGAGAAGGTTGGTGAGACTCTTGCACCCTCCTTCTCTATCCACTAATCCCACACAATCCCAGCGTGCATCTAAGATCCCGTTCCAGTCGCCCACTAACACTAAAGAGCGGGACGTTCCAAGAAAGGTCTCGAGACGCCGGAAGAAATCAGGCCGCCCTGATCCTGTCGGGGCATAGACGGCCACTAACCTGAAAGATTGCCCGTCTCCGCTGGTCACGTCCAGCACCAGCAACTTACCTTCTGGGTCCAGGAAGATGGCCCGTATGGCAAGATCCAAACCTCTCCGAAAAAGCACAGCAACTCCTCCCCCCGATCCCGGACGGCTGGGAGATGCGTACACATCGTAGCCGCCGAAGATCGGTGCGAAGGCCCGTGCTTCGGAGATTGTGGTCTCGCTGATGGCCACTACATCTATGTTTAGTGACCTGAGGTCGTTGAGCAGGTGGCCCTGCTTCCATGACGACCCCAAGCCACGCGCATTTATGCTGCCTATTCTGAGTGAGGTCATGTTGAAAAGGAGTGGAAAAGATGGGAAAGTCCACTTGCCTTACTTCTCGTAGGGGAAGGCCGGTTTTTCCATCCTTTTCACTGCTTGTGGCCTCCTCGGGAAGGATGTCCTTATAAATCCTCCTGGAGAGTGCTTGTCGGAAGTCTCCAATGTCTTTGGGGAATTTTTGTTTTAGTGTCATGTACGTTTTCTGTGTGATGCGAGAGATTTGTATGTGTGGAGGTGGTGTGAATTTTTGGGTTGTTGTGTAGTCTTTTTCTGTGATGCTGGTGTTGTGTTGGATGTAGTGTAATAATTGCTTGTTGTTCAAATTTAATGCTCTGTAGTGTGTATCGTTTTGGTTATTTTGTTTTGTTTGCGTCTGTTGTGGGTTAGTTTCTGTTTCGCATTTTGGTGACTTTTGTGGTGTAGGTGATGGTGGTGTTGGGGTTAATGATGGTGATGGTGTTGGTGTTTGGGTTGATGGGGTTGGTGATGCTGGTGTGGATGGTGGCATATATGTCCTAACTTTTATGTTTGTTAATTTATTTGTTTCCCTCTGTATTTTGTTTTTGGAGGCGGAAAGAAGAGAATTTTTTCTTTTTTGGTTTCTTTTTTTTTCCTGATACCGTTTCCCACCCCTCGTCGTCACAATCTGTCTCCAGTTGTGATAGGCCGGGGAGTGGAAAATCCTCCACAGGCGTTAGTTTTGGTTGTGGCGTGGTGGATGGTGTAGGCGCTGGTGCTAGTTCTGAAGCGTTGGGTGGTGGTGGTGTTGGTTTTGCTGGTGGTGGTGGTGTTGGTTTTGCTACTGTTGCTGGGGTTGTTGCTGTTATAGTTGCTTCTGTTGTTTCTGCTACAGTTG
Organism: Eledone cirrhosa; assembly: GCA_964016885.1. Lineage (NCBI taxonomy): Eukaryota > Metazoa > Mollusca > Cephalopoda > Octopoda > Eledonidae > Eledone > Eledone cirrhosa. The sequence goes on from OZ024741.1 coordinate 300,395,787, forward strand.
TTGCTGCCATCTCTGCTACTGGTGGTGTTGATGGCTGTGTCACTGGGGTTGGTAGGAGAGGTGGCTTCAACCTTTTAGCCTGAGGGCAGAAAGCCCTTAGGTGGGTTCCTTCACCACAAACAACACACCTAGGCCTTCTGCCCTCGACAATTACGGTGAGGTGGCTGCCGTCAGTGAGGTCTATTACCTCTGGGATCTCCTCAATTTTTTGGGTCCGCTTCGATCAGGAACTCCATCCCAGATCCGGACCAGTTCTCCTGCTTTTCTTTTGCTATTGCTATTATCTTTGTGTTTGCTTCGATGCCGGCGAGGACGGCCGCTATTAGCCAGGGAATTTCGATGGCCGGTGGAACGTGGGTCACCCTGATCTTTACGAGTCTCTGGCCACAATAGCTTGGGACGAGTGTGAAATCGTCACTTCTTAATGGGGCCATGGAGTGTTCTCTAGCCTCCTCTGGTGTTTCAAAGAACACGTCCACGGTTCCATACTTCTGCCCACGTCTGATGTGGATTTTTCATGCCCACACATGTCCCAAAGCTTTTTGGATTTGGGACTCGGATGCCCGTTCCACTCGGCGCGAGTTTACATTTATTGTTCGATACGACACGGTGCATGGGCGCCGATGCTCCATTTTATTAGGTGGGGGGTGAGGCTGACCCTGTACCCATCTTTCTTTACCATTTGTTTGGCATTTTCTAATTCCTCCTGAGTTACCGTAAAAGCTTCGCACTGTTTTGCTACTCTGGCAAAACTCAGGGTGGTTTTAAATGTCATTATTGTTGTTGTTGCTATCGTTATTTTTTTATTATTAATTTTAGTTTCAGTTGTGGTGGTGGTGACGTCAGTGAAGTTCGGTTTGGGAGAGTCCATTTTGGTTGAAAATATTTCGACATCACGAGTTGAACTATTTTTTCCCTTTGTTTCTGTTGTCGCGGTGGTGGTGGGTGTGGTAGTTGTCGTGGTGTTGGTGGGGGTGGTGGTTGTCGCGGTGGTGGTGGTGGTGGTGCCGGCTTTAACACCTGCAGTCATTGGTAATGGCGGGAAATGAATGTCTGCCTGAGACAAATTTAAAATATTGCTAGTGCTTAAATTGTTTTTGTTGGCAGATGTATAATCATTTACAATGGTGGTGTCGGTGTGAGGTGTTAATTTGTGAGAAAGGCTTTCAGCTGCTTGGTGCAGTGGTGAATTAGCCATTTTTTTTCAAATAAATTTTTTGATAATCATAAAAGTTTAAATTTTGGGCACAAGGCCCCAATCTTTTTGGGTGTCCTTTTCGGAAAACCATGTTTGTGCACTTATATATAGTTAACAATAAAAATTTTCCATAAATGGCAATTTTTAACAAACGGAAATAACAAACCTTTGCGGAGCTCACGATGATACGATTTACTACGTAGGTCGCCAATAATAATAATAATAATTATAATTATAATAATAATAATAATAATAATAATAATTATTATTATTATTATTATTACCAAGCCAACAGAAAACTGAATTCAGTGTTCTGTCTGTGGACAGACAGAAAACTGAATTTAGAGATCCACAGACATGGAACTGGTTGAAAAGAGGAGACCTTAAAAAGGCTACAGAAGGAATGTTAATGGCTGCGCAGGAGCAGGCCCTCAAAACGAAGTGGTTGAAACACCACATTTACAAGGAGGAGGCTAGCCCACTGTGCAGGATCTGTGGGGAGAGAGAGGAGACTGTGGCTCACATTGTATCCGAGTGTAAACACCTGGCCCAGACTCACTATAAGGGCTGGAGACATGATGTGATGGGCAGGGTGATCCACTGTCACCTATGCAAAGTAAACAATTTACCACATACTGAGAAGTGGTATGAGCATAAGCCAGAGGCGTTAATAGAAAACGATCAGGTGAAGGTGCTGTGGGAATTAGGATACAGACGGACAAGAAACTGGAACACAATAGACCTGACCTGGTGGTTTTGGACAAAGAAAAAAGATCGTGCCTGATTGTGGATGTGGCCTGCCCATTCGACACGAGAGTGCAAGAGAAGGAGAGGGAGAAAATTAAGCGATACCAGGACTTAAAGTGGGAGGTAAAAAGGATTTGGAACTGCCATGAAGTCAAAGTGATCCCGATTGTCATAGGCGCACTAGGGACTATCTAAAAAAGTTTCCAGGGACGGTTAAAGAAAATTGCCCCCTTCACGCTTTTTGGAACGCTTCAAAAGGCATGCTTGCTGGGAACAGCAAGAACCCTTCGATACGTCCTGAATATCTGAGGCTGCAGGTATTCATCTCAACAAACTTTCCAGTTAACTAACATCAATGACTGAGACTCAAATAGTAATAACAAAACAAATAATGACAAAACTTTAACCCATCAGTGGTTGGCATCCTCTGGACTGAAATCGAAGACTGAAGGACTGATTATATCAGCACAAGATCAGTGTCTGCCAACAAAAAATTACCAAGCCAACATAATAAAAAATGGATGCAGCCCATTATGCCGTGTATGTAAAAAACAACCAGAGACCATTGACCATATAATTTCAAAGTGCAGTCCTATAGCTCTACCGAATACCTAAACAGGCATGACAGAGCTGCACAATACATACATTGGATAATGTGTAAGCATTTTGACCTGCCCCATCAAAAGAATTGGTGGGAGCATCAACCACCTCCCATACTTGAATAAGATCACATCTCAATCTTGTGGAACTTTAGCATTCAAACAGACCGAAAAATAGATGCAAATAGACCTGATATAATATTGAAGGACTTTAAAAAGAGAGTATGCCTGCTAATTGATATGGCCGTTCCAATAGACAAGAATGTATCTATAAAAATATTTGAAAAATTGAGCAAGTATAAGGACCTGGAGATAGAAATTGGAAAAATGTGGAAATTGAGAACTAAAACAATACCAGTGGTTGTAGGCGCTCTAGGAATGATACCTAAGGGGTCTAATGATTACTTATCGAAAATCCCAGGAAGCCCGCGTATAGGAGAAATACAAACGATAGTACTAATGGGAACTGCCCATATACTAAGGAAGATTCTGTCAATATAAGTACATCACACGTCTAAACACTAAAGATGCATGTGTGAGTATGTATGTTCTTTCTTGAACATGGCGGACCTTGTTGTCTCTTGAGGTCACTGGTTGTGACTTGGTGATAACTCGTATGAACCTAAAGCAAGATAAATGCAGCTGTAATAATAATAATGCAAAGTAAACAATTTACCACATTCTGAGAAGTGGTATGAGCATAAGCCAGAGTCGGTGATAGAAAACGATCAGGTGAAGGTGCTGTGGGATTTTAGGATACAGACGGACAAGAAACTGGAACTCAATAGACCTGACCTGGTGGTTTTGGACAAGGAAAAAAGATCGTGCCTTATTGTGGATGTGGCCTGCCCATTCGAATCGAGAGTGCAAGAGAAGGAGAGGGAGAAAATTAACCGATACCAGGACTTAAAGGGGGAGGTAAAAAGGATTTGGAACTGCCATGAAGTCAAAGTGGTCCCGATTGTCATAGGTGCACTAGGTACTATCTCAAAAAGTTTCCAGGGATGGTTAAAGAAAATTGGCCCCGCCACGCTTTTTGGAACGCTTCAAAAGGCATGCTTGCTGGGAACATCAAGTACCCTCCGATACGTCCTGAATGTCTGAGGCTGCAGGTAGTGGCTTGATATTAATTTCAACAAACTTTCCAGTTAACTTTCATCAACAGGTATCCAGAAAATTAGGATGTTTCACCTCGAAATATTTTTGGAGGTCTGGTGTACAAGCGCTAACGCACGTGGTTTTCCAGCTCACTAGCTATCCCCATACTCATGGTGCTATAAATAACAGCCGTTTATATGGGATTAAAATTTAGCTCAACAAAAGGAGCCGTAATATTATATTATATTTAGAGTTATAAACTCAAACAGTCCTTTACAATTAATTAGCTAGTTTACGATAAATAGCTAGTGAGCTGGAAACCACGTGCGTTAGCGCTTGTACACCAGACCTCCAAAAATATTTCGAGGTGAAACATCCTAATTTTCTGGATACCTGTTGATGAACACAGAAAATGGAATCTTTCACTTTTTTATACTATCGTTGCGAAACTTATTTGGGTTTTGAAATTTAAATTTGTCTGCGGAACAGGTTTGGATTTTGAAATTTAAATTTGTCCAGGTATCACGGTTATTGCCAATATGGGTTTGTTTTTATTGATTTATTATTTTAAATCGAGACAGGCAAACTATATTTATTTTAATTAGTATATTTCATTCTAGCTAACTTGGTCATTTACAATACAAACACTGATGTGTTTATCATATATTAATTTATATTAACTTGTATTTCACGGCTCAGAAATGCTTCTTTCTTTGAGCTAATGGACTGTTTGAGTTTATAACTCTAAATATAATATATATATACATATATATATATATATATGCATATATATATATAGAGTAACTGGGCATTTGAAAACACTGCTACCTAGAATCGATACGTATCTGAGGACCTTGCGATTTCAGAGTCAGGTTCGATCATTGAATCGATGGTACCTCGAGCTGGTCGCCAGAGAAACGATTGTAATATGTCTAATACATGTTATTCGTCGCAATACTGATTCTCCGTTTATATATACATATATATATATATATATATATATATATATATATATATATATATATATATACATACATACATACATACATACATACATACATGCTTACATACATACATACATACATACATACATACATACATACATACATACATACATACATACATACATACATACATACATACATACATACATACATACATACATACATACATACATACATACATATTATGATATGGGTCAGGGAGAAGAAAGCATGCACAGTAGTGGAAATTAGCTGCGCAGCAGATGCCAATATAATATCAAAGATTAGTGAAAAGGAGAATATTTATGCAGAACTGATGAGAAATCTGCAGATACTCCACCTTGATTACACCTTCAGATTTATGCCTGTGATTATTGGGGCACTGGGGTATATTAGTAACTGCCTCAATACAAATATTGAGAAGCTAGGTTTCATAGGAACAGAAAGAACACAACTAGCTACGAAATTACAAGTACAATCCATTAAAGGAACAGTAAAAATATGTAAAACATTCCAAAGATTTTGCATCTAATAACTGCATATACACATGTACAGATGCAAAGCATATACACATGCACACATACAACTCAAAACATACACATCCACACATACAATAACATCCATATCTACACATGCATGCATACATACATATTCTACCCAGTTGATGTTGTGTAAATTCCAATGAGAGAGTCTTGTGTCTATGTTAGAAACCGACTCTCTCTCTATTGGTAAAACTTTGTGAAATTATAAAAGCAGACGAACATACATATACAAACCCTATATACATACATATTTACGAGGCGAATCTAGAAAATTAATAATCTTGTGTGGATGTGTAGATTGAGCAAATTGCACTGATTTCGAATTAAGTTAAGAGCAAAAATGATCGATTTATACGTATAATCCAAACGTCATACATATTTGAGTAATCTGCTCTCAGATGTACATAATCAAATTTCCTCGGGGAAAGTATATTATATTTTATTGACAGATTCTAATGTGTTGTAGTATTGAAGATGTTTCGTTCGAATATCAAGTATTCTCAATAATGTCTATCCTATTATTTCTGGAATATTTCGTTTATAAGTTTTTTCTACGTCACATTTAATGTTTAGAAATGACTACATTTATTTCAGCACCTTCCAATTGTTCCTAGATGTCATTCTTATTAGTCGGCTGGGACATGGAGATATCTGGTTCCAATGTAAACCGGCCACCTTTATAGTTTTGCTGCTTTCCTGCTTTACTAATTCGTTTTGTTTAAGTAGACGCAGCTGTAAGCTCGCATTTAATATTCATTTGATTCGGAGCCTACTAACTAAAATGATATAAAATGTCTTCCTAGACGATGCAACAATATATTCTAGATCACAGATTGTGCATTCCTTTAAATTTTGTATTTCTAGGAATATTTTACAGCTAGTCTCTTAATTCACTTGGACAACTGAACTACTCTAATGAAATATTCTTTTTTTTCATAATTAGGCTATAACATTATATACATTTCTGAATGAATGTGTGTATGTATGTATGTATGTATGTATGTATGTATGTATGTATGTATGTATGTATGTATGTATGTATGTATGTCTTTGCTCACTTTAAAAAATATCTTCAAGCGCAGGCATTGCACGATAGAATTAATTAATAATTATTAATAATGGTATATCATGTATGTATGTTTTCTCTTTCTCTTAATTTCGAGTATATTTTTTTGACCGGCCACCTTCCTGGTGGCAAGGTTGTAAAAGAAAAGAAATTGTCATCCCTTGAATCGCAAGAATGTTTTGCAAATTTTGAAGGTGCCAGCTATCGCAGCCATTTGTAGACTATGAATTAGGGAGCTGCGTTTTTTGTCCGCAAATCCAAGTTCAGTCAAACTTTGGTCCAAGCGGGTTGGTATATAACCCGTAGCACCAATACTGATGGGTATGAAGCTAAAGGTGTATATTGGATACTGGATTTGTAAACTCCTCATCAATGGTCCGTAGATGTCCTCCTTCTCCTGTATTATTCTGACAACGTTTACATCAAGTGGGCAGCTGATTTCCACAACAGAACACGTTTTCAATGTGTGGTCCCAAACTACAATATCAGGCCGGTTGTGCTTTAATTTGGTGGCAGTTTTTATTTTCAGGTTCCACCAGTATTCCTTAGTGCCATCTGTCTCAATATATTCTTCCTCGTTTGTTGTTAATTTTGTTTTCCGAAGTGCGTTCCAGATGGTTCTAGCTATCCCATCGTGTCTCATGGGGAGGTAGTAGCGAGATGACATTCTTTCGCAGCTGGCAACAATGTGGCTTACATCCTCGATCTTTGTTTTACATAGCCTACATTTATTGTCAGCTGCTGGCCCTCCTCTTTTGTGCAGCAGATATTTGGTAGGGAGTTCTTGTTCCTGTATTGCATATAGATATCCCTCAAGGTGTGATGTCATAAACTTGTCGGAACTCCATGCCAGGCTTTTTGAGTGGTTTATTCCCTCTATGGTCTGTGTTTTACGCCTCAAGTATCCATGCACAACTTTTTCTGTAAATTGGTCAATTTTTTTATTTTGTTTGAACATTGAATAGGATCTTCCGATTTCTCTGGGTGAGAGATTTATATCAGGCTTTATTCCATATCTCTCCTCCAGATCAGTCGCTATTCTAATGATATTTCTTTTTTCATGCTCATAAACCTGGGAAAGATGGTTGCCAACCTTTTTCCTCTGTTGAAGGTGTTGCTTCAGTGTTACTATCCGGGTCTCATATGTTGTTAATATTGATTTTAGACCCCGGCCACCTTCCTTGCGTGAGAAGTATAGCCTATCCACATCACCATTGATGTTAAAGTTCCCAGTAACACTGAGAAGTTTTCGAGTTCTAACATCCATCTCACTTAGTTTTTGCAATGACTAGTTCAGTAGGCCAAATGTTGGCGTTAGAATTGGCACAGCATAAGTATTGTGGGCAATGTATTTGGTGTATGCTGACAGTTCTGATGACCATATTTTCTTTACTCTTCTGAGGTATTCAGTTCTGGTTCTCTCCTTATTTATGGGTCCATCATATCTGACATTCTCATCCTGTCCAAGATATCTGTAGTTGTCACCTGACTGCAGAGGTTGTATTGTCAGACCGTTCATCTCTAGATTTCTAGAGGAGGGCACAGCTCTTCCACGTTTTACTGCCAAATATGCACACTTGGACTCACCAAATTTCATTTTGATGTCGGTTGAAAATTGTGTAATGAGGTCCAATTGTTTCTTGATGTCATTGATATTTGGCCCATACAACTTCAGGTCATCAACAAAGAAAAGATGGGAGATGCTTCTGGGCCCACTTCTTTGTCCACCTTCTTTCCTGAGTAGGTAAGATAGTGGATTCAGTGAGAGAACGAAGATGTATGTATGTATGTATGTATGTATGTATGTATGTATGTATGTATGTATGTATGTATGTATGTACAGTATGGATGTATGTATGTATGTGCGTGTGTGTGTGTATGTGTCTGTGGAGTCTAACTCTACGCTCTATCAGTGTTTTATACGGTATGAAATGTCCCATACACTCGTTCATTGGCCACTTTTAGCATGCGAATGGCGGCAACACCCAATCTTTGTTCTCGATGCTTCAATGTTAAGCAGCCATACTGTAAAACACAGGTAGCAGTTGCTTGAAAGAGGGTCCTTTCCATTTTGTCTGGAGGTCTAGACTTCAACATCAGAGATAACTACAGATGGTACTTCAAGCCTTATCAATGCGTGTATTTACATCACATTTGCAGCTAGAAATTTTGCTATCCAAATAACTAAATTCTTCAACACAGTTGAGAAGGGTGCCGGATAAGGTTTTGATTATTCCATTTCGATTTAAGCTTATGTATTTTGTTTTGTCTGAGTTAACAAGGAAACTAATGCCTTTGGCTAAATGTTCAAGGCAATGGAGAAGGGCTTGGCTTATTAGATCTGCGTGTAGTACTAAATCATCAGCATATCTGCATCTGTGATTTTTGTGTTAGGATATCTATTACGTCTTAGTGAATGTAGTGTGAATCCATTGTCTTTCATAGTATCGACAGACATTCTGAGAACCTACTCCAAGCAGATGATGAAGATATAGATTGCTAAATTATTATTACTGAATTGGCAGTATCGGTAGAGGGTCGGACGCCATGCCTTCCAGCATAGTTACGTCCCTTTACGAAACCGAGTTCAAATCCCGCCGTGGTTGACTTTGCCTTTCATCCTTACGGAGTCGATAAAATAAAGTACAAGTAATGCACTGGGTAATTGCTCGCCTTGTGCCTAAAGTAGAAACAATTATTACTTTATAGCATTCCTGCAAGAAATTCAAAGAATTATGTATCTCCATCGAGGAGATTGTATTAATTAATATGTGATTTAAGAACATGAAATATTCATAGAATACTTTTTAATATTGAATTCCCTTGAGATGTGCAATTTTGGATTTAGTGGGAAACAAAGCGTTCCACGGGATATTATTTATTGTGAGAAAAGCATGAACTGCTGAATGGCATATCAAATATTTTGAAGAATATGTGGCAGTCTGCCTAAAAAACAAATCAATATTTCTTTATGTATTGTAAACATATGTGCGATTTCTTATGACGAAAATACTTTCCAATTATATTTTCTCAATTATTTCACAAAACTACGTAATTAAAGTTTGTTTTCCAATAATTTCAAAGCGTTGCATCGAAACACATGCCAATACACACAAATAATTACACATATACCGACATATATGTATATACGTATATATGTATATACGTATATACATACATACCCACACACACACACACACACATATATATATCTGTATAGTATGTGTATGTGTACCTTTGCATAAATAAACACATACATGCTTACACGCACACCTATAAATAAAAGGAAAACTATATATCATACAGGTGAATTTCATTTGACATAATTTCATTTCATGTCTTGCTTTGAAAGCTACCGATTATATTATATAGTATAATACATACGGATGCAGATTTACGCAGCCATATATACACACGCAAGTATAATTATATATATATATATATATATATATATATATATATATATATATATATCGTTTCTGAATTTGTTTAGCAAGATTCTTTATCTGAAAACGTGTATTGAAACCGATATTGTTATACTTTGGGAGGGTCATGTTGCCAATAAGAAACACAAGCACCAGATACTTTCACTTCAATTTATTATAATAAATTTATAAATTTAGGAATTTATAAATTTCCGGTTGGTTGGTTGGTTCCACAACCAGATGCTTGTTTATATATTGTCAAAGTTCTTTCGTCACACATTGTGTGACCTCTTCAGTGACTGGGGATTCTTTTCTTTGTTTTTGTACCTCTCCTTTGTTCTGTCCTACGCCATCTTGTTTCTGTGTGTGTGTTGTGTGCTC
>OZ024741.1:300410825-300468325 GCA_964016885.1 Eledone cirrhosa
AATCCACTAAAAATATAGTTATATAGCTGTTTCTACTTTTGGCACAAGGCTAGCAAATACCAAGTACATTACTGGTTAAAGAGGAACGTTTTGTGATTATTGGACATTTCTCTTATTTTCTACAGGGCAATTTTCCGTGTTTAAGTTGTAAATCGTTTTGCTCAAACTCAGTTAAGCAGAACTAAGATGAAATATATTGGGAAATATAGGGGAAACATGTAAAGCAGAGATAGATTTATTAATAGACTGCAAGAGATTGAGTAAATGATATAAAAGAATTGCAGGAGCTATGTCACGTTGTCCCGATTATATCTGCTACTACAAAATAGAAACCACAGTAACACACGTTTCAAATGTTATCTGATTCCCGTGACCTATAATCAATTGCATTCCTTCCACTTATTCCTTTGACTAAACGTTGGATATATTTTTCAGATACATACGTCTGTTTATCAACAATAACATTGTCATTAATAACAGCGACATACTTTGAACACCTCTGATTTATGTGGGAAATACGAACTCGAGAACAGATGAAATCCCAAGTTCAAAAGGCGAATATTCAGGTAGTTTAAACATGCTCGTGAAATTAATGTGCAAGTAACTGAGCCCTCCATAGGCCTCTCTGCCCAACCCTCATTTTCTTCAGCGTGACACTGTTGCTGATAAAGCTAGCCGTTTGTATCATAAGTACAACTTACTGAGTTGTCTGGATCAACGTGAAATAAGCTGTTTTGGTCAAGGCACAACGCTCCGCCGGTAATCAAACTCAAACAATAGAATCACGAGCTTAACATTCTAACCACTAAGCTACGCACCACCCCGTATGAACAGCATACTCTTGTAAACATAAATATATTCACTTAAACATTTACGCACAAATATAAGTGTGAAGAAGCGCAAGGGTATCCTAACTCGTATATTATTATATCTATGAATAGGATATGTCTATTGCCTTATACACAGATCAATATCTTTGTATTCAATAGCAAATGTGGAATATTTTTCAGTATGCTATCAGTTTGTATTATCGTATTAAGAATGGTATCAATTTAATTACACCATTTTGATGAGTAATGGCTTCTCGTTTGGCACTCTCAACATAGATTATTGTGTTTATCATACGAAACTGATGACACGATATGGTTTTCATGACGTACCGTACATTTGTAATTATATCAGCATTGTTTCAATCGTTATAGCTTATTTTCCAATATGGGATATATATTTCCAATAGCTACGGTAACAATATGTGTCTGCAAGCACTTTATCAATTGAATATATCTGCATATGGATAACCGTTTGCTACGGATAATATTAAACGCTACATTGGATGCAAATTCAGGCTTCATATTTCGACATAAAAAGAAATAGATATGTTTCAATGAAAATGACGTGATAGTTCATAGAAACATGCATGAACATACATATGCGTAAGAAGTAGACTCGCACATATGATACAATGCATGGGTAAGCTTATCACAAAATAAACTTTTTCTACTTTAATAAGCGTACAATTTGATTAACCATAGACACATAACATTATCCAGTGCCTCCACAGAAACCCTCATCATATCCTTTAATATTCCATTAATTAAATGTTGCGATAGATGTAACCCTTAAATTAATTAGGAGATACAAATTGCTTTATTTTGAAAGAAGACTTACTAACAGTAACACGTACACAGAAAGCGCAAATTTTTGTACTCATTATTATTGCTATCATCATCATCATCGTTATAACTATTATTATTATTATTAGTAGTAGTAGTAGTAGTAGTAGTAGTAGTAGTAGTAGTAGTATTAGTATTAGTATTGTTGTTGTTGTTGTTGTTGTTGTTATTGTTGTTGATGCTGTTGTTGTTGTTCTTGTTCTTGTTTTTGTTTTTGATGATGGTGATGTTCTTTTTATTGCTGTTTCTGTTGTTCTTGTTGTCTTTGTTATTGTTGATGTTGCTGGTGGTGGTAGTGGTGGTGTTCTTCTCTCGTCTGTTGCTGTTGTTGTTGTATTGATTGTCATCTTCAACGGCAGCTGTGTTCTTACAATCGCGTAAGTTTTTAAAAAATTATCAGATTACTTTGAAAATTGGATTTTATATTTTTTTATATATTGTTTTGTTTATTCATGACAATAACAGAATGGTCATCTTATCGGTTGTATTTCCTCTGTTAGAGATACGAATGTCCCCATGTTTTCAAACATACTATTTTTGAGTAGAAAAATGTTCAAATGTATTCTTGACTAGCGGCCTCCCAGCTTTAGCCCCGGTCTGTATTGCGCTCAAATCTATTCATTAGGCATCTATTGGTATCTATTATAAAGCCCATTTTTCATAAAATAAAAAAATATTAAAAGATATTTAAATATTCCATGACAATTTAAAAATTTTATTTAGAATATCTAAATACAGAAGTAATAACGAAAATAATAGAAAAATGTATTATAGACACGAGTACCTGTGTGCTAGAAAGAGTAGTACCCCCCCCCCCTCATTCCATTTTCGGACAATGTCGATGGCGAGCATATCGGAAGTCAGATTAGTTCAAAACACACAAAAAATCCTTAATTATTATCAATTCTATTTATTGTTATTAGTGATCAACGTATAAACAAACTTCCTTTTTATACGGAAATCCATTGAACGGTGTACAATGCCCCGTCATTCATCGCACTAACTCTATTGCAAACAATAGCTTTTCGTGAGTCATAAGGACGAAATCGTTTAGTGGCATTCTTTCTTTTAGCACTTCGTATGAAAAAGTCTTTTTATTATTGTCAATTGTTTACCACCCATCCATTTTATGTCTTCTAAGATGTCCTATATCTAAATATGACTGCTGCCTTCTAATATTTCTCTTTGACAGACACATTAACTCTCCTTGAAGATATTCGCAGTCAATTAATACATTGTTGTGTTCAAGGACAAGTTCTGTTTGTAGTCATACTACCTTATTGCCTGCTTACATTCTGAATTTTTACACTTTCACCAATGTAACACTGTAGTAACTTTTTTATGTTTCCAGTTCTAATAATGATTTTGAGCAAGAATCTGGCATTCAGAAACCACATATCACACCATATACTTCCGCATAGGGAAATAATCAAATCCAGAAAATCAATACGGGACCGAGAAAGGCTTGTTCACTTTCAAGTAACCGAGTTTCTGGTTATTACTCGTTTCTAAGTTGGTTTTACTTATTAGGACTCTGTTGCTTTATACTATATGCAGACATATGTAGCTGTGAACAACATATCCATGCCGATCTGTTAACCTAACAAAATCCATATCTTGGCAGTAATGACTTGGTGTGATTTGTAGAATATATTCTAAATCAAACAATATTGACATTCAACCGACACTTAGAAATTTCGAACCAATGAACAAGTGTCTAATTTTTTTTCTCATTCTCTTATATCGCTTACTCTCACAAATTCACTGCATCCATTCAAGATCCCATTCAATTCACCAACTAATAAAAGTCTCTGGTTTGTATCGGGTTATGTATCTAAACATCTAAAGAGATCCCTAAAGAACGGATCCGTCTGATCTGCGACAAGTGGTGTTCGACAAAATGTTCACTCGATCACTTAAAGTGTTGTGTGCAACATGGTTAAGTTACTACGCGTAAATCTCAAATATGTCTGGTTAACGGCGAAAGTAATAATTCTAGAATAAAGGAATGGGAGGTGGGAAAAGATGCAAAGGGGGAGAATATATGAAATTATCTAACAATAGAAGCACTAAAATTCACAACCCTCGTAACATAAATTACTTAAAAGACGAAATGTTAACTTAACGCGGAAATAATGGTCTCTGATTTAGGCACAAGGCCTACACTTTGGGGTTGGAGTGGAAAGTCGATTAAAAAGGAATCCAGTGCGTTCCTGGTACTTTATTCTATCGACTATTAATAAAAAAAAAATGAAATATTAACTTAACACGAGAAATAATGATTTCTACTATAGGCACATATCCAGCAATTTGGAGGGAGGGAAAAGTCGATTAAATGACGCCAGTGTATTAGTGGTGCTTTATGTTATCAGTTCCATCAGGATGATAGGCAAAGCTAACCCCGGCGGAACTCGAACTCAGAACATAAAGGACCATAACTCTATGCTGCAAAGCATGGTGTCCGATACTCTACCGATTCTGCCAATCCAATGCCTTAACAGGAGAAATAATAAAAACAAATCCCACATCGCCAAACACTAATGCTTTCCACACTCCAGAAACATAGTTATGCACCTGCTTGTACAGTAGAAAATTGGATAAACTGTTGAATTCATAGCGAGAAATAACGTTATTCCTGACATTATTATGTCAATAGCTACTGTTTAATTCTCTATTTACAAGAGTGTGCATTTTTTGTCACTTGTCACAAAGAAAGCACTCACTCGTAAGATGCATCTCGCAAATGTCACTGTGACAAGCACAACTTTGATTGATGTAACGAAGTGCAGTTTTAGATGATGTCACTATATAGATCTGTGTCGGTTTTTATGAGGAGATTCATCAAATTCGTATTTATTCGCGTCTATATGAAGGAATATAGTTCTAAACAGTAATTGTTATTATGAAACTTTATAAGAATACGTTGATATATAATTAATGTGCACATTTCATTATCCCAATATATATTCGTAAGAAATGATTACAACAGCATATAAAACAATGAATGAAATGATAAAAAGAAGATTTTCCATAGAAACATGATTAGTTTTTAATGTAGTTTCAGCTAATGATTATTATGAATATAAGAAAGCTGAATGGAAATTTTGTTATGTGACTGTTTATTTTTGATTAATCTGCGACTTATTTAGTTTCTGTTTATGTCTAATGAGTTATATTTGTCTAGCACTGCACACTGTTGGTCGTCATCATTTACATGATCAATGACAAAAGCAAACATTTTGGTGAGCAGATTCAACAATACCTTCAATTGCGTATGCAGCAATAATGAAGGCCCTGGGTTGGTCCATGATATTCTTGTATGATTCGTTTTAGGCAACGTCAGCTCTCCACAGCTTCCTTGAATGTGAATACTTCCAGTTTGCTTCCAATTCATGCAGGCAGATGAGATAATACATTAGTTAACGTTGCTGACATGCAAAAATGTAAGAAAGAAAGCTATTAAATCTTTGTGAAATTTCTCTCGCATGGCACAACTAAACATGTCCTCATATGCACCCTTCGGCCGGGAAATATCACAGACACAGCCCACATACTCTCTCTCATCCTTCCATACTCGGAATATTTCAATGCAGCAGTGTTTTCGAATAATGTGAAATTCTAGTATACATTTTGAACTTCTATCATTATTTATTCGGTGAATTGGCAGTATCGGTAGAGGGTTGGACGCCATGCTTTCTAGCATAGTTACGTCTTTTTAGAGTCTGAGTTCAAATCCCGACGAGGTTAATTTTGCCTTTCATCCTTACGGGGTCGATAAAATAAAGTACCAGTAATGCACTGGGTAATTGCTGGCCTTGTGCCTAAAGTAGAAACAATTATTTATTACATAACGGTAATCCTTGGAATTACCTAGGATAACAAAAGGTGTCCAATATAAGTTATATACACAGTAATACAATTGAAAGCGTTATAGATATAATTATATTCGTAAAACTACTAACCACTCGCAGATAAAAGAGCAGCCACCATGTGTACTCCGTTTCCATCTATTTCAAATTGACTTAATACTAATCATTATTCGTGAAAAGACAATATGAATCTCGGTTGTCGGGGCAGGTGTAAAAATTCTGGTTATGATAAAGTTATTTGTATCTTTCAAAGCTACATTTAAAAATCAGCTAATCTGTTACAAGTTCCACATCATCACCTTCACAAATATGTTTGTGTTTTACATAAATATTATTAGCTATTAGCTCATCATTTGGTATACAAAATACTGCGAGAGTCATTGCTCTGCGAGGCGTCTACGCCCTTCCTTACACACTCCGTTTAACTCGCCGTACATGCGTTCAATTTTCTTAATAGAAACACTTTCTTTAGCTTTGAAATTCCATTTCTACCGGCAGTTTAACACCACTGTTCATTGTACATCTCCCACGCCTCGTCGAAAACAACGCAATTTTGCTACTGATTATGGGCGAATTTGAGGACGATATTATAGAATTTTGGGACCTAGTGTGAGATATTATCTTCTGTTACCCTTAGAATACCATAAATGTGTCGGATTAACAGTGCTTCAGTATTTATTCCTGTTCTGTAACTTCTCAGGCGCATTTTTCGAAATCTGTAAATAAATTACTCATTCAGTACTGATGTAAATTGTTCCCCACTTTCTCTCCTCTTCTCTGGAAGAAATTGCTTATTTACTGTACTAGAGAGGGGATGTTCTGTGCTGGTTTTAGAATGCCCACATTACACATTGTTTCAAGACGGCGCTCAAACGATTCGATCAGAATTTAAGAGCTCACTTATATTTTTCTTCTCTTTAATCATCAGAATACAAAACCGTACAATATTAGCTCGAAAAGATTATATGGCCAACTGAATTATTGCTGGTTTTTTTTCTTTTTCTTTTGGTATTCCCTTCCACACAAATATAGATGTAACTACTAGTGTGCGCCACCAGTTTTAGCCTTTTTTTACAATTTGGCCTAAACACAACTCTAAATTACTACTTAGTTTTCCCTAGGTGATTATTACTTGCATATCTAATGTGTACATAAGAGAGAATGAGTATTTGGTAGTATCTCTAGAATTAGTATCTCTCTATGTGACAGCGACGAAAAATGACCCACGGAAAATAATAATTACTACTTCAAAGCAAATATACTAAACTCAACGCGACGCCATCGGAGAAAAATAGACCCTTGTTACCCCTTCCCTCAACATGTTACAGAATATGCCATCAGTTATATATCAATATCATTACTAAATTTTTTCTTCCTACATAACCTATTGTATTGAGCCCTACATTAAAGCACCAATGAGTGTGTAGATGTATTATGCCACCAAACGGCTTACGACTTTGTTTTGCGAAAACTAAACTTCTGGTTATAGAGAGATCTGTGACAACACCCACCATTTCAGGATTTCGTATGGAGTGCTGGCAAATATGCAATTTGAATAGTGCCATAACTGCGCCAAATAATTTGTACACAACTGAGATATTCATGCCCAGCAGCTGTCAATAATCGTTGTTTCAGTGAGACAAATCATATTTTGTCATTTGTCCACTCTTTTCACCATTTAGCAGGAGGCGAGTGTGTGTATGTGTGCACATGTATAAGTAAGTGTGGGTTCGTGTTTGTGTGTGAATGTGCATCAATAAGTATGTGTATGTCTGTATGTGTACATTATTCTACGTTTATTTTTTGTTAGGTTGTCTTGATTTTGATGCCCAAAGCATTATTCTAATCGTTAAATAAATTAATACAATATCTGTCAAAAAAGTAATTATTTCTTGCTTTTGAACCCGTATCTGGCTCAACGTAATTAATGTTTTTGTTGGTTTCTGTGTTTTTTGCATTTAATTCATATTTTTGTGTCTAATAATTTTACTATAAATGTATACAATATGAAATCATATAAAAATATAGAAAATTAGCATGTGTGGAGATATATTCAAGTTGTTCTCGAAGGAAAGCATAAGAATTAATTTCCAAATGAAAAAGTTATTTTTTCATTTCCTGCCCTCCTTCTCATCCTCATCTTCATCTTCTTCTTCTTCTTATTATTATTATTAGTATTTTTATTATTATTATTATTATTAGTATTTTTATTATTATTATTATTATTAGTATTATTCCTTGAATCTCAGTCATTGATGTTGGTTAACTGGAAAGTCCGTTGGAATGAATATCAAGCCACTACCTGCAGCCTCAGATATTCAGGACGTATCGGAGGGTTCTTGCTGTTCCCAGCAAGCATGCCTTTTGAAGCGTTCCAAAAAGCGTGAAGGGGCCGATTTTCTTTAACCATCCCTGGAAACTTTTGGAGATAGTCCCTAGTGCGCCTATGACAATCGGGATCACTTTGAGTTCATGGCAGTTCCAAATCCTTTTCACCTCCCACTTTAGGTCCTGGTATCGGTTAATTTTCTCCCTCTCCTTCTCTTGCACTCTCGTGTCGAAAGGGCAGGCTACATCCACAATCAGGCACGATCTTTTTTCTTTGTCCACAACCACCAGGTCAGGTCTATTGTGTTCCAGTTTCTTGTCCGTCTGTATCCTAAAATCCCACAGCACCTTCACCTGATTGTTCTCCATCACCGCCTCTGGCCTATGCTCATACCATTTCTCAGAATGTGGTAGATTGTTTACTTTGCACAGGTGCCAGTGGATCACCCTGCCCATCACATCGTGTCTCCAGCCCTTATAGTGGGTCTGGGCTAGGTGTTTACACTCGGACACAATGTGAGCCACAGTCTCCTCTCTCTCTCCACAGATCCTGCACAGTGGGCTAGCCTCCTCCTTGTAGATATGGTGCTTCAACCACTTCGTTTTGAGGGCCTGCTCCTGCGCAGCCATTAGCATTCCTTCTGTAGCCTTTTTGAGGTCTCCTCTTCTCAACCAGTTCCATGTCTGTGGATCTCTAAATTCAGTTTTCTCAAAGAAGGTACTATGAAGGGGTTTTCCCTTAAGGCTGCTCTTCCTCCTTGATGTTATTTCTTCCCTGGACATCCCCTGGCCTACTGTCCCCTCCTTCAGTACAGTTCTGAGCATTGGCTCCTTACTATAGGTCACGTATTTGTATAGGTTGTTTTTCTCCATCTGAACACAGTCCTCTATGCTGATAAGACCTCTTCCACCCTCAGATCTCCTTAGGTAGAGTCTATCGACATCACTCCTCTTGTGGAACATGTTGTAGATAGTCAATAGCTTCCTAGTCTTCCTATCCATTTCTTTCTGTTCAGCAACATTCCATCTCAGAATTCCCGCACTGTACCTAATAATAGACACAGCTCGGGAATTTACTGCGCTTATGGCATTTCTGCTGTTCAGATGTGACTTCAATACGCTCCTTACTCTCCGAATGTATTCAGTTCTTAACAATTCCTTCATTTTTTTGTTCTTTATGCCATCAGCCTCCAGAACGCCCAAATACTTGTATCCTTCCTCAGAGTCAATTTCCTTTATCATCTCACCTGTTGGTATCTGGATCCCGTTACTTCTGCTCAACCTACCCCTCTTCATCACAATGACTCCACATTTACAAATACCAAACTGCATACATATATCACTGCTGAAAATACGGACAGTGTCAACAAGCACATCCAACTCCTTCTCACTTTTCCCGAAGAGCTTAAGATCGTCCATGAAGAGGAGGTGATTGATGGTAAGCTCTCCCCTTCTCAACTTGTATCCTGCTCTCACTTTTCGCAGCATAATGGTCAAGGGCATCAGGGCAAGGACAAACAACAGAGGGGACAGGCTATCTCCCTGGAAGATACCTCTCTTGATCTTCACGCTTCCCAAGGATACTCCAGTTGATGTCAACTCTGTCTCCCAGGACCCCATACTCCTGCCTAGCAACTGTCTGATGTTATCTGCCACCCTGAAGATCTCCAGGCTTTTGGTGATCCAGGAATGAGGCACCATGTCAAATGCCTTTCTGTAGTCTATCCATCCCATGGCAAGATCAGTGTGTCTCCTCCTGCAATTCCCCATTACCATCTTATCAATAAGCAACTGGTCCTTTGTACCACGTGACTTCTTCGGCATCCTTTCTGTTCGTCCGGTAACAAGTTGTTTGTGTGGAGGTGATGGTAGATTTCCTCAGACACAATGCTCGTCAACAGTTTCCACATTACGGGCAGACATGTGATAGGTCTATAGTTGGTAGCATCATTACCCTTGATTCGGTCTTTCATTATCAGAACTGTGGTACCTTTTGTCAACCACTCTGGCACCTCACCCGACACCAAGCAGTCATTGAACATGGCCGTCAGCTTCGGGTGGAGGGATGTTAAATGTTTAATCCAATACCCCTGCACACCATCTGGGCCTGGTGATTTCCAGTTGGTTAGTTTTTTGGCTTGCCCCTTAAGAGTTTCAACTGTGATACTCAAATCAGTCTGTTGCTGTGCCTGCTCACCGATCTCCCTCTGTACTGTCTCAATCCACCCTGCCTGGGCATTGTGTCTAACATCCTGCTCCCATATTCCTCTCCAGAATGTTTTAGTTTGCTCCGCCCCAGGGATCAAGTCGTTGCCTCTTTCTTTGCCCTCAAGCTGTCCAAACAGCATCTTCTAGTTGTTGTCGAACATGCGGTTCTGTTTATACTGACTGACTCTGTTCTCGTATCGCCTGATTTTTGCACTCTTTGCTACAATGCGTTGCTTCAATTCCTCTATGATAATATTTAGCTTTTTACTCCTAGTTTTGTATTTTATTTCCAGTCTATTTTTAGTGCCTATGTTTTTTAGTGTCCCATTCAGTAGTGACTCAAGCTTTCCTATGTCATTTCTCATTTCCCCGATTTGCCCACTCAGTCGCCTCTTCCACCACGGCTCTGCTCTTTCTTGTCTGTTGTTTCCTCTCGCTTTTATACCAAGTAGTTTCCTCACCGTATTTGCTGTTGCTCTGAGGATATTGTTGCACTGGTGAAGGCTCCTCGCCTCAAGGTATGGGATGACTTTGTTTACCTTAGCTGTTGTTTCTTTTAACTTTTTCCTGTCTACAAATCTTAGGTTCATAGGTCTCCCACTATCATTGTTCAATTCATCTACCACTAAATTTAGGATGTCAACCGAATCTTGTCCTAGCCCGTCAGCATTCATCCCCTCAGTGGCCGTATCTCTGTTCCAGGTATTATTTATCTCAGTACTCAGATCATTGTCTGCTTCGGGTGGTTCCTCCGTTCTCAGGACCTCCTCACCTTCATTTCCCACCGGCTCGCTTGTCTGGCATACTACACCCGCCATCTCCAAGCCATTCTCTCTGCTCAGTTCCTCCAGTTCCAGCTCGCTTATCCACCCATTAGTTCTTATTACCCGAGCCTGCCCGGCCAATTTTTGTTCATCTAATTTAAATAAACCAATCTCGTTCCAGATGTTATGCATCCGTCTCCTGTAGCCCCTCTCCTTGGGGTTACTTTTCAGGTAGCATTGCATAACAGTTCTATTCAATTCTTTCGTCCAGTTGGTTCTGGCCCCTTTCCTTCTTCTCCTTCCTCCAACATCAGCAGTATTTGGTTGACAGTCAGGTTCCTGCTGCTGAGCCAGGGGGCACCTGTTGGGTGAGAGTCTGTCACATGACGTTCTAGTCTCCATTTCACCGTTATTCGAACTGTTTATGTTCGATATTTAAACACTCTTATCGAGGATTGGCGAATGTATATTTACATAGCCATCTGTGGATCCGCCATCCCACTTGGCCCTTGTGTGGCATTATCACCACGATGTATACGAACACACATAAACAAACAAACACACAGGCAGAAAGGGCCCCAAAAATGAATAAGCATAAGTTTCATTGTAATGTAGTGTTCGAATGTCTGACTTAGTTTTATTTTTTAAGTTTTACTTTTTCCCCCCTCTTCTCTGTCCGTCCGCCTGCTTCTCTCTTCATTCTTATTTTCTTTACGTTTTTGGGGTTTCTTTTTTTTGTTTTTGTTTTTCTCTGTTTGTTTTTCTCGTTTTTTGCTGTTGTTGCTGTGCTGCTTTAGTTTTGTT
The DNA here is from genome assembly GCA_964016885.1 of Eledone cirrhosa. NCBI lineage: Eukaryota > Metazoa > Mollusca > Cephalopoda > Octopoda > Eledonidae > Eledone > Eledone cirrhosa. Next base: position 300,422,472 of record OZ024741.1, read on the forward strand.
GTTTGTTTTTTCTTTTTTCTTTTGGGTCTATCTATATATTTTGATGCCTTCCTCTTTGTTAGTAGTAGGAATTCTATAATGTGGAAATAGCAGCCAGCAGGGAAGTGGGAGACTGGCGGCGCCAGCGATACTGAGACAGTGGTGGTGGTGATGTCGATACCGAGGCAGCGGTGGCGGTGATGTGACCGTATTACTGTAGTGATGGTGCTGTAGCGGAGTCAAGGGGTGGCGGCGGCGGTGATGGGATAGTGGTGGCAATGATGGCCGTAGTGAGCGGTGGCGGTGAAGGTGAAAATGTGTCGTTATCTGGCTGTTGTGTTTAGTGTACACAGATGATGGGGTGGGTGGTGTATCTAGTTTCTGGTGTTGGTGAGTTTAGCTGTCCTATATAGTGTAGCCAGAGGAGAGGAGGGGAGGGGTTCTTCTTCCATTTATAGCCATTTTTTTTTTTTTTTTTTGGATATACAGTGTACAATACAAAGTTGAATATTTGAATATTTGAGCCTTATAACAATATATTTTGGGTCCGAATTTTTTGGGGCTCAAGCCGGGTGCTTTACGTAGCATTTGTACTAAGAGTTGTTATTTCACAAATGGTTTAAATATGTTAAAAATTCAAAACTTACGGGAGCGATTTCATGACCTCCGTCACCTCGTGCGTCTTCTTCCCTTATTATTATTATTATTATTATTATTATTATTATTATTATTATTATTATTATTATTATTATTATTATTATTGTTATTACTTTTTGAGTCTCAGTCATTGATGTTAGTTAACTGGAAAGTTTGTTGAGATGAATATCAAGCCACTACCTGCAGCCTCAGATATTCAGGACGTATAGGAGTGTTCTTGCTATTCCCAGCAAGCATGCCTTTTGAAGCGTTCCAAAAAGCGTGAAGGGGCCAATTTTCTTTAACGATCACTGGAAACTTTTTGAGATAGTCCCTAGTGCGCCTATGACAATCGGGATCACTTTGACTTCATGGCAGTTCCAAATCCTTTTTACCTCCCACTTTAAGTCCTGGTATCGGTTAATTTTCTACCTCTCCTTCTCTTGCACTCTCGTGTCGAATGGGTAGGCCACATCCACAATCAGACACGATCTTTTTTCTTTGTCCATAACCACCAGGTCAGGTCTATTGTGTTCCAGTTTCTTGTCCGTCTGTATCCTAAAATCCCACAGTACATTCACCTGATCGTATGGCTTATGCTCATACCACTTCTCAGAATGTCGTAAATTGTTTACTTTGCATAGGTGCCAGTGGATCACCCTGCCCATCACATCATGTCTCCAGCCCTTATAGTGAGTCTGGGCTAGGTGTTTACACTCGGATACAATGTGAGCCGCAGTCTCCTCTCTCTCTCCACAGATCGTGCACAGTGGGCTAGCCTCCTCCTTGTAAATGTGGTGTTTCAACCACTTCGTTTTGAGGGCCTGCTCCTGCGCAGCCATTAACATTCCTTCTGTAGCCTTTTTAAGGACTCCTCTTTTCAACCAGTTCCATGTCTGTGGATCTCTAAATTCAGTTTTCTCAAAGAAGGTACTATGAAGGGATTTTTCCTGAAGGCTGCTCTTTCTCCTTGATGTTATTTCCTCCTTGGACATCCCCTGGCCTATTGTCCCCTCCTTCAGTACAGCTCTGAGCATTGGCTCCTTACTATCTGAACACAGTCCTCTTTGCTGATAAGACCCCTTGCACCCTCAGACCTCCTTAAGTAGAGTCTATCGACATCACTCCTCTTGTGGAACATATTGTAGATAGTCAATAGCTTCCTAGTCTTCCTATCCATTTCTTTTTGATCAGCAACATTCCATCCCAGAATTCCCGCACTGTACCTAATAATAGACACAACTCTGGAATTTACTGCACTTATGGCATTCCTACTGTTCAGATGTGACTTTAATACGCTCCCTACTCTCCGAAGGTATTCAGTTCTTATCAATTCCTTCATTTTTTTGTTCTTGATGTTATCAGCCTCCAGAACGCCCAAATACTTGTATCCTTCTTCAGAGTCAATTTCTTTTATCATCTCACCTGTTGGTATCTGGATTCCGTTATTTCTGCTCAACTAACCCCTGCTCATCACAATGACTCCACACTTACTAATACCAAATTGCATACATATATCATTCCTGAAAATACGGACAGTGTCAACAAGCACATCCAACTCCTTCTCACTCTTTCCGAAGAGCTTAAGATCGTCCATAAAGAGGAGGTGATTTATGGTAAGCCCTCCCTTTCCCAACCTGTATCCTGCTCTCACTTTTCGCAGTACACTGGTCAGGGGCATCAGGGCAAGGACAAACAACAGAGGGGACAGACTATCTCCCTGGAAGATACCTCTCTTGATCTTCACGCTCCCAAGATTTCTCCAGTTGATGTTAACTCTGTTTCCCAGGACTTCATACTTTTGCTTAAGAACTGCCTGATGTTATCTGCCACCTTGAAGATCTCCAGGCTTTTGGTGATCCAAGAATGAGGCACCATGTCAAATGCCTTTTTGTAGTCTATCCATCCCATGGCAAGACCAGTGTGTCTCCTCTTGCAATTCCTCATTACCATCTTATCAATAAGTAACTGGTCCTTTGTACCACGTGACTTCTTTCGGCATCCTTTCTGTTCGTTGTTTGTGTGGAGGTGATGGTAGATTTACTCAGACATAATGCTTGTCAACAGTTTCCACATTACGGATAGACATGTGATAGGTCTATAGTTGGTAACATCATTACCCTTGATTCGGTCTTTCATTATCAGAACTGTGGTACCTTTCGTCAACCACTCTGGTACCTCAACTGACATCAAGCAGTCATTGAACATGGTTGTCAGTTTCGGGTGGAGAGATGTTATGTTTTTAATCCAATACCCCTGCACACCATCTGGGCCAGGTGATTTTCAGTTGGTTAGTTTTTTGGCCTGCCCCTTAAGAGTTTCTACTGTGATACTCAAATCAGTTTGTTGGCGTGCCTGTTCACTGATCTCCTTCTGTACTGTCTCAATCCACACTGCCTGGTCATTATGCTTAACACCCTGCTCCCATATTCCGCTCCAGAATGTTTTAGTTTGTTCCGGCTCAGGGGTCAAGTCGTTGCCTCTTTCTTTCCCTTCAAGCTGTCCAAACAGCATCTACTGGTTGTTGTCGAACATGCGGTTCTGTCTATACTGGCTGACTCTGTTCTCGTATTGCCTGATTTTTGCACTTTTTGCTACAATGCGTTGCTTCAGTTACTCTATGATAATATTTAGCTTTTTCCTCCTAGTTTTGTACTTTATTTCCAGTCTATTTTTAGTGTCAATGTTTTTTAGTGTCCATTCAGTAGGGACTCAAGCTTTCCAATGTCATTTCTCATTTCCCTGATTTGACCACTCAGTCGTTTCTTCCACCAAGGCTCTGCTCTTTCTTGTCTGTTGTTTCCTCTTGCTTTTATACCAAGTAGTTTCCTCACCGTATTTGCTGTTGCTTTGAGGATATTGTTGCACTGGTGAAGGCTCCTCGCCTCAAGGTATGGAATGACTTTGTTTACATTAGCTGTTGTTTCTTTTAACTTTTTCTGTCTACAAATCTTACGTTCATAGGTCTCCCACTATCATTGTTCAATTCATCTACCACTAAGTTTAGGATATCTACCAAATCTTGTCCTAGCCCGTCAGCATTCATCTCCTCAGTGGCCGTATCTCTGTTCCAGGTATTATTTATCTCAGCATTCAGATCATTGTCTGTTTCGGGTGGTTCCTCCGTTCTCTCGACCTCTTCACCTTCATTTCCCACTGGCTCGTTTGCCTGGAATACTCCACCCTCCATCTCCAAGATAATCTCTCTGCCCAGTTCCTCCAGTTCCAACTCGCTTATCCACCCATTAGTTCTTATTACCCGAGCCTTCCCGGCCAGTTTTTGTTCATCTAATTTAAATGGACCAATCTCGTTCCAGATGTTATGCATCCTTTTCCTATAGCCTTTCTCCTTGGGGTTACTCTTCAGGTAACATTGCATAACAGTTCTATTCAATTCTTTCGTCCAGTTGGTTCCCGGTCCCTTTCCTTCTTCTTATTCTTCCGACACCAGCAGTATTTGGTTGAGAGCCAGGTCCCTGCTGCTGAGCCAGGGAGCACCTGTTGGGTGAGAGTCTGTCACATGACATTCTAGTCTCCATTTCACCGTTATTCGAACTGTTTAGGTTCGACATTCAAACACTCTTATCGAGGATTGGCGAATGTATGGTTACATAACCACCGGTGAATTACTTGTCTCTGGTGGTTTCGTCACTCCACGTGACTTTTGTGTGGCATTATCACGCTGTAGACGAACCCAAACAAACAAACAAACAGGCAGAAAAAACCCCAAAATTGAATAAGCATAAGTTTCATTGTAATGTATTGTTTGAATGTCTGACTTAGTTTTTCCCTTCCCTTCTCTGTCCGTCCGTTTCTTTTTCTCTTCATTTTTATTTCCTTTACGTTTTTTTTGTTGTTGCTGTGCTGCTTTGATTTTGATTTTTGTTGTTTTTTTTATTTGATTTTGACCGGGTCATCAATTCAGTCTATTTATATATTTTGATGTTTTCCTCTTTTAGTGGGAATTCTACAATGTAGCAGCGGATAGCGGGAGAGAATAGCGGCGGTAGTGATACTGAGGCAGCGGCAGCGGGGTGGAGGGTGGCGGTGCTGTGCCAGCAGCAACTAGCAGGAGGTAGTGGGAGGGAATAGCGGCGGTAGCGATAGTGAGGAAGCGGTGGTGGTGATGTGGTCGTATTACTTTGTTAAAACTAAAACTTGATTTTGATTATTGTTTTTTTATTTGTTTTTTTTTTGATCGGGTCATCAATTCAGTCTATTTATATATTTCGATGTTTTCCTCTTTTAGTGAGAATTCTACAATGTAGCAGGGGGTAGCGGGAGAGAATAGCGGCGGTAGTGATATTGAGGTAGCGGCGGCGATGGCGGTGCTGTGCTAGCAGCAACTAGCAGGAGGTAGTGGGAGAGAATAGCGGCGGTAGCGATAGTGAGGCAGCGGTGGTGGTGATGTGGTCGTAGTACTGTAGTGATGGTGTTGAAGTTGGAGTAGAAATTTGAGTCGACTTGACCAGAGTTTTCATCGTGGTAGTGGTGTTGGAATTGGTGGTGAAATGATCTTTAGTGAAATTATCGTTAGTCGCGTGTATGTGTTGACATTTATTGGAATTAAACATTTTGTTAAAACTAAAACTTGAGGCAATAGTAATAGTAATTATTATTATTATGTTGAGATTGGTGGTGGTGGTGGTGGTGAAATTGCCGTTATCGGGCTGTTGTGTTTAGTGTACACAGAGGGGTGATGGGGTAGGTGGTGTATCTAGTTTCTGATGTTGGTTAAATTGCTGTTATTTGGCTGTTCTATATAGTGTAGACAGAGGGGGTTTCCTTCCATTTATAACCATTTTCTTTTTGAATATAAAATGTATAATACAAAATTGAATATTTGAGCGATATAACAATATATTGTGGATCCGAATTTTTTGGGACTCAAGCTGGATGTTTTATGCAACATTTGTACTAAGAATTGTTATTTCACAATTGATTTAAATATGTTAAAAAATCAAAACTTTCGGGAGCGATTTCTCGACCTTCTATCCACCATCTGTGTCTTCTTCCCTTATTCTTCCCTTATTATTATTATTATTATTATTATTATTATTATTATTATTATTATTATTATTATTATTATTATAATTATTATTACCTGCAGCCTCAGATATTCAGGACGTATCGGAGGGTTCTTGCTGTTCCCAGCAAGCATGCCTTTTAAAGTGTTCCAAAAAACGGGGCTGGACTAATCTTCTTTAACCATCCTTGAAAGCTCTTTGGGATAGTACCTAGTGCGCCTATGACAATCAGTACGACCTTGTCTTCATGGCAGTTCCAAATCCTTTTTACCTCCCAATTTAAGTCCTGGTATCGGTTAATGTTCTCCCTCTCATTTTCTTGTACTCTCGTGTCAAATGGGCAGGCTACATCTACAATCAGGCACGATCTCATTTCTTTGTCCAAAACCACCAGGTCAGGTCTATTGTGTTCTAATTTATTGTCCGTCTGTATCCTAAAATACCATAGCACCTTCACCTGATCGTTTTCTATCACCGACTCTGGCTTATCCTCATACCAATTCTCAAAATATGGTAAATTGTTTACTTAACATAGGTGCCAGTGGATCACCCTGCCCATCACATCATGTCTCCAGCCTTTATAGTGAGTCTGGGCTAGATGTTTACACTTGGATACAATGTGAGCCACAGTCTCCTCTCTCTCTCCACAGATCCTACACAGTGAGCTAGCCTCGTCCTTGTAGATATGGTGTTTCACCCACTTCGTTCTGAGGGCCTGCTCTTGCGCAGCCATTTGCGTTCCTTCTGCAGCCCTCTTTTTAAACAGTTCCGTGTCTGTGGTTTTCTAAGTTCAGTTTTCTTAAAGAAGGTACTATGAAGGGATTTTTAATGAAGGTTGCTCTTCTTCCCTGTTGTTATTTCCTCCTTGGACATCCCCTGGTCTATTGTCTTCTACTTCAGTACAATTTTGAGCATTGGCTCCTAACTGTCAATCACGTATTTTTACAGGTTGTTTTTCTCCATCTGAATACATTCCTGTATGCTGATAAGACCTCTTCCACCTTCAGATCTCTTTAAGTAGAATCTATCGACATCACTCCTCTTGTGGAACATGTTGTAGATAGTCAATAGCTTCCTAGTCTTCTTATCCATTTCTTTTTGTTCAGCAATATTCCATTTCAGAATTCCCGCACCGTACCTAATAATAGACACAGCTCGGGAATTCACTGCGCTTATGACATTCCTACTATTTCGATGTGATTTAATACGCTCCTTACTCTCCTTAGATACTCAGATCTTATCGATTCCTTCATCCTTGATGTCATCTGCCTCCAGAACACCTAAATATTTGTATCCTTCTTCAGTGTCAATTTTCTTTTTTCATATCACCTGTTGGTACCTGGATTCCGTTGCTTCTGCTTAATTTGCCCTCTTCATCACTAGGACACCACACTTCTTAATACCAAATTCCATATCTATATCATTACTCAAAATACGGACAGTGTCAACAGGTACATCCAACTCCTTCTCACACTTGCCAAAGAGTTTAATATCGTCCATGAAGAGGAGGTGGTTGATGGTAAGCTCTCCTTTTCCCAACTTGTATCCTGCTCTCACTTTTCGCAATATAACGGTATCACGGCAACGACAAACAGCAGAGGGGACAAAGTATCTCCCTGGAAGATAGCTCTCTTGATCTTCACGCCACCCTAGGATTCTCCACCCGATGTTACCTCCATTTCCCAGGACTTCATTCTTTTGCTCCACAACTGTCTGATGTTATCTGCCACCTTGACGATCTCTAGGCTTTTGGTTATCCAAGAATGAGTTACCATGTCGAATGCTTTTTTGTAATCTATTCATCCCATGGCAAGACCAGTGTGTCTCCTCTTGCAATTCCTCATTACCATCTTATCAATAAGTAACTGGTCTTTTGTACCACGGGACTTCTTTCGGCACCCTTTCTGTTCGTCCGGTAACAAGTTGTTTATGTGGAGGTGATGGTAGATTTCCTCAGACACAATGCTTGTTACGGACAGACATGTGATAGGCCTAATGTTGGTAACATCATTACCCTTGATTCGGTCTTTCATTGCCAGAACTGTGGTACTTTTTGTCAACCACTCTGGTATCTCATCCGACATCAAGCAGTCATTGAACATGGCTGTCATTATCGGGTGGAGGGATGTTATATTTTTCCTCCAATACACTTGCACACCATCTGGGCCTGGTGATTTCCAGTTGGTTAGGTTTTTGGCCTGCCCTTTAAGAGTTTCAACTGTGATACTCAAATCAGGTTGTTGGTGTGCTTGTTCACTAATCTACTTTTGAACTGTTTCAATCCACTCTGCCTGACTATTATGTTCCACATCCTGCTCCCACATTCCTCTCCAGAATGTCTTAGTCTGTTCCGCCTCAGCAAACAAGTCGTTGCCTCTTTCTTTCCCTTGAAGCTGTCCAAACAACATCTGTTTGTTGTCAAACATGCGGTTCTGTCTATACTGACTCACTCTGTTCTCATATCGCCTATTTCCCCCTAGTTTTGTACTTTATTTCAAATCTATCTTTAGTGCCTGTATTGTGTTTTGTAATGTCCCATTTAGTAAGGACTCAAGCTTTCCAATGTCATTTCTCATATCCCTGATTTGACCACTCAGTCGTTTCTTCCAACAAGGTTCTGATATTTCTTGTTTGTTGTTTCCTCTCGATTTTATGCCAAGTAATTTCCTCACCGCATTTGCTGTTGCTTTGAGGATATTATTTCATTGGTGAAGGTTCCTCGCCTCAAGGTATGGGATGACATTGTTTACCTTAGCTGTTGTTTCTTTTAACTTTTTCCTGTCTACAAATCTTAGATTCATAGGTTTTCCACTATCATTGTTCATTTCATCTACCACTAAGTTCAGAATATCAACCAAATCTTGTCCTAGCTCGTCAGCATTCATTTCCTCAATGGCCGTATCTTTGTTCCAGATGTTATGTATTTCACCATTCAGATCATTGTCTATCAACCTCTTCACGTTCATTTCCCACTGGCTCGTTTGCCTGACATACTCCACTCTCCATTTCCAACTGAATCTCTCTGCTCAGTTCCTCCAGTTCCAACTTGCTTATTCATCCATTAGTTCTTATTACCCGAGCCTGCCCGGCCAATTTTTATTCATCTAATTTAAATAGACCAATCTCGCTCCAGATGTCATGCATCCGTCTCCTATAGCCTTATTATTGTTATTATTATTATTATTATTGAATGCCATGGTTGACGGAGGCTCGGCTCTGTAAGGTATAGTAATTTTTAACCGTTAAAACAATTGTAAATTGTTTAAAACTTGAACCAAATTGTTGATAAAGACACCCTCCTCCTCGTGAGAGGGGTCTTTCTGTCCGTTATTTGGCCCTTCGGGGTTAAATAACCAGTTATTGGGGTTTTGTACCCAAAATTTCATTTTAAACAAAAAAACATGGCTACCAAAAAGAAATTTCATACGTCACTCCCACTCATTCCGTCTTCTTCTTCCTCAATCATCACTACAGCAGAGAGAAGATTGTCTCTCTCCCTCCCTTCTTTAAATGTGTCTCTCTCCCTCCCTTCTCTTTCGCAAGCGACGAAAGAAAAGAAAAGTCTCGTGCAAAGCGTGCAAGGTTTCTCCACGACGACGACGACAGCGACGAAACAGGTGTGCGGGAAATACGAAAACCCAGTTCATTCGTCTGACGTCAGGAATAATAGCAGTAGCAGCCGTAATAACAACAGCAACAGTGACAATGAAAACAACAGTAGCAGCCGCAACAGCATCACCAGCAGCATAAACAACAACAGCATTAGCAGCAGCAACACCAACAACAACCACAGCAACAGCGGCGGAGGCAGTAGTCGTAGTACCTGCAGCAACAACAAAAGTACCAGCAGCTCTGACGACAACAACAACAGCAGAGAAAAACCAATCTCATTTGCAGGTATTGCGAAAAACCTGGAAACAATCCTCATAACAAATGAGGAATTAGAGGAAGCGAAGAAGATGGTGACAAAGAACGGACACCGAGCAATCTGCAAGGCAGCGAAAAATTTTTTCGAAACCCAAGAGCACTGTACGGTCACGTACCGTACAGTAAGTACAAAATCCCGTAGGGTGGAAAGAGCCACAGAGGCCCAAATACAAAAAGCCTTGGGGTCTGTGTGGCAGAGGAAAACGCACATCACCCGAGGCAAAAAAATACGCCACCGTAGACGTACTTTTTGCCACACCCCAGGAGGCAAAGGCCCAATCAGTAGTGACCCTAAGGAGCGAGGAAATGGTGTTGGTGCCCTCCTACTGCGGGCAAAAAATTGTGAGGGTCAAACTGACCCACGTCCCTCCCGGAATGACCCCTTCTTGGCTGGCCGCGTCTGTCCTCGTCGGAATCGAGGACAAAACAACTGTACTGCAAGTACAGAAAAAAGTAAGAGAAGATTGGGTCGGCTCCTCCATTGAGATGCTAATCCAAACCAACCAGGAGTGCATCGAAGCTATCCCGGATGTGATAGACTTCGATAACGGCACTCAACTGCCCATAAGTGTTGAGGGCAAACGCCCGAAATGCTTTCGCTGTGGATCGAAGACTCACCTCAGGGCCTTCTGCAACGAGAAGACCATGAGAAAGGAGAAAACCCCCCTCCTCCCGAATCCGGTTCCACGGCTACCAGCAACAGGACAAGCGGCAACCAGGAATGATAGGTCCGTGGCACCCATACCCACTCCACGGAAATCAAAGACAGCAGCAGCAGTGGAAATATTAACAACAACAACAGCAATACCAAATGCAGCTGCAACAGAGACTCCAGTGCAAACATCACCAACAACAACAAGTGAAAGAGTGGAGCTGGTACCCCTCCCCGACCTTACAGAATCAGACATGGAGTGTGAGGTGGGAGAGGGATGGCAAAAGGTCTCAAGAAGGCACAAACGCAGAAGCAGCGCATCGTCGCCTTTGAAAAGGGAGGAAAGAAATGAGAAAAGGGTAAAGTCTACTGCAAAGAGACCCACAGCAGCAACACCACCAACACCATCACCACCCACACCAGCACCACCATCACCACCGGCAACAACCCCACCGCCAACAACACCTTCAACACCACCACCACAAGCACCAACATCGCAAACACAACAACAAAACACACACACCCAGCAACAACGACAAGAAAATAGCAGAACCACACCCCACCCCCAGAAAAACAAATGCACGGCAATAAACACACACAACAAGAAACTAATGACTTACATAATTGAACACACAGACATTTCACAACAGGACTACATAATACCAGCACCAATCAAAACGCCAACTAACATAAGACTGCTAAAAATAGCACAGAAACAATACACAAACATTAAAACGAAATTCCCCAACGCAGTTGGTGATTTCAGGGACCTAGGAGGAACCATTAATCGAAGAGTATATTCAGACATTCTCTTAGAAGAGCCGACGACCAGCCGAAGGGACGATTCAACGGTCCCTTCACCAGACGATCAAGTGAAAAGGGATGTAAAAACCATCCCTCCTCTACCAAAAGTACGGTAAGTGGTCTTTCCCATCTTTTCCACTCTATTTTAAACATGACCTCACTCAGAATAGGCAGCATAAATGCGCGTGGCTTGGGGTCGTCATGGAAGCAGGGTCACCTGCTCAACGACCTCAGGTCACTAAACATAGATGTAGTGGCCATCAGCGAGACCAGAATCTCCGAAGCACGGGCCTTCGCACCGATCTTCGGCGGCTACGATGTGTACGCATCTCCCAGCCGTCCTGGATCCGGTGGAGGAATTGCTGTGCTTTTTCGGAGAGGTTTGGATCTCGCCATACGGGCCATCTTCCTGGACCCAGAGGGTAAGCTGGTGGTGCTGGACGTGACCAGCAGAGACGGGCAAGCTTTCAGGCTAGTGGCCGTCTATGCCCCGACAGGAGCAGGGCGGCCTGATTTCTTCCGGCGTCTGGAGACCTTTCTTGGAACGTCCCGCTCTTTAGTGTTAGTGGGCGACTGGAACGGGATCTTAGATGCACGCTGGGACTGTGTGGGATTAGCGGATAGGGGTGGAGGGTGCAAGAGCCTCACCAACCTGCTCAGGCGTTTTGAACTGTCTGACAGGTACCGATTGGATTTCCCGAATGTGCCAATGTGGACTTGGACAAACCGCATAGGGTCATCCAGATCATATCTAGATAGAGTATTTTGTAGGGAAATAGATAGGTCTAGCATAGGCTGTCCACAATTCAAGATAGTCAGCTACACGGACCACAAATTCGTGACCTGTGTGCTTGACTTAGATAGGCTTCATAGACGAGGACCCGGCTACTGGAAGCTAAACGCGTCCTTACCAGCGCGCAAGGCCTACAGAGACCGGATTAGCGAACTAGTTAAGCGGGCGTTGACGGGGGCCATCGTCAACAACAAGTGGTGGTTTGCTCTGAAAAGAGCGATTAGAATAGAATCGATTAGGTTTAGTAAGGCTTTAGCAATAGAGAAAAATAGAGCAGAGGGAGAACTAGTTAGAAAATTAGACGAGGCGCTTAGCAAAGGCATTGCGACCGACGTGCTTGCGGCGAAATTGGCCCTTGACCAATTCTTCAATGCAAAGCACGAAGGCTGCGTTGTCAGAGCTAGGGTGCGTGCTCTCAGACACGAGGGGACGAAAGCCGTTCAATGGGCCCGAGTGGCGGAGGCGCGTCGTGGCAACAAAGCCACGATCCGGTCTTTGGTGGACCACGACGGGCGCATGCTACTCGATCCCGGGCAAATGTGTGAAGCTTTTCAGCGACACTTCGCTCAGCTGTTCGGGGGCAGCGGGGGGCCGGGTAGAGGGATGGACTTTAGTGTCTACCTCGACGGACTGCCGCGGCTCTCGGCCACTGAGGCGAAGTGTTGCGAAAAGCCGATAACAGCCGCTGAAGTACGGGAGGCAATGACTGGCTGCACAAGGGGTAAATCGCCTGGTTTGGATGGTCTGCCCTATGAACTTTACGTACAGATGCCAGACTTGTTCGGAGGCCTCTTGGCGGACGTCTACTGCAACTGGCAACAGAACGGGAGAATTCCCAGTTCTGTGAGCCGAGGAGCGGTGGCACTGCTGAGAAAGGATCCGAACAAGGGGGATAACATAGACAATTTCCGGCCCATAACTCTGCTAAACACAGAGTTTAAGATTTTGGCCAAGGTGCTAGCAAAGAGGTTGGCGCTTGTCGTTGGTGGTCTGGTGGGAGAGGCGCAGACATGCGCCATTCCCGACAGATCCATCCACGACAACCTCCACCTCATGCGATACATCGTAGAGAGGGTAGCTAGGGAACCTGGCACGGGTGGGTCCTTGATCAATTTAGATCAGTCGAAAGCTTTCGATAGGGTCGACCATCGTTACCTAGCGGCAGTCCTGAGGGCGGCTGGCTTTGGGCCCGTCTTCAGAGGCTGGATCGCTGCCATGCACAGCGACATCTGCTCTGTGGTGAGAGTGAACGGTCACCTGTCGGAACCGTTCAACATCATGCGCTCGGTCCGCCAAGGATGTCCCCTCTCGTCCCTCTTGTACGTATTGACTCTCGAGCCATTACTGCACAAACTGGAGACGTTGAGGGGAGTCCCGCGCGAACTAGGATGCGGAAGATCCGTGTCAGCATATGCGGACGATGTCACTGTAGTGGTGTCGAACGCCAAACACATCGAGGCGATCGGCACTACACTAAGAGAATACGAAGCGGTGACAGGAGCAATGATCAACCAGGAAAAGTCAGTGGGCCTGCAGCTCGGCACCTGGAGAGGCAGGTCCATGCCGTCCAACAGCGTCGTCGGGCGCTGGACGGACGGACCGGTTAAATTGCTAGGGGTCTGGTTCGGTCCGGACCTCCAGACGGACAAAAACTGGGACGAGGTGACGAGCAGGGTGGTTTCTCTCACCCAGAAATGGGCGGAGAGGAAGCTATCCCTGAAAGGTCGAGCGGAGGTGGCTAACGTGTACATCGCGTCTGTCATCTGCTACCGCCTAACCGTCGTACCTTGTCCTAAGCCTCGCCTGACTGCGCTGGAGCGTTTGCTCTTTCGCTTTTTGTGGAAGGGACGTGCTCCGATGGTCAGGCGGTCCATCTGTTGTCAACACCCGCTGCGTGGAGGGCTGGGCATGCCGTGGCTGATGATGCGCAGGCACGCGCTCAGGCTACGACATCTCCACCTCTTCCTCGACGGTGATCAGGTGTGGTCGCCGTTTGCTAGACGCGTTTTTCCCCAGCTCGTTTCCTTGACGGAGCTGCAGTCCTGGGTCAAGCGAAGACCGAGAGGGAGCGCCTGGAGACTGGAATGTCTTCAGGCGCTCACAGCCCTCGACCAATCGGGCAATGTGATCGGTGGAAACTCCACCTCGGCGTTCTATAGAGGATTAGTGGAGGGGAAGAGCGACGACGTACTTGGGGAAACTCTAGGCGTCGACGAAAATCAACTAGCCAATCTCTTCGGAAGAACTTTCGGGCCAGGGCCTATGGACAACTTCCAGAAATCTCTGGCCTGGCAGTGCTACCGAGGAGCCTTGCCAGTTCGGGATAAACTCTACAGGCATGGAGGTGCCGTCAGCCGGGCATGTCCGAGATGCGCGCAGGGCGACGAAACCGTCCTGCACGCACTCGTCCAGTGTCCGAAAATTGCTGACTTGTGGGTTTATGTCGAACACCTGCTGTCGCGTTTAGGACGGATCCAGCTATCATCTGAGTCTATCGTGAGGATTGCCCCGCCCTCCTCCTTTAGCCGGGAAGGGCAGGCAGTTTTTATCTGTCTGGTGGCCATGGCGAAAGAGATAGTATGGTGGACACGTTTGAAAGGGCTGAAGACGAGCACTTACCTCTTCGGTGATGCTCTGATTGACTTTTTCAAATTTCATTTGAAAAGGAAAATCAGAGTAGAGAAGGAAGTGCTCTCTTCCCAGCATTTTGTTGAAAGATGGGTGAGAGAAGCAAGAATGGCCCGAGTGAATGGGCCGACTCTGAGTATATATCTGTAAACTAAAGGTGGAAAACTGGGAGAGGGCACTTGCCTTGGTGGTCAGGGTCATTGTGGCTTTTTACTGGGCTTTCTCCACAAATGTCCCTCCGAAGTCTCCCCCCTATTGGGGAATTTTTCATTGTTATTTTCATTGTTATTTTTGTTACATCCTCTGTTTTTGTTTTTTACACGCAGAAATGCCCATTTGTACCGTCCTGCATTGTCCTGCACTGTCCTTAATGTCTACTTTATGTAAACCCTTGTGGTTAATAAAGAAATCATTATTATTATTATTATTATTATTATTATTATTATTATTATTATTATTATTATTACAGTTGCATTTATCTTGCTTTATGTTCATACGAGTTATCACCAAGTCACAACCAGTGACCTCAAGAGACAACAAGGTCCGCCATGTTCAAGAAAGAACATACATACTCACACATGCATCTTTAGTGTTTAGACTTGTGATTTACTTTTAATCAGGCACGATCTTTTTTCTTTGTCCAGAACCACCAGGTCAGGTCTATTGTGTTCCAGTTTCTTGTCCGTCTGTATCCTAAAATCCCACAGCACCTTCACCTGATCGTTCTCCATCACCGCCTCTGGCCTATGCTCATACCATTTCTCAGAATGTGGTAAATTGTTTACTTTGCACAGGTGCCAGTGGATCACCCTGCCCATCACATCATGTCTCCAGCCCTTATAGTGGGTCTGGGCTAGGTGTTTACACTCGGATACAATGTGAGCCACAGTCTCCTCTCTCTCTCCACAGATCCTGCACAGTGGGCTAGCCTCCTCCTTGTAAATATGGTGTTTCAACCACTTCGTTTTGAGGGCCTGCTACTGCACAGCCATTAACATTCCTTCTGTAGCCTTTTTGAGGTCTCCTCTTCTCAACCAGTTCCATGTCTGTGGATCTCTAAATTCAGTTTTCTCAAAGAAGGTACTATGAAGGGATTTTCCCTGAAGGCTGCTCTTTCTCCTTGATGTTATTTCCTCCTTGGACATCCCCTGGCTTACTGTCCCCTCCTTCAGTACAGTTCTGAGCATTGGCTCCTTACTATCAGTCACGTATTTGTATAGGTTGTTTTTCTCCATCTGAACACAGTCCTCTATGCTGATAAGACCTCTTCCACCCTCAGATCTCCTTAGGTAGAGTCTATCGACATCACACCTCTTGTGGAACATGTTGTAGATAGTCAATAGCTTCCTAGTCTTCCTATTCATTTCTTTTTGTTCAGCAACATTCCATCTCAGAGGAAGAAGAAGGAAAGGGGCCAGAACCAACGGGACGAAAGAATTGACTAGAACTGTTATGCAATGTTACCTGAAAAGTAACCCCAAGGAGAGGGGCTATAGGAGACGGATGCATAACATCTGGAACGAGATTGGTATATTTAAATTAGATGAACAAAAATTGGCCGGGCAGGCTCGGGTAATAAGAACTAATGGGTGGATAAGCGTGCTGGAACTGGAGGAACTGAGCAGAGAGAATGGCTTGGAGATGGAGGGTGTAGTATGCCAGACAAACGAGCCAGTGGGAAATAAAGGTGAAGAGGTCGAGAGAACGGAGGAACCACCCGAAGCAGACAATGATCTGAATACTGAGATAAATAATACCTGGAACAGAGATACGGCCACTGAGGAGATGAATGCTGACGGGCTAGGACAACAATTATTATTATTATTGTTGTTATTCCTTGAATCTCAGTCATTGATGTTGGTTAACTGGAAAGTCCGTTGGATTGAATATCAAGCCACTACCTGCAGCCTCAGATATTCAGGACGTATCGGAGGGTTCTTGCTGTTCCAAGCAAGCATGCCTTTTGAAGCGTTCCAAAAAGCGTGAAGATGCCGATTTCCTTTAACCATCCCTGGAAACTTTTGGAGATAGTCCCCAGTGCGCCTATGACAATCGGGATCACTTTGACTTCATGGCAGTTCCAAATACTTTTCACCTCCCACTTTAGGTCCTGGTATCGGTTAATTTTCTCCCTCTCCTTCTCTTGCACTCTCGTGTCGAACGGGCAGGCCACATCCACAATCAGACACGATCTTTTTTCTTTGTCCATAACCACCAGGTCAGGTCTATTGTGTTCCAGTTTTTTGTCCGTCTGTATCCTAAAATCCCACAGCACCTTCACCTGATTGTTCTCCATCACCGTCTCTGGCCTATGCTCATACCATTTCTCAGAATGTGGTAAATTGTTTACTTTGCACAGGTGCCAGTGGATCACCCTGCCCATCACATCGTGTCTCCAGCCCTTATAGTGGGTCTGGGCTAGGTGTTTACACTCGGACACAATGTGAGCCACAGTCTCCTCTCTCTCTCCACAGATCCTGCACAGTGGGCTAGCCTCCTCCTTGTAGATATGGTGCTTCAACCACTTCGTTTTGAGGGCCTGCTCCTGCGCAGCCATTAGGATTCCTTCTGTAGCCTTTTTGAGGTCTCCTCTTCTCAACCAGTTCCATTATCTGTGGATCTCTAAATTCAGTTTTCTCAAAGAAGGTACTATGAAGGGATTTTCCCTTAAGGCTGCTCTTCCTCCTTGATGTTATTTCCTCCTTCGACATCCCCTGGCCTACTGTCCCCTCCTTCAGTACAGTTCTGAGCATTGGCTCCTTACTATAGGTCACGTATTTGTATAGGTTGTTTTTCTCCATCTGAACACAGTCCTCTATGCTGATAAGACCTCTTCCACCCTCAGATCTCCTTAGGTAGAGTCTATCGACATCACTCCTCTTGTGGAACATGTTGTAGATAGTCAATAGCTTCCTAGTCTTCCTATCCATTTCTTTTTGTTCAGCAACATTCCATCTCAGAATTCCTGCACTGTACCTAATAATAGACACAGCTCGGGAATTTACTGCGCTTATGGCATTTCTGCTGTTCAGATGTGACTTCAATACGCTCCTTACTCTCCGAATGTATTCAGTTCTTAACAATTCCTTCATTTTTTTGTTCTTTATGCCATCAGCCTCCAGAACACCCAAATACTTGTATCCTTCCTCAGAGTCAATTTCCTTTATCATCTCACCTGTTGGTATCTGGATCCCGTTACTTCTGCTCAACCTACCCCTCTTCATCACAATGACTCCACATTTACCAATACCAAACTGCATACATATATCACTGCTGAAAATACGGACAGTGTCAACAAGCACATCCAACTCCTTCTCACTTTTCCCGAAGATATTAAGATCATCCATGAAGAGGAGATGATTGATGGTAAGCTCTCCCCTTCCCAACTTGTATCCTGCTCTCACTTTTCGCAGCATAATGGTCAAGGGCATCAGGGCAAGGACAAACAACAGAGGGGACAGGCTATCTCCCTGGAAGATACCTCTCTTGATCTTCACGCTTCCCAAGGATACTCCAGTTGATGTCAACTCTGTCTCCCAGGACCCCATACTCCTGCCTAGCAACTGTCTGATGTTATCTGCCACCCTGAAGATCTCCAGGCTTTTGGTGATCCAGGAATGAGGCACCATGTCAAATGCCTTTCTGTAGTCTATCCATCCCATGGCAAGATCAGTGTGTCTCCTCCTGCAATTCCCCATTACCATCTTATCAATAAGTAACTGGTCCTTTGTACCACGTGACTTCTTTCGGCATCCTTTCTGTTCGTCCGGTAACAAGTTGTTTGTGTGGAGGTGATGGTAGATTTCCTCAGACACAATGCTCGTCAACTGTTTCCACATTACGGACAGACATGTGATAGGTCTATAGTTGGTAACATCATTACCCTTGATTCGGTCTTTCATTATCAGAACTGTGGTACCTTTTGTCAACCACTCTGGCACCTCACCCGACACCAAGCAGTCATTGAACATGGCCGTTAGCTTCGGGTGGAGGGATGTTAAATGTTTAATCCAATACCCCTGCACACCATCTGGGCCTGGTGATTTCCAGTTGGTTAGTTTTTTGGCCTGCCCCTTAAGAGTTTCAACTGTGATACTCAAATCAGTCTGTTGCTGTGCATGCTCACCGATCTCCCTCTGTACTGTCTCAATCCACCCTGCCTGGGCATTGTGTCTAACATCCTGCTCCCATATTCCTCTCCAGAATGTTTTAGTTTGCTCCGCCCCAGGGATCAAGTCGTTGCCTCTTTCTTTCCCCTCAAGCTGTCCAAACAGCATCTTCTGGTTGTTGTCGAACATGCGGTTCTGTTTATACTGACTGACTCTGTTCTCGTATCGCCTGATTTTTGCACTCTTTGCTACAATGCGTTGCTTCAGTTCCTCTATGATAATATTTAGCTTTTTCCTCCTAGTTTTGTATTTTATTTCCAGCCTATTTTTAGTGCCTATGTTTTTTAGTGTCCCATTCAGTAGTGACTCAAGCTTTCCTATGTCATTTCTCATTTCCCCGATTTGCCCACTCAGTCGCTTCTTCCACCACGGCTCTGCTCTTTCTTGTCTGTTGTTTCCTCTCGCTTTTATACCAAGTAATTTCCTCACCGTATTTGCTGTTGCTTTGAGGATATTGTTGCACTGGTGAAGGCTCCTCGCCTCAAGGTATGGGATGACTTTGTTTACCTTAGCTGTTGTTTCTTTTAACTTTTTCCTGTCTACAAATCTTAGGTCCATAGGTCTCCCACTGTCATTGTTCAATTCATCTACCACTAAATTTAGGATGTCAACCGAATCTTGTCCTAGCCCGTCAGCATTCATCTCCTCAGTGGCCGTATCTCTGTTCCAGGTATTATTTATCTCAGTATTCAGATCATTGTCTGCTTCGGGTGGTTCCTCCGTTCTCAGGACCTCTTCACCTTCATTTCCCACTGGCTCGCTTGTCTGGCATACTACACCCGCCATCTCCAAGCCATTCTCTCTGCTCAGTTGCTCCAGTTCCAGCTCGCTTATCCATCCATTAGTTCTTATTACCCGAGCCTGCCCGGCCAATTTTTGTTCATCTAATTTAAATAAACCAATCTCGTTCCAGATGTTATGCATCCGTCTCCTGTAGCCCCTCTCCTTGGGGTTACTTTTCAGGTAACATTGCATAACAGTTCTATTCAATTCTTTCGTCCAGTTGGTTCTGGCCCCTTTCCTTCTTCTCCTTCCTCCAACATCAGCAGTATTTGGTTGACAGTCAGGTTCCTGCTGCTGAGCCAGGGGGCACCTGTTGGGTGAGAGTCTGTCACATGACGTTCTAGTCTCCATTTCACCGTTATTCGAACTGTTTATGTTCGATATTTAATTCGATATTATTATTATTATTTGCATTTATCTTGCTTTATGTTTATACGGGTTATCACCAAGTCACAACCAGTGACCTCAAGAGACAACAAGGTCCGCCATGTTCAAGAAAGAACACACATATTCACACATGCATCCTTAGTGTTTAGACTTGTGATGTACTTATATTGACAGGATCTTCCTTAGTATATGGGCAGTTCCCATTAGTACTATCTTTTGTATTTCTCCTATACGCGGGTTTCCTGGGATTTGCGATAAGTAGTCGTTAGACCCCTTAGGTATCATTCCCAGAGCGCCTACAACCACTGGTATTGTTTTAGTTCTCAATTTCCACATTTTTCCAATTCTATCTCCAGGTCCTTATACTTGCTCAATTTTTCAAATGTTTTTATAGATACATTCTTGTCTATTGGAACAGACATATCAATTAGCAGGCATACCCTCCTTTGAAAGTCCTTCAATATTATATCAGGTCTATTTGCATCTATTTTTCGGTCTGTTTGGATGCTAAAGTTCCACAAGATTGAGATGTGATCTTTTTCAAGTATGGGAGGTGGTTGATGCTCCCACCAATTCTTTTGATGGGGCAGGTCAAAATGCTTGCACATTATCCAATGTATGTATTGTGCAGCTCTGTCATGCCTGTTTAGGTATTCGGTTGGAGCTATAGGACTGCACATTGAAATTATATGGTCAATGGTCTCTGGTTGTTTTTTACATACACGGCATAATGGGCTGCACCCATTTTTTATTATGTTGGCTTGGTAATTTTTTGTTGGCAGACACTGATCTTGTGCGGATATAATCAGTCCTTCAGTCTCCGATTTCAGTCCAGAGGATGCCAACCACTGATGGGTTAAAGTTTTGTCAACATCAGGATTGTTAGCTCGCTCTGGGTATTTTCCATACAGAGGCTTTTCTTGCCATTTCTTACCCAGTTTCTGTAGCAGTTCTTTCTTTGCAGTTACTTTTACCTGCTTTGCTTTTTCTGTGTTTTCCATTTCAGCAGTAAATGGGACTTCTGAAATTTGTAGTCCATTACTGTATCTTTGTGCATCTTTTGTAATGGAATATGATCTTTTGGTGCTTTCGTGTTTCAAAACGAGTTTGATCATCCAATCATGTGATTCCCTTAGATATGTGGATAATCCAATTGTTGCAGTTTTCAACGCAATGTCTAACTGGATTAACCCACGTCCCCCTTCTTTCCTAGGGAGATATATTCTATCTATGTCTGCCTTAGGGTGATGCATTCTGTGCATGGTTAAGAATTTTCGGATTTTTGTATCGAGCCTACGGATCTCTGTGCTTGACCAGTTGATGACATTGTAACTGTAGGTTACTACTGGTATGGCAAGCGTGTTTATGGCATCGATCCTATTCCTTGCATTCAATTCCGTTCTTAAGATTGCTCTGACTCTGCGGTAACATTCCTTCCTTATCCTTTCCCTCATTGTCGAGTGCTTGATTCCGTCTCCTTCACAAACACCTAGATATTTGTAAGTTTGTTCTTGATCAAGCTCTCTTATCACGTTCCCCCGATCAAGATTAATGTCTGAACTGTTCAGCAGCTTTCCTCTGGTGAACGTTGCTTTGGCGCATTTATCCAGTCCAAACTCCATTTTAATGTCATCACTGAACTGCTTCACAGTGGATAATAGCCCTTGCAATTGTTCATCATTTTTTGCAAATAGTTTCAGGTCATCCATGTAGAACAGGTGATTAATGGTTTTGTCATAGACTCTATATCCATATTATAATAATATTATTATTATTATTATTATTATTATTATTATTATTATTATTATTATTATTATTATTGTTGCTGTTGTTGTTGTTGTTGTTGTTGTTCAGTCTTTCAAGGCGTGGTTCACTTCGCTCACTGTTATTCAACCTTTTACATTGAAACGTTGATATCGTTTTGAAGCCAGTATCCTTGTGAGCTGGTTCATTTAGCCTCACTTGAACCCCTTAGAGGCCCTTTGAAACACGCACTTCATTTTCCAAGAAAATTAAGATGATAGACAAAACCTTTTCGTCAACTAAATAGAATCGTGGGCTGTCCATAGAGTGAAACAGCCAAAATTCTGAAAACATTAACAGCAGCAGCAGCATCTACAAGAACAGAATCATCATCATCAGCAACAGTGACCAAAATTTATGTCGTGAAAATATAGCCGGCTATCCAGGTCTGCCAATGTTTACCTTGCTGAATGCTGCCACCCAATGACGGAAACAACGGAAACTAAAATCAAAATGAACACACTCAGCAGCAACAATGTAAATGAGAACAACATGACTACAACAGAAACAAATGAAACAAAAAATAATACTAACAATAACAACAGCAACGGCAGCGACAACAACAACAATGAGAATAACAACAACAACAACACAAACGCAAAACCAAATATTTCTTTTGCGAAAGCGGAGAACAAGAACGAAACGATTGAGCCAGGAACAACTGAATAAGGCCAGACGAATGGTGAAGAAAAATGGCTACAGGGTCTACCTCACTCCTCCATCAAACACCATGAAACATCGGCGGCTATGTACGGTATCACACCGTAGAATTAGCACGAAAACACGCCGAGTGGAGCAGGCATCCGAGTTTTAGATCCGAAAGGCTTTGGGACATGTTTGGGCTCAGAAAGCCAACATCATACGTGGACGAAGATATGGGACCGTGGATGTGTTCTTTGCAACACCACAACAATCCAGAGAGCACTCTATAGCTCCACTAAAGAGCGACGAGCTCACACTAGTCCCAAGTTACTGCGGATAAAGATTCGTGAGAGTAAAGGTGACCCAATTCGCTGGCTGATGTGTGCCGTCCTCGCCGACATCAAGGACAACACAAAGGTCATCGAGGTGATAAAAATAAAACTGGAGAACTGGCCCGGATCTGGAATGGAGCTCCTGATTGTGACGAGAAGGAGGTTGGAAAACTGGATCTGTGAAAAAAGAAACCAGAAAAGAAAGGAACATCCCCCCCCCCAAAAAAAAAATAGAGGGCGAAACAAACAAGAAAACAAGAAAGTTAAGACTGCTATGCTACCACCACCACCCACATCAGCATTATCAGCTCCATCGAGACAAATACTATCATCACCGTCATCAACCCCAACACCACCATCACCAAGACCATAAAAAAACACCAACAAGCGAAACAAACAAACACAACAAAGCAACCAAACTGAAATACACTACACAGCATTAAACTTGAACAATAAACAATTATTAAACTACATCAAACACAACGCTAGCATCACAGAGAAAAAATACACAACACCCCAAAATTTCACACCACTCTCACACATACAATTCACAAGTATCACACAGAAAATATAACCAAACCTAAAGTTATAATTCCCCAAGGACATCGGATTTCTCCGGCAAACACTTTCCAGGAGGATATATAAAGACATTCTTCAGGAGAGGGCCAGAAACAGTCAGAAGGACGGGAAAAACATCCTTCCTCCACAAAAACAGAGGTAAGTGGTCTTTTCCATCTTTTGCCACTCCTTTTCAACATGTCCTTACTCGGAATAGGCAGCATAAATGCATGTGGGAGGAAAACCTGTTCAATGACCTCAGGTCAATGAACATAGATGTGGTGGCCATCAGCAAGACCAGAATTTCCGAGGCGCATGCTTTCGCACCCATCTTCGGCAGTTACTATATGTACGCATCTACAAGCCGGCCGGGATCGTGAGGCCGAGTCGCCGTGTTGTTTCGGAGAGGCCTGGATCTCATGATACGAACCATCTTCCTGGACCCAGAAGGTAAGTCGGTGATGCTGGACGTGACCAGCAGCAAAAGCGATGCTTTAGGTTTGTGGCTGCTTATGTCCCGACAGGGGCAGGACGGCCTGACTTCATTAGGCCATTGCAGACCTTCCTAGGAACTTTAATATAATTTGGCGATTGAAACGGATCTTGGATGCCCGCTGGGATTGTGTGGGATTAACGGATAGGGGAGGAGAGTGTAAAAGCTTCGCAAACCTGCTCAGATGTTTCCAACTGTCTGACAGGTACAGACTGGATGTTCCGAATGTGTTTATGTGGAAATGGACAAACCGCATCGGATCATCCAGATCGTCTCAGGTAGAGTATTTTGTAAGACGGTCGTTAGTTCTAACATAGGTTGTCCCCAATTGAAGATAGTCAACTACACGGACCAAAAATTATTGAACTGGGTGTTCGAATTAGTTAGACATCATAGACAGGGACCAGTACACCGGAAGCCAACCGCGTCGCCGACAACGCGCAAAGCCTACAGAGACCGGATTAGCGAACTAGTTAGGTGGGCGTTGACGGGGTCAGTCATCAACAACAAATGGTGGTGGGCCCTGAACAGGGTGATTAGAATAGAATCCATTAGGTTTAGTAAGGCGTTAGCAATAGAGAAAAATAGAGCAGAGGGAGAACTAGTTAGGAAACTAGACGATGCGCTTAGTAAAGGCATTGCAATCGATTGGCTGTCGGCAAATTTTTATAAGCAAAGCAGGAAGGATGCGTTGTCAGAGCTAGGGCACCTGCTCTCAGACACGAGAGGAAGAAAGCTGTTGCTGTTGTTTTTGTTGTTGTTATTTTTACTTTGGTGCTCGTTTGCGACAGAAGGTTGGTTCACATCGGCTCCAGAAGGTTGGTTATTTTCAGTTGTTTCAAAGTGGAATTTTTTCACTGTATATGTTTCATTCAAAGACGACTGAAAAATATTTGGGCTTTTGAGACCGAATACTTGAGTTTCTTTTTTTTTTAATTTCTTTTCTTCAATGTTACAGCCTCTGTCGTGCGACAGAGTTTGTAACATTGAGAGGAAAAATCCTGTCCGCACCAACACCACCATTATAGATAATGTTACTACCAACAGCGCAACTGATAACAATAACAATAACAACCCTAACAACGATACTAGTAACACCAACAACAACATGAACAAAGACAGCACCAACACGGCAGCAAATAGGAGACAAATAAAAGCAACAACAACACCAAAACTAGCTGCAACAGTAACAACAATACCAACAACAAGAAAGCTCGAAAGAACAACGACAACACTACCAACAACAGCAGCAATGACAACAATGTGATTGTAAATGGCACTGTGAACAAAGAGAAGCATTATTTCGCTGCTGTAACTAAAAAAAGGTGATGTTTTAGCATGTACCTTAGTGAAAAGAACTCATGGAATCTTACAAAAAAGAGCAAACCGGGACCAACTTAATCGTCCCGGCAGAAGCCATAGAGACCCTGGAGATGCATTTCAGTGCAGACTCACAAGGTGGCGATCACTCTGCAAGCAGATATTGAATCTGCGCAGAAATGCATCAGAGATAACACGGAGTACACAGTGAGGCGCAGACAATATGACACCATATTGGTGCTATTTAAGTCAGAAGACCTCGCTGTCTAACACTCAGTGGTCCTTTGCAAAGCCAGCAAGGTCATCATATACCTCTTCCACGTGGGAATACGAACAGTTCGAGTTTACATTTCCTGATGAAATTATTGAGAAGATGAGCGGAATAATTCTTTTAAAAAAGTGTTTTATAATGTATATAAAGAACTTAAAGTATTACCGGTTTCGATGTATTATTAAAATTCATCTTATCATATGTTGAGTATTACAATTAAAAAGAATTAATAAGAATTAAAAACTAAAAATTAAAGATTTAAAATTAAGTGTTGGAGTAAGTTTTTTCCCATCTTCCTTGCTCAGAAGTGGACTGGAGATTCATTATAAAACTCTTTGTTAAAAGAATTGTCCCTCTCATTTTTTCAATAATGTCATCTTTTCAAAAATGTGACTTAGATGAATCAAAGAAAGGGAAAAAAAAGGAAAAACAGACCCTAAAATATATTTTCTGTGCTATTTCCAACTTCACCTTTTCTCTATATCTCCTAATAAAACTAGTTAAGAACATTCAATACAAAAAGCATCGTAATAGAAAAAACACCTTCTTAAACAAACTTAACTCCTCTATTAAGGGATTCAAAACAAGTAGTAAAATTATTGTGCATGCGGACAAAACTAATAACATATACAGCCTAGATTATGATACATATAGAAAGTTTATATATGGTGGACTACATAAGAGCTACAAGTAAACTACTATGAAAAACCTAGAAGATATTAATATAGAAGGCCATAATATAGTGTCCAAACTAGGACTTCAGAGACATACACAACCATACACCCCAAACCCCCCTAGATTCTCTCTGAAGGACCATAAGGAGGATTTCATTAGTAATCCCTCGATTAGACTAATCTGCCCTTCCAAGTCTAATATTGGCATTATCAGTGAGAACATTTTAGACAAAATCATCCCACAGATTAAACAATGGGGAAATACGGGTGAAGTTATTCAATGGTTTAAAGATATCAAGGAAAACAAAAATAAAAAATGTATTCAATTTGATATCAATTCATACTACACCTCTATTTCCCCTATCCTATTAAATAAGGCAATAATTATGGCTATGAACAATAGTGACCTGACTAGACCCCAGATTGATGTCATACTTGCGGCCCGTAAAATCGTAATCACTTTTGAGGACCAGTTATCGACCCGCAAGGATACGCATAGCAACTTCGACATAACCATCTAGTGACTCGGCACAGGTCACTGATTTGGTGGGCCTATACTTACTAAACGAAATCCATAAGGACCTTCCATACCTCAACAGTGGTTTGTACCGCGATGATGCACTTCTCCTTATAGACTATAAAAAATTTAATATAGAAAGAACTAGAAAACGATTGCACAAGACTTTCAAAAACTATAACCTAAGTATCACCATAGACAAAAACACTAAAAACGTTAACTTCCTAGATGCCACCCTTTACCTAGACTCTAAGATATATACACCATTCCATAAACCTAACGAAAAACTGATTTACCAAGTCTAACCACCCTAGATCAATATTAAGCTCTATCTCTAAAGGAATATCCAATAGAATCTCTAATCTATCTTATGACGAAACCGTATTTAGCAAAAACTCACAATACTATAATCATGCATTAGCTAGATCAGGCCATAATAATGAGATCGAGTTCCTACCAATAAAAACACATAGTTACAACATTATTTCGCACAATATGTCCATGAGGAAAACTAGTAATAAGAATAATAGTAATAAGAATAATAACCACACACACACTAGTACGAATGGTGGCAACAAACGTAACCCACACCAGGGAGGACACCAAGATACCAAAAACAAAAATAGAAGAAGAAATAATACATTTTTCAACCCCCCTTTCAATCTAAACGTCTCTTCCAACCTACCTAAGGCTTTCTTCTCACTCCTAGATAAAAACTTCCCATCTGGCCAAAAGTACCATAGTCTTATGAATAAAAACACCATTAAAATCTTCTACTCTACCACGCCTAACATAGCATACCACATAGCTAGTAGCAATAACAGAAAAATTAATACTTCCAACAAACTAAAGCACAGCAGGGTGTAAACCTTCAAAACAACGTAATACCTGCAAACCCTAATATCAATAGTAATAATAGTAATAGCACTAGTGAAAGCAATAACGCTAGGAGCGACTACCCCTATAGCCATAATGCAATACCTAGCAACCAGACTTCTGCACAACATAATAACCGGCAGGTTAACATCCAAAATAATTGTAACTGCAGATCTAATAGAACCTGCCCTTTAGATAAAAACTGCTTAATCAAGGACATCATATACTCATGCACCGTCAGAACTAGCAACTCTTCTGAAACCTATATAGGCTCTACTTCGAACTGCTTCAAAACCAGATACAATTCACACCTCCATTCTTTCAAAAAACACAGTCTAGCCAACTCGACTTCACTATCTGGCTACATACACTATCTAAAAACTAGAAATAGATCTTATACACTGCAATGGGAAGTGATAGGTAAGGCGGCATCGTACAAACCACCTAATAAATTGTGTAACCTCTGTCTACTAGAGACTCATACTATAATCTTCTCAAACCATAACCTCCTTAATAAAAAATCGAAAGTGTTTGCGTCGTGCCAGCACCGCTTCCGGCACTCCTTCCAAAACTTTAAACCCAATATATAACAATGTCGGACTTGAACCCATCACACCTTACCCCACAACTCGACACTCTCTGATCCACCCTATCTCGACACAAATCATTCCATCTATCTATAACTTTATATCCTAGAAATATCCCCATAAACACCTACTTTTAATATAACTACTTTCAATTACTTATAATTATACAATGATACAATACGGTCTATATAAACTTTAAATACTAGATACGGTAATGAATTATTTTTGCATTTGTAATTAAATGTATGGAGTGATAACATTGGATATATATAAGATTAATTTATTAACATAAGAGATCTGTCTAACTTGTATGTAGGGTGCTGCAATGAATTATGTATGGATTATATATGAATTATATATGCAAGTATAACTTGATGGATTGATTAATGACATTGTAAATGGGGCATGTATTTGTCTGCCCTAGAGATGTATTTTGTTTTGCCATGCAAACAGCCATACGCTGCTCCATAACTTGCCAGGGGTTATGTAGACAAAATTCTAATAGGGCCCCTGATATGTTCTGAGAGTAGACTGCATTTACAGTGAACTTTGATATAAAGGTATGGCACTTTGCAAGGAATATTCAATTGTAGCACTATATAATAGGGAGTAATCAACTTAATATAGATACCTTCAGTACATCATGATAGAGTAGACTGTATTTGGAAACTAGATATAAATGTATAACCGTCTATATAAGGGACTCAATTGAGGGGCCATATAATGTATGTTAGAACAACTTGGTTATGAGATTCGACTAGTTACCTCCCCTTACGCATTAACTCCCCTTAATTACACACATACTTCCGGGTAATAAACGGCTGTAAATTCTCGCAGCAGAATCAACCTATTCTATAAACTTGGATTAAATAACACTGAGCCTGAATACGCTAAACTAATTTATTTTAATGTATCAAACATTCAATACGGAATCATCGTTACTTATGTGATGGAGGTAGAAACTATATCTTACTTTTTCTGAATGTGAAAATGATGGTGGATACGAAAACCATAACTTTCTTTTGCTTCTTTTTATTTTTATTTTTCTGCACACATACTTTTTTGTTCTATACAAAAAGTACCTTACCACTACAACCACCATAATAATCTTGCTTACCCGCTTAAAGTGCTTGCATTACGTGTAACGCCCTGCCACACAATAATAGTATAAAAATGAGACACACTTGCATGCTCCACGTGTAACTAACGCATACACTACCTACTAGACCTGACTATCAAACTATCCTCTTGCATTATTTGTGCTATCTGCCGAATGTATTTTAATTTTTATTTTGATTTTAATTTTGATTTTGATTTTGATTTTGAATTTGAATTGATGTACAAAAATAGTATAGTATAATATATGCCACTCCACTGTACATCAATATATATATATATATATGTATCTGTATGTCTCTTGCGTTGGAAAGGAGGTCAATTATGTGTACAAACATTGAAAAATGGTCCGAAGAAATCAAGCCTAGGTTTGAATGAAACAATTGTAAGTGAATAAATGCTTTGAACATAGCTTTGATACTTGTGAATTCTATATATATATATATATATATATATATATATATATATATATAAGTGTTTGTGCCTCTGCGTGTACGTAGGTGTTAAGATATGTACATGTGTCTTTTATGCGTGTCTGTGCGTGTCTGTTTGTGCTTTTGTGCTTTTGTGCACTTGGACATTTTATGCGTTTCTTTTTGCAGGAACGTATATGTATTTTTAAATGATTCTTGTTACCACTAAAAATCTTTGGTATGTATATCTACTTATTCCGTCTGATAATTTGGTTGAAACTTTTGAACCACATTAACTAAATATTTAGGCGGTTGGTGTGTGGATGTAGTTTATGCTATTTATTACTATGGCTAATAATATCTGAAAATGTTATGCTGCTATCTGACTGACTTAATTCCTTTCCCATCAATCTGTGGTGTATTTATTTTGTCTGTTTCTCCAATGTATCAACTATTTTTTGTTTAACTAATTTAACTTTTTCAATGGTTTAAAAGAAACCTATGGTGTATTGTTTCAGTACAAAAGCAGCATTCGCAAATAACAAAATAAATACTCTTTTCAGATGCCATTGATATACATATTGACATTGTATCTTCATAGCTTACTGAGCATTGATACAACCATCAGAAACAACGATCAAACTACCAAATTCAACAAATTTGAAGTCATCCAATTTGTGGCTTGTGAACAGAACATGAGTTCTGCCTGTGGGGTACAAATCATTACCAATACCAATCCATTTCAGAACAAACAATAATAGTAAACTTTATGGCAACAATATAAGAGACAGCACTTCGTACCAATGAGAATAATTATAGGCAAAACGTTTTGCTTCTCACAAATGCTCTTTTGTAAAATACTGGACCTAGTTCACACATTTATATTATTTGATGATAGCTGGAAACGTTTGAATATAAATCACTATGATATAACTGAACCGATTATGTCAGATACTATTATTCACTCACTATAACGCATAACATCTTGTTACGCAGCATTTATTCGACAATCTCTTGTTCAATACAACATAAATATATAATAAATATAGGTAATGGTAAAAAGTATGTAACTCCTGATGGGGTCTTAGATGCGCCGTCCTGACATGTGCTCTGTCTATGATATTTGAAACCTGAAAGATCCTATTCTTCACGAGGGCTGAGTACAGACGATTTCTCCGGATGGGAAATGATAAAGAGATATAGGAAGAACGATTTCGATTACTGAAATGGTTATATATTTATTGATGACGGAAGGATAACAGGCAACGTTGACAACGGTGAGATTAGAACGGAAAATGCAATGAGTTGGAGCAAATAGCGAGACATCTTTAGAACGACACCCTGACAACATCGAGATATAATATAAGTGATAAACTGAAAAGTGTTTAAGCAATCCTCGTAAACATAGATTCTTGTTTTCAAGGGAAACACTCACTCCTAGAACTTTACAACACAGGTCTTCCTAAATATTTGGATGACCGGATTAAAGATAGAAAGGTAATTCTAACATCAGTTGTACACATTCAACATAGGCGTTGTTGTTATAAAGTCATAATAGAGCGCCATGCTTTGATTTAAAACGAGGCGAGGCTGTCCCAGATTCTGTACGTTTATGATTTAAAGAATAAAAAGAAAACGAAATCATCCGCTGCATTCAAATTTTCCGGGACAATCGAGCTCACAATTGAATAATTCTTAGAGCAAATGGGTATATATATATCCATCAAAATGTATGTTTCCTTGTGTTTGATTGGATGATACACACGTGTTCTGGGGTCCAATAAGATTAGAAAATCGATTAAAGATATTGATCATTTTTCTCAATTCGTATTTTCTGGTATGTTTGCATGCCTCCAAATTAATATATTTATATACGTTGTTGCAATTTTGGCTGCCGACTCTGTATTTACACATATACTTCAGCTGATAGCGCACCTCCTACCATATATATATAATAAAAAAGGACAAATGGTTACTCCTTCATTACGTTTATTGGTTGGTGACGTGCGTTTCGATATTGATCAGCTCAAGATTCGATCTGTATCGATCTAGCCCGACTCCGTGATCAATAGCTCGTCGGACATCTGTTGTAGTAATGACAGAATATATATATATATATATATGTGGTCTTTGATTTCCTACCTATAGTTGCTCGCACATTGCCCGGTTTGTGTTTTTCTTCGCTGCTTTGTTACTGTTTCTTTTTTCTTCCCCTTTGCTTTCCTTCCCGCCTTCCTTCGTTTTCCCAATAACTTATTCAGTTATTGACACCCTAGGGTGAAGTGGTGTCTTGTTTTAAAGCGTAGAAATATCCTAGACCGCCAGTAGACAACTGATGAGGACACCCCTCCCCCCCCCCCCACGTTCTTGCTTTATTCGTATTCCCACTGCATTTTAAGTTACCTTAAATAGCAACTACATAGCGAAAAATAGGGAAACATTTCAATTGAACCGTGAATAAATGGAAAGTGAGTACTAAGTAAGTTGTATGAAGCATGCACGTCAAATAGTAGGTCAAACCTGTAAGCCAAGCCCGTCTGAGTTATAGCACAAAAGAGCGTAAACAGGGCCGATAATTTGGAGCACACTTGAAAAAAATCATCAAAATCGGACGTTCCTGAAAAAAGTTTTCTATTTTTTTTTGTCTCATATTGCTAAAAACAAAGAAAAAAAATTACAAAAAGGACAACAATAAAATATAGTCTTGAGATTCAAGTAAAACAATGCTTAAGTGTCGTTATGACTACATTTGTTGTATAAATTCATATGTTGCTTTTGAATATTTGTTATTTGATGTAAAATGTAATGGTGTAAAATGTAATGGTGAGCGTCGTTATGACTATGTTTGTTGTTGTATAAATTGATGTGTTTCTTAGTTTTCAAAGTTTATGTCGCGTTCTTGAATGAAGTTTTGTCGCTGTTAGAGTTGCAGAGACGATTGAGAGGGGAGTAGAGGGAGGGTTGAACCATTTAAAGAGAGTTACAGAGGAGATTGAGGGGGGGGGTAGAGGGAGGGATGAACCTTTTTAAGGAGAGTTGCAACATGTATATAGTTTCATCGATTTTTGAGGGTAGTAGAGAGAGGGATTAAGCGTGTAAGAGAGAGGGTTACAGCATGCATTTAGTTTTATAGATTTTTTTCATAGAAGCATGAAGTGTTTGGCAAAGCTTATTACGCGTTGACCATCGTTGGTAAATCTGGAGCGCATTGGAAACAAATCATCAAAATCGGTAGAGAAATCTGGAAATGCATAGAAATCATACACACACAGACATTCCGTTTTTATATATATATATATATATATATATATATATATATATATATATATATATATATATATACATATATATAAGTATGTTTTTGAAACAGCGAGCGAGTTTGAAATTAGAAATAGAAGCTTTCGTCGTATTTTTTTACAACATTTTGTCCCGATAGTGAGGTTTAGAACCCTCTAAGAAATGGAAAATGATTAGTATACAGTGGGGATCTCAACCCCACTAACGGGCTAAAATTTGTTTAGTAAAAAAATATATATAACGAAGGAAGTGTGGTAAGGAACCAGATGGCCCATAACGCACCAGAGTACTCAATATTTAGGGTAGTAGAGTGGGTAATAGGAAAATGTTTAACCACGACGGCAAATCTCAAGCCGTTCGACAGCTATTTCTGGACTCCAGAAATAGCCGCGAAAATGCTTGAGGTCTTCCGTCAGGGTTGAACAGCTTCCTATATATATATATATAGAGAGAGAGAACGAGAGAGAGAAGTGAGAGAGAGGGGGAGGGAGGGAGAGAGAAAGAGAGAGGAAGATAAGGAGAGCAAAAGAGATACAGACACGCGTACACACTTCAATATGTGTATGCATTACGTAAATGCATTTATATTCATAGAATGAGCAACAAACGATATATAATATCACACTTGAGATAAATTACAATAAGAAAATATAATATTATGTCATCATAATCTAGTTAGAAATGGGCTAGTAGAATCTGATCGCTTTTTGTAATCTAATCTCAAGCAAAACTGAAGAACATACGAGATACACGCCCGAAAAGTAATTTCTCTTGAAATTTAGTGACAAAAGTAATTATAAATATAATGTTAAAGAGAAATTATTTTTCCTTTTGTACTCTTATTAACACATAATATATTCTGCCTGACTCTACGTAGTTTTCTCTCAGTTTCAGACCATAATGCACAGTAATATACGTTTAGGCGAAAATGTATGGAGCTTAGTCGTTAGGGTGTACGACTCCGGATCGTAAGGTTGGGTATACAATTCTCTGTGCAGAGTTGTGTCTAACATTACGGCATCCTTTTCCAAAACATCAAGTGACCTGACTCGTCGCATACTGTATAACACTAAACAGTCCTGAGAATTATGTTAATGGTCCACGTGATTGTGTGATGCTCAGTCATTTGCACATTGATTTCACAAAATTGTCCACTTCTCAAACATCTAGAACATGCGTCGTTTGAACTGACCAACGTACAACGCTCGCTATTTCAAAAACATATATATATGTATATTTGCTATCATTACTACCCACTATCGTTGCTGTCGAATCGAAAGGACTGATTTATACAACGATGTTGACCTTACTATTTTGTTATAGTCACCGATTTCATTTTTTAACTGTGCATGAAGTCATGTAAACTATGTGTTAAAACCAGCAGAAAGTTTCATTCCGTTGCGCAAGCAAACTCAGTATATAGGAACTTTCATTAATGAGCGAAATCCTCTTGCTAGAAGGAAGCTGGTGAAGTATTTTACACGTATAGTTTGTTCTTTTATGTTATTCAGCCTCGATTTTCTCCACCGTTATCCCATTCTTAATTCTCTACGTGAAACCTATACGCTCTATCACTTTCACTCCCCCTTTTCTTCTTACTCTCTCTCTCTCTACCTTCTCTCATCATTTCAATTAATTCGAAACATTTTTATTTTCTACACAGACTATATATTCAAATTTCTCCAGCATTTACTGAAGTTATGGCTATGTTATGTCGAAAGTCTAGAAATAGTCTGGCTAACACGCTGTTTATAACTTAGATATGATTAAAGTCTATAAGTTGTGATTGAAATTAAACATGCATGACTGTTCTATTGTTCAACATGTTAGGCTTACCATTAATTGAAGTTTACTGAAGCATCTTCCGCGATTTCGGCATAAGAACTATCCTTTAAAATGAAATAATCTTAACTCAAAGAAATTATTTCTAATTTAGACAAAATACTAGCAATTTTGGAATAGTAAAGTAAATTATATCGACACAGTTCTTTATAGGCACTTTAATTTATTATCCCTGAAAGGCGAATTTGACATACGCTGGATATGAGCTCAGACCCTTAACCAAACAAAAATTGTATATCTATAATCATAAAAACGTAACAAGTCTTGTTGGCGATTATAGTTGTAAAATATCTACTTTCTCCTTTAAAGAAATGAGGTTAGTATCAACATAGGTAATATGAAATAATATACATATAGGTGGAGTGACATACGACTTTACCAATAAAAGCATTAACAATTTGGTGAAATATTCGTCACCATTAGCAACACGGATATTAATACTATAACGTTTACTAGAAATTATTTTATCTGATGTTAATGGTTCAATTCACTATAATAATGCGTACAACAGTATATATGAAGTGAAATAATAATGCACATAGTAAAAAATTCTATTCTAATAAGAATTTAAAAGAATTAACGTTTTGTGAGGAGAAACATATCTTACAATTTTTTTTTATATATATTTTCGCACTAATCCCATAAGCACAGTGCTTTTAAAAATTAACAATCGCTACGATTAAATTTCGAAGGAGTATATAAAATAATGCACTTTGGGAAAAACCATCAATCTTGTAGTAACTGATTCAAAGATACGCCCTGAAATAAATAGCAAAGATACCGATGTATAATCACGTTGCAGCTCACTGCAATCATGCCGTATGTACGTACATATGTATGTATGTATATATATATATGTATGTATATATATATATATATATATATATATATATATATATGTATATATATATATATATATATATATATATATGTATGTATATATATGTATTGTTATACTTTGGGAGGGTAATGTTGCCAATAAGAAACACACGTACCAGTTGCTTTCACACGAATTTATTATAAATTAAATTATAAATTTAAAAATTTATAAATTTCCGGTTGGTTAGTTGGTTCCCCAACCGGTCGATTGTTCATATATTCGTCACACATGTTGTGACCTCTTCAGTGACTGGGGATTATTTTCTTTGTTTTGTGCCTCTCCTTTGTTCTGTCCTACAATATATTAACAATCGTCTGGTTGTGGAACCAACCAACCAACCGAAAATTTATAAATTTTTAAATTTATAATTTAATTTATAATAAATTGAAGTGAAAGCACTGGTGCGTGTGTTTCTTATTGGCAACATGGCCCTCCCAATGTATAACAATATCGGTTTCAACACCTCCACCAAAGAACTTAAGCTACACACACTCCTCCCTACTAGCCCCATCCACCACACCCATCACTATGACCCACCTACACCCATCCCACCCACCCCCAACACCCTCCATCCCACCCCTCCCCCATCCCCCACCCCACAACCATACACAATCCCCACCCTCCATCTCATGCCTCACCACACCCTCCATCTCATGCCTCACCACACACTCCCCTCCCCAAACCCCACCACTTGAAGTCACCATACCCCCCTGACCCACCCCTCTCCGCACCTGAGCGCTCACTCCTCAGTAGAAGCCTTCGCTTCATACCCCACACTCCGGACAGCGACGAGTTCCGCACCCGAACGGAAGTCGAGCGATTCGTGCGACGCACGAAGCTACATGCACATTTTCATCAAACGCCACCAGCCCCGAACGCCCCAGACCCGTTTCTCGCCCTGGGCCGACGACCATCGTCTTGGAGGCCGGCCCCAGGGCAATTTAGCACCCTGGACGAGTTCGTCGACGCCTGCCGTAGCGCAGTAAATCGCTTCGACTTCCGCCACCGGTCCAAACAGCATAACATCTCACGAGGCGAACTCCTCGCACTCCGCTCCCTCCGTAGCCAAGATGACATCGTCATCAAACCGGCGGACAAGGGAGGCGCCGTGGTGGTGTGGCGCGCTGACCTCTACACGGCCGAAGCCCTCCGGCAGCCCCGTAACCCCCTCTTCTACTGCCCTCTACCATCCGACCCCACACTCCTCTACCAACAACAAGTTTCCTCCACCATCCAACACCTTGTCTCCTCCTCCCTCCTCCCTCCCACCGCTTCCCACCTCATAGTCCGCACCCCCACACCCCTACTATCTACTTCCTCCCTAAACTTCACAAACCCGACATCCCCGGCCACCCTATCGTCTCCGCTTGCAACTGCCCCACCGAACTCATCTACGCCTTTCTTGACTCCATCCTCGCCCCCCTCATCACCACCCTCTTCGCCTATTCGACTACTTCACCTTCCCACCCGGCTCACAGTCCTTCCTCTTCACCCTAGATATCAAGTCGCTTTATACTGTCATCCCCCACGCTGATGGCCTATGTGCCTTCAAGCACTACCTCTACCTTCGCCCCTCCCCCATACCCTCCACCCCCACCCTCCTTCGCCTCACCGAGCTGGTCCTCGCCCTCAAATGCTTCTCCTTCTCTGGTGAGTTTTACCAACAGGTCACGGGGGTAGCCATGGGCACAAGAATGGGCCCAAACTATGCCAACCTTTTTGTTGGCCATGGTGAGCCGCAAATCTTTGCCCAGTACACCGGCCCCACGCCCGAACTGTACGCTCGTTACATCGATGACTGTATCGGAGCCACGACCCTCACCCGACAACAGCTCGAGTCCTTTCTCTCCTTCTTCTACTCCTTCCACCCCTCCCTCCACTTCACCACCTCTATCTCCACCACCCACGTCCACTTCTGAGACATCTCCGTCGCCATCGACCCCCTCCCACCACTCCCTCGTCACCTGAGCCTTCTTCAAACCCACCGACTGCCACTCCTACCTCGACTTCACCTCCTCCCACCCTATACACACTAAACTCTCTATTCACTACTCCCAACGCCTCAGGATCTGTCGCATCTGCAGCCGAGCTGCTGACTTTGAGACCCATGCCCTTTCCCTAGTCAGCCATTTCACCCGCAGAGGTTACCCCACTCCCTCATCCACACCGCCCTCACTCGCGCCCGTGCTATCCACCGCTCCAACACCCGCACCCCACGCCACCGCACACCCACCCACCGTCTCCCCTTCCCCATCACCTACCACCCCTCCACCTACATCGCACCATCCTCCTCCACTCCCGACGCCTCCAGTCCGACTCCTCCACATCCCACATCTTCCCATCCCCACCACTCCCCTCCTTCAAACGCGCCCGCAATCTCCGAATCCTCCTCGTCCACAGCTCCCTACCCCCCAACCCACGCTCTTCTCCCGCCCCCGTTCCATTCCCTGTTCCAGGCCTCGTTGCAGCACCTGCCCCATCATCACCAACACCACCACCTTCCACGGTCCTAACGGCCACTCTCTCTCTGTCCGGCACGCCTACCGCTGCACCTCCTCCAGCCTAGTCTATGGACTTCGCAACCTACGTCGGACAGACTGGACGTCGCCTGACGTACCGTTTCAGTGAACACCTCCGGGATATTCGTCTCGGCGGGAGTTCTCCCATCGCCCGTCACTTTGACTCCCCTGGACATTCCGCGCAGCACCTCACAGTCTGTGGCGTACTCCAATACCACGGAACACCCGCCACCCGCCTCAGGGTCGAACAACGCACCATCTTCACCCTACAGACCCACGCTCCCCCCGGCCTGAACACCCCACCCCTATTCCTTTAGCCTTGGGCCGCCCTGTCCCCATACCCCCTATCCCCCGATCCCATGCACACGAACACACACACCCACCCACACCCACTTACACCACCCACTTACACAACCCACTCTACACACCCTACCACCACTGACCTCCAATAACACACCCTAATTCAACCACCAGTATACTAACAGCCACTAACACTCATCCAAACACGCACGCACACACCAGTAGACTACACTCCCTCCACCGGCCCCCACACCTTTTCTCTCCCTCTCCCCGCTCCACCCACACCCCTTCACACACACATCGCACTAACACCTCTACTAATACACACCTCATCCCCCCGCTAGACCCTCCTCACTCCACCTTTCACACTTACCCATCCTCTCCCCTGTCCACCGCACCTCCGCACACACTGATACACTGACTTTCTCCACCTGCCATTCTCCTCTGCTGCTGCTATGCCTTCTCCTGCCTTGACCCTCTGACCACTTCTCCGCAAACACAGACACACAGTCCTCTCCATCTGTCATTCTCATCTACTCTCATCCTGCCTTGACCCTCTGACCACTTCCTGTCGAGCGCGAAATCCACATCTCCCTTCTTCCGACTACCACAACAAATGGATTACACACTATTGGCCATCGTTCCCACTATCCACTCCATAACATGGAAAATATCCGGTTACTCTTCACACCCTCTACGGAACTACCTTAGGAACTTACCCACGGACATACAGTCAGAATCGTTTTTCGAACCACGCCACCTACATCCACAAAACGTATAAACACGAACACACACGTGCGCACCCCCACATATATACCCACTCAGCCTCTGGAATCCTCCCCCACCCCACCCATCTGACCCCTCCCACCCACACGCACACACACACCGACCTACACCCCACCCCACACACACACACCGTTTCCTGAACATGGAACCTCGTTCTTCTCCAACTCTCACATTCACATACACACACACACACACACACGTACACCTACACACATACACCACCTTCAGCCCTCCCTGCTCGGACACCCCACCTCCCTCTCCCCACTCCACCCGCCACCACCCCTACACGCCCCACACCCTGCCACCACTTGTTTATCTTTATCTTCATGTTTATTTTTATTTTTATTTGTACCTCTTCCACTGATTTTACTCCCTCCCCGCCCTTTTTTTTCTAAATGCCTCTCCTCCACTCCCCCACACACCCTCGGAATTCTCTACCCACCCACATTTCTCCTGAAGTAGGGCTTATGCCCGAAACGTCCCCCCTCTCTCAAGAGCCTGAAACTAATAAACCTTTGTTTGTACTGCCTCTCTGTTTTGTTCCCGTTCCATTTTTCACTATATATATATATATATATATATATATATATATATAGAGAGAGAGAGAGAGAGAGAGAGAGAGAGAGAGAGAGAGAGTGAGAGAGAGAGAGAGAGAGAGAGAGAGAGAGGGGGGGAGAGAGAGAGAGGAAAGCCAATAATATAGATAGAATCAGATGGAAAAGCGACAGACAGAGTGTTAATCAACACCTTTGGTAAAGAGAATTGTAGATTTAGACTCTTTTCTTCGTCTTATCTTTACCTTTGTTCCATGACTTTTCAATAAATTTTGTAGATCATTTTTGGATTTTTATCGTAGAGATC
The DNA here is from genome assembly GCA_964016885.1 of Eledone cirrhosa. Taxonomy (NCBI): domain Eukaryota; kingdom Metazoa; phylum Mollusca; class Cephalopoda; order Octopoda; family Eledonidae; genus Eledone; species Eledone cirrhosa. The sequence goes on from OZ024741.1 coordinate 300,462,344, forward strand.
GTGTGAAAGTACTGTACACTTATTTTAAGATAGCTTAGTGCGAATGTGTTCGATATTATGGAGACAGAGATGAATCGAAGGATCTCCAAATGTAGTTATATTTAATTAGCATAATCGGTGATATACTTTCATCTTCTCGTGTATTTGTTCTTTTTTACGGATAAGAGCCACTTTGTGTCACGGGGTTACAGTTGTGTTGAATCGAATGTTGTCATTACTTGTTTATATAATATAAATTCGTCCTCTGTCTAAAATTACTTTAACATATAGCCTCATAAATCAGTCTCTTTTCATGCAGTTTCTGATACTAGTAATATTATCATTAAGTTTCCTTTCAGCTACTTATGTTTCTAGGTCAGCTAATGGTTTTTCTGGTTTCAACTTACACAATTCAATGTTGATTATTCTTTTGAACAGTTGATCCTGTTGTTATTAACGTAACATCGAATATATTATTTCGTTTTACTTAAGGTAATATCATCATATTTTGTAAGACACGCAATAAATGCGGTTGTCCTGTTTTGGTTAGTTAATATTTTATATCGTGCAACATATACTGCTATAAGATTAGTATCATTTAAGCCGCCGTTTTGTCAAGAACGGATGGATGATAATAGCTTATAAGTAGCAACTTCCGCTTTTGATAGTGAAATGGTAATATGGTTATTAACAATAGTACAACAGGAACAATGTGTTAGTTCATTATATTTCTCACCCTGTATACACGTGATACAATTCCGATTCTAAAATTGATCAATAATATTTAAATCCATTAGCAATACATTATGTTCGAATATGAAAGGTTCAACAAATCTTGAGTAGTATTCTCTGGCCGAGAGATTGTATGTTCAAATGTATTAATGATTCTCGACAGTAGTGTAGGAGAAAATGATGCATTCTGTCACGTTGCAGACGAAATTAAATATGTTATATTAAATGGAAATATGATAGATTTAACACAGATTCTGTGTTGAAATATCTACATAATGTCTAAAAAATAAGGTACTTTACTCGTAGTGTAACTTATGTAGATAAATATATGCACAGGGAGAGAGAGAGAGAGAGAGAGAGAGATAGAGAGAGAGAGATCTAGCTGTCGAAGTGGCCGGAGCTCAGTCGTCGGGGTCCTGAATCTTTACACACACACACACACATACACACACATACACACACACATACGCACACACATATATATATATATATAGGGGGGGGGGGGTAAAGTACCAAAATCAACGGTTATAGATAAAGCTTTGAAGTTAAAAACACAGAAATATTTTTAATGCTTATTTGCTCTTTAATTTGACAGAATGATTAATTTCATAATTGTTACATTTAATGTATTTATATTTTGCTAAATATTACCGGTTTCTAATGGTATGTCAATTGCATCAAATATTAAATATTAATTATTAAAATGGATTATTTCGCATATTCTGTGAGCAATTTCAACATATGTGAATGTTCTGTCAAAATGTTTTCTGATATATATATGTTCTTTATGTGCGGTTGTGAAGATGGACGTGAGGTTCAACAGGTCAGGATTCAAATGAATTCACTTGGTTAAAAGAGAAAATTATTTTACTGTTCATAATAATGGTGCAGGTGACACTCTTAATATGTGTGTGTGCGTCTGTATTTAGGTTCGGTTCAATTGTGTCAAAGGTCCGTGTCAAAAGATCAGGTTATTTTCAGGTTTTGTGAAAATAGCTAAAATAACTAAGAGTTGATATAGAAGTTTTCATTTGTTTTGTGGAGTGTGTGCGTGTCTGTGTGTGTGTGTGTGTGTGTGTGTGTGTGTGTGTGTGTGTGTGTGTGTGTGTGTGTGTGTGTGTGTGTAGCCCTTGTGTCAAGAGTTCCAGGATTATTTTCAGAGTTTGCATATAAAAGCAAAAAAAAACTATAAATACAAATATACGTATAAACATGATTGAAGTGGGTCCTTGGTTGGTACAATCGATGTTTCCTGAAGGATTAGTAGAAGGGAAAAACAGATAAGGAAAGGAAAGACTGATTGACAGACAGACAGGTAGAAAGAAAGAAAGAAAGAAAGAAAGAAAGAAAGAAAGAAAGAAAGAAAGAAAGATAGATAGAACGAAAAGAGGGAATGGTTTTTAGTAGAGTTATGATTTTACTTTTATCTTGTGATGTGTGCGGTTGCAAGTATTTGCATACGGGTGTCTGTAAATTGGTTATTCCCATCTATAGATCAATAGCTATTGTCAAATGGGGGACAACTACATATTCAATTGCGTTTTATATTTTTAATGAATTATTTTTATTTGTGTATTCTCTAACGTTAAGTGAAAGAATTTGAGTATTTTTAGAGTGGGAACATTTTGGAGTTGGCAATGTCTAATACTGAATATGCTGCAATGTGACTTCTGAAAAGAATTTGTCGCGAGTTTTTATCGCGGCTTTGTTAACAGTGTATGGTCATTCTTTTGAGGAAGTGATATTTCCTTCAGTCCTACATACCTTTACTGACATTCGGCGCAGTGTTTTCCAAGCTAGAGGGGAAACTCTTTTCTTTTAATCTAAACGTTTGTCTACCCTTAAATTTGAATTCTAGTCCTTCAATTAATTATAAGTAGATACCACAATTTGCTCTCCTATATTTTATAACAGTGGGATCGTAGATTTGTTTGTGTGTTTTTGTCCCAGTAAGGGTATATTTTAGTGTGTTGGGTTGTATTTTTAATTTTGATGATTTTGTGTTTCTAGAATTCTTTTCATCTTTTCATCTTCATATAGAATAGAAAGATGTTTGTGGAGATTGTCAAAGATTTTGATATGTTCGGGCTTGAAGGTTGACATATATGGTAAAACATTTCCACTGTCTATGTTTGTTTTGTTGTCTGTAGTTCTTGAATATCTATATGTTTATTCCTTTCTATTCCGTTGGTTATTATGCCCAGTAGGAATGCTCTTTGAGTGAGTATATTTTTGAGTTAATCCAGTCTTTGCTCACGTCTGATCGAATCCGATACTATTGTGCAAATGCTTTTTGCTAGGTTAAACGGAATGATCAGTTTCATGGGTTTTGGGGTGATTTGATGTAACAATAGTTCGTATGTTTATAAAAACATGTCTGCTTCAGCTCATCACTCTGTTTTTGAAATCGTGATATATAAAAAATATAATTCCTCGGTATTAAAATCAACTGTGAATTGGATGCTGCTGTTAAAAGTATATATCGCATTTTTTTATTCTATGTCTCAGATTTTCCTGGCACAAAATAAAACTATCGTCCAGTTGGTTTTTAGTTGTGTCTAGAAATGTCTCCAAACCATATAGAGATTGGCTGTAAATAGTTTGTTCAGGGAATCACATGACTAAATTGGAGTTTGTAGGGGTTACTTTCGTACCCATTGCGGTTCCTGATATTTGTCAGAACGCAGATGCATTGAACCAAAGAATAATTTTACCCGTTGATTTTCATGAGATTTGTAGCTACGCAGAGCCTTTGAACAAAGAAAATGAATGTGTGTCCATCAAGGAAGACATTTTTATAATGTGTGTCAATAATTCTAGTTGATGTGTGTCCATGAAGTTACTTAGTCTGTGTGTTTCACATTTAGTGCTTGCTATAATTGGCCTAAGCTTTAAATCATTTGGAGATGTCAACTGGATATATTTGGTTGACGACTTTTTATAAGCATCATTTATCAGTTGGAATTTGTGCATTTTCGGCAGGCTATAACAATGATAGTTTTTCATTTGGAATGACTTATGTAGGCGTATTCGTCGTGGTGAAGATTTACGGTACTTATTTAGTTAGGTTAAAAGATGTTCCGTTATGTTTTATAGTTTGTAACTTGGTAATCTTTCATAGATCTTCTAACATTCTAAATGCGACCTTTATTAGCGTCTTAAATAGTGATTTCTGTGTTTTCTTATAAATCAATTAGGTTCTTCCATTTACGTTTTCAGAAATGTGATTTTGTTTATCTATTTCTATTTGTTCAAAGGGGGAATTCGTAATGCGCTCGCAATAGGGGTCTAGTGCTTTTATCCTTCCTTTCATTGGACCGAAATCACTTTCATTTATTACCAGTGAGTAGTATTCATTGCCATTATTTTCGGAGAAAAATGCAGTTAGTCTACATTCTCGATAGAATTCTGTGATGTCGTTTTTCATTTCGGCGAAATTTGATTTTTGTGTATTTGGTGTAAATTGCAGTCACTTACTTGATATATCTATTTGGGTGTTTCTCAATGACTTCTTTGAAAGATTGATTACCTTCAGTTTCTCATGTGTGGGGGTCATCGTGTGTCCTGATATTTTTGCTTTCTGCTAAAACAAAGATTTACTTTTTTTAAATCAGGTTGTTGTTTGTTATTTCCTGTTTTGTGTGGGTCTCTAGGATGATTTGGTATGGTCATTGATATAGTGCAAGTTGTGCCACCTATTATGGTCGTTTTTGTGGGGGAGGGGGTTGCTGGAATTCCATGTGGATAGGATGCATTTCTTCTGATATTCATAAGGTTTATGTTATAAGAGGGTCATTTGTTGTTTTGGAGATTCTTCTGTCAGCGTCTATCTTGTAGTGATTATGTATGTTCTCTCTATTGTAGTTACCTGTGTATATTTTCGCTTGGGGGAATAATGTCTGTGGTTTGAGTGTGTTGGATTTGGCGAGGTTACTGTTTCTGCAAAGGCTCTTGATTTGTTAAGTTTATTCATGAATTGATTGTCTAGCTGCTGTATTTTCTCATATTACTCTTCATATTTAAGGAACCAATCTTCACTCTTTTCCCATCATTGCAGTTATACAAGTTCTGGTTTCTCGCAGTCATGTTTTCAGAGTTTTAGGAGGTTTTGTAACATTGGTCCTTCAGCTTGTTAGCACATTCCTCTTCCACACACACACGCACACACTCACATCGATCTATATATATATATATATATATATATATATATTAGAATTGGTGTTCTGAATTAGCAATGTATATATGAATGTATATATAGTATATTTGACAATACACTGTATGCTTAATTAAAAGCATTTTGAAGACATTACGATATTGTTTTAAAGTAGTGACTATGTCACTAACTTATTTTTTCAACAAACAAAGGGAGATAAGCTGACAGATCTCTGTTTCATACTGTTGGTATTCATCAGAGCTTAGCACTCCCCTTCGTCTGTTGGAAATTATATATCTTGGATCCTTATAGAATTCCAGTAATAATCAGGAACTGATTATACAGAGCGGTTGATTATATATATATATACATGCATATATATATATATATATATATAGCAGCGATTCTTTGCTTAAACTTTAATCTGTTATTTTAATAAATATATATATATATATACCTAAGAGAGCATTGAAGTTTGCTTGAAGCATTGTGGAATAATAAAAAAAATTGTCGTTTTGGAAGCTTCAACAATGCAGATGGGTAAATCTCCGGGTAACAGAATCCAGTGGTGAGGAGAGAGATCTAAGAGGAAATGTAGAATGAGATGTATAGTGTGTAGGAAAGAGCGTAACATAAAAATAATAACACGAGATAGAGTTACATTGGGAGAAATTTAATATATATTTATATACATACATATATGGATCGATTATGTGAATTATATACAACATATATAAAATTAATATTCGACTTGTATATATATATATATATATTTATTTTTAAATATAGAAGAGCTTTTACAGGACTAGAACCGTTTCATTCGTGAGAAAACATTTATACTCTGCTATGTATTGAGTACCTTTCTTACTGTGGTTACCTCCGATTGAACCCGGAATAACTTATATATATATATATATATATATATATACAAGTCAAATATTAATTTCATATATGTTGTATATAATTCACATAATCGATCCATTTACGGCGCTTAGGAAGCATGAATGACAAAGATAATCTCAGTGAAATGGAACTTCACTTCCTCAATAGACTTAACTACATCTTTCAAATAATTTAAGATTTTTGATCTGCATGTTATGTATTCCCTCAAAAACACT
>OZ024741.1:300473325-300475825 GCA_964016885.1 Eledone cirrhosa
ACTTAAGTTTTTAGTGTTTTCGTTTAACCTTCTAGTATTGATCTTTTGTATGTGTTGTTCAAGGTTTAACGCTGTAGAGTATGACAGTCTTATAGTGGTAGGGTTTAGGATTTTGTGGTATTTGTGTGATGTAGGAAAATGTCTCTTAATTATTTTAAAGAAGAGTACTGGTAAATTTGTACTAATGGAACTATTGTATTCGGGGTTATACCATAAGTACTCTTTGCATCGCTTTCTATTAGTTTTGTTTGTTGGTTTACTGGTGTGCATACTATGGTAGTAAGTGTGGTTTGGTGTTGTGTTATTATATCTACCTATGTGGGATTTATTTTGGGTGTTTTGATTGTTCCCATCTATATACTCTATTTTGTTGAGGTGGCCTGCTTTACTAAGGGCGTTATCGTAGTATTCGGCGTGTTCCTTAAATACTTGTATGTTAGAAGATAGACCCGAGATTCAGTTTAAATTTTAAGTAAAGTATCGCTTCCTGTTGTTCTTTGGTTGTAACGTTTTTCGAAATATTTACTTCTGCGTTCACAGATTGATTTTTTTTAGTTTCAGAAGATCCCGTTAAGGGTGAAAGCACCGATTCTTTGTTTAAACTTTAAGCTGTTTTTTTAATGAATATTTGCTGTAGGGTTCTTATATATTTGATATATATTTATCCTTATCGAGCCCTCTTTGGATTTTAGTCTTCACATTTATTATTATCACTATATATATATATATATATAATTTCTCAGCATGCTTGTTTGCTACCTAAGGTTTCAAGCCTAGCCTAGCATAAATCATAGAAACCGTCTATAGAGTGCACTCTCTTCTTAATCTATTCTACGGAAACGCTTGATACTACATATACGTATATATATATATAAGTATGTGTGTGTGTGTTGATGTTTGTTTGAAAGTAAATTGTCCTAGGCATTCTGAAGATACTGGGTATTAGACATATTAAGGTAAATGAGTATTCTTACATTAAAAGAGGGAAAACATACTTGTATTATTTCTTTTCTGCAAAAATCAGTGTCAATTGCTTAAGGTACACTATCATATGTACGATTTTGTGCTTATTGATTATTCATTATTTCCGTGGTTTAATCCTGGAGTTGAAATAATAAAAAAAAAATGAAAAACCAATTTCTTTATTTTCTGCTATTAAATTATATCCTCTCATCCTTTAAATTAATGTTCTATAGGTGGTATATCACCTTTGAACTCCGTGTTGACAGTTTCTATTTTCACATCTGGCTTAAGCAGGAAATAACGTTAGTATTATTAAATCTTTCCTGAAGCAGAATGGTAAGAAAACAATGGTATTGAATTATATATATTTGAGGATTTTTCTACTACAAGAATTTTAGAACACCCTTACCTGTATTTTCTTAACCTGATTAGTGCTTAGAAAAATATCAACATCAACAACAGCATCAATAACAACAATAATATCATTATGAAGGCTACTAATATCTAAACCTCATCCAACAGATATATTAACTATTGCCACCATTATTATTAGGGATAATAGTAAAACAAAACCCAAGTACAACAATGTGTACACATCATTCTGTTTAATGAACAACTGTTTGCTTTTTTATCTTTTCTTGAAGATAATTGATGGACTTGTTTTCAAAAGGTTTGAATTTTGCTGGCAAAGATAGCACATTACTTGCAGATTAAAAAGAAAGACAAATAGATTGCAGGTTACTCAGATCTGACAACAATTTAATCTTGGTGAATTTCAATTTCCTGTTTAAAACACAAATAAATTGCTTTATATAACTCGTCTTTAAGAGATAATTCTCTCCAAACTTTTACTTGTACGTTAATGCTGTGGTATATGTTTGTACAAAACGTTCAAGTCGTAATTTTCATTATACGATATGATAATTAACTAGATATACCCTTCGGATCTCTTTGTTTCGTCAACTGATGATGACATCTTTTGTAACGCTGACAAAGCCAAAACCAATACGTCCACCTCTACAGTATCCGTGTTTTTTTTAATATATAATATCTCGAAGAGAAAACATAACTACCGAAATATATATATACATGGAGCTACGTCTCATTTTAATATAAATGGTTTCAGCGTTTCAAGATGCTCTCTTTCGTTAACTATTTACTGCGTCTAATAATCAGTAATGATGGTGTTAGCATTAGTTAATGTTATTGAAATGTTATCGTTGCAAGGCTGTAATATTTGTATGATGAACAAATGCACAAAAGAATGGGGTAACTTTGGTACAATAAAATGTTATTTAGATAGTTTAAAACAGAATCATTTCTGGGAACTGAACCAACAAAAAGGAAACTTTAACCCTCAGCGGTTGTCTGATATTTCTTCTTGTGTATGAGACTGTTCCTGTCTCAAATTGTTGTCGTTCGCTTGACTGAGACCAGAGGTCAGTGATCAGATTTCAGGGCCCATCGCAAGATGTTGACATCTTGGGCCCCTTGTATAGTGCTGAAAATATATTTCGTTGAAGGATAATTTTAAAGT
>OZ024741.1:300478325-300483325 GCA_964016885.1 Eledone cirrhosa
TAGTCTCAGACAGGATGTCGTCTGCTGATTATGTGAGGTAAGCAGAGCAAACATCTCGTAGAGGGTTTTATCGAGTGTGGTTTGTATATGATGTAACGTAAGTGGGATATATTATAACACTGAATGAGTATTATGTACAATAAGCGTTTTATTCATAATTCTTATGATGATTCGTTATCGTATCAACTGTAGAGGCTGGTTGATATTCCTACTTGTAGAAAATGTGTGATTTAGGAGTTGCTAGAAGACAATTTGTTTAGGAGTTGTGCTATGGAATAAATGTATTTGCGGAGGACATGAACTGTTTCCGGCAGCAATATTTCTCAGAATTGTATCTAAAGTAATAAATCCTGATTTGGTGTTGATGCCTTAATCACTTCATTCAGTGTGGTGTCTTTTGTTTCACTCATAATAATTATTTTTTTTACGTATGCATCTTACGTAATTTAAAAAAAATATTTTTTTATATTTTAATATTACATACGGGTTTTATTTAAAAAATACAAGGATTTATAATTGATTGATACATAATATATTCTGTCACCGTCAACTTAATAACGTCTTCGTTAACTCAATTACGTCTTCGTCAACATACTAAACATAAACATACACATACTGACCATAATTAAATCTGGAATGATACGCGATGCACCCCCGCCACCCCACACACACAGACCCGGCTGTCAGATTGGAGAAGGCCTCTCACCCGAGGACCGCAAGGGAGACGCGCTGGAAAAGCCACTCCAACTCACGGGGCTCACACCTGCGGTTAGCCAACTCAGCGCCGATGGTGGTGAGTAGGGAGGTAGGCCTAGGGCCAAGAAAACCAGAATTTCCACTGCCAGGGGTACTACCGCAAACCTGTCGGTATTTGAGGAGTTTAGCCTCCTCAGCGCGACGTGCAGCAGAACGCGGTTTAGTCGCAGACTGCACCAGTTTGCGGCTGCAGAAAGTGTCGGTGCAAGTGGCATCCCAGACGAGGGGTTTGCAACCGCGGAACGGGAAGATGGTCATGCCACTGGACTTTTGCCGTTCCCTCGGTCCAGCCCCACCAGCTCGAGCTGGGGAGGGAAGCCTGCAGTGTCCAAGCCATGCTTTATGACCTCTTTGAGGGCAGCATGGCGTGGAAGGCGGCCGGCACTGTGGCGACATGAAAGCCGGTGGAGGCCGAAAGGGTCCACAGTGGATCTGCAGTGACATTGGTGTGGCTCGCAGATCCGGAGGCCGCGACTCAAGGAAACGCCGATGCGCAGGCTATTGTTGTCAAGCTGCGTGCCAGTAGTGAAGGAGGGCAGGGCATGGGGCCAGGCACCATTGTGGGGTTTGTAGGCCGCACGAAAACAGGCAAGGCGGTGCTGGTCGAGCTGGCGCATGAGCCTGTCTGAGGCCAGGCTGCACTGGATGGCATCCCAAGTGCTTGGGGGGGCTTGACGTCAACAGGGAGAGAAGGATGAAGGAAGTCTACTGGGCTAAGTCCCAGCCGGTCTCACGTCTCACAGGCGGCCTCACGCTCTCTGAACACGGAGGTTTCTATTGTGTTTTGAAGAACCCTGCTGACGAGGACGCGGCACGAGGTTACCAACGAAAGATACGCCGGCAAAGCCAGTGAGATCGTGGACCGGATGCCAAGGCCGCCATACCTGACAGGTAAAGTGGCCTGTTGCCATCCAATGTCGTCAAACTTGACGTTGCATACCTCCTCGGCTGCTTCTCGGATACAAGTATCGAGGTCAGTGAGGAGAGATGTTTGGGTGTAGCACAGAGCGCTGCGAAGGGTATAGAGGAGCTTCGGCATAGCGAAGCAGTTCCTCAACAGAAAGAGGGCTGGGTGGCCGTCGATCATACCCAGTCAGCTCGTGACAGTCTGGAATTGTTGAAGCCTGGAACTGATGGTGGTGCGAATAGCCGACGGGTGGATCGGTGACCCGAGGATGAGGAAATCATCTTTGGGGGTCACCTGTACCTGGTGGAGAATGGACCGCCCGTCCGAGACGTAGGCTGCAAAGTTCTCAGCATCGTGGCTGACATTCACCACCCCCGACTTTGCCGACTTGACCTGGAAACTGAATTCAATACAAAACATAACATAGCAAAAGACATGGCCCGAAAAACAAGAGAATATAGCTTTCTAATTGAATATTTCCACGTCCAGAAATATACAAGTTCAGTCGACTAAGAATATAAAATCACTTCACCATAGAATGGGGCAAATGCTAGAGGGAAACCTGGATTCGAATACTAACCTTATTTGGTTAATCAAATAAATGAAAGTGCTTATATGGAAAATAAATAAAAGGGATATGAAGTAGCCAACTACAGGCCTATTTCTTGGCTTCCAATAATATTGAGACTACTGATCAAGACTATCTCCGGCGAAATCTACTAATATTGGTATACCAATAAATTGCCAAGAGAAGAAGAAACGATTAGCTTGAACAAAAGAAGGAACAGAAATCAACTCCAACTGCATAATGAATAATTCGAAACCGAAATGAAGACCGGTAGGCTTAGCTATGTGACGTGACGGATTGACTGAAAATGCTTTTGATATAGTCTAGCCTCACTGGTACATATTCAAGCATACTATTATTTTCTTTTTCATTATCATCAGTATCATCATCATATTTATTTTGCGCATTATCACTACATATTGCCGCACGCAACTCTGTGTGTGACTTGGACATGTGCAGTGTGGTTTCTGTGGTATTGGTTCTGTTGTATTGAGAGTACTCTTCTTAATATGTGTGGAGAGCCTAGAAGTGTTATTTTGTGAATGTTGTATATATTAAGTCCTGAGGTTGTTTATGTATCTATCTGTGCGTTTTTTTTTTATCCCCAGAGCACTTATTATTAGAGTTATTGTTTCTGTCTTCATCATCCACATTCGGGTTATTTCTATCTCTAGATATTTGTATAGTTTCTCCATTTTATTATTAAATATATTGTCGTCAGTTGAGATTGACTTTGATCTCCCTGTCAATGTGTATTGGCATATCCCAGAGAATAGTTGCTTTCTGATGCTTTTTCTGATATATGTTTGTAACATCTGTTGTCTGTTAGCATTTCATAATGTTCACATAATTTCCAATGTATATAGATTCCTACTCTATCATGTCTCTAGATTTATTCCAGTATGGCTAAGACTGGGCAACCAGAGATAATATAGTAAATTTCTTATTCTTATTATCAATTGTTTTATTAATATTATTATACTTGGAGTCTCAGTCATTTATGCTATTTAAATTGGAAAGTGTGTTCAAATGAACATCAAGATGCTACCTGCAGCCTCAGATATTCAGGGTGAATCGGAGGGTTCTTGGTGTTTCTGGCAAGCATGCCTTTTGAAGTGTTCCAAAAGACGGGGGCTGGTCTAATGTTCTTTAACCATACTTGAACATTCTTTGGCACAGTACCTAGTGCTTCTTTGACAATTTGGACGACTTTGATCTCATGACAGTCCAAAATCCTTTTTAACTCCAACTTTATATCTCAGTATCGGTTAATTTTCTCCTTCTCCTTTTCTTGCACTCTTGTGTCAAAGGGGCAGGCTACATCTACAATCAGGCACGATCTTTCTTCCTTGTCCAAATCCACCAGGTCAGGCCTATAGTGTTCTAATTTCTTGTCTGTCAGTATCCTGAAATCCCACAGCACCTTCACTTGATTGTTTTCTATCACCGTATCTGGCTTATGTTCATGCCACTCCTCAGAATTTGATAACTTTAGTTTGAATGAATACCGGTGAATCACCTTTCCTATCTTATTATGCCTACAGCCTTTATATTGAGTCTGGTCTAGGTGTTTACATTCTCATACGATGTGAGCCACAGTCGCCCCCCCCCCTCTCTCTCTTTCTCTCTCTCTCTCCACAGATTCTACAGAGTGAGATAGCCTCCTCCTTGTCAATATGGTAGCCAGCCTCATCCTCCTCCTTATTATTATTATTATTGTTTTTGTTGTTGTTGTTGTTGTTGTTGTTGTTGTTGTTGTTGTTGTTGTTGTTGTTGTTGTTGTTGTTGTTGATGATGATGATGATGATGATGATGATGATGAGGATGATGATGATGATACGTAAAAGTGCACTGAGGCTAGGCCATTTCAAATTTGTTTCTTGAAGGTGAACAGTTGTAGACCCGGGTCAAGCTAAAACTGAGAGGGAGCACTTGGAAACTGTAATGTCTTCAAGTGCACGCAGCCTTAACAATTCTATCAGTCGAAAAATATGTCTTGGCGTTCTATTGAGGTTTAGTGGCTAGTAAAAGTGACGACGTTCTTTCGGAGACTCAGGGTGTCGACAAAAATCAACTAGCGAATCTTTTCCGATAACGTTTTATTCAGGTACCTTAAATAACTTTCTGGCCTTGCAGTGCTGCCAGGGAGCACCACCGGTTCGATACAAATCTACAGGCACGTACTTGCTATCGAACGGATCTGTCCGAGATGCACACACAGCGACGCAACCGTTCTACACGCACCTCAACAACCAGGAGATTGCTGACTATTATCTGGTGTGGAATAATCTGTTTATTGGCCGACTCCATCGTTAGATCACCCTGCTACCTATCTTTGGCCGGAAAGGGCATCACCTTTCTTCTGCCTCGTGGCTGTGGTGGAAAAGGTTGTTTGGTGGGTATGACGGAAAATACTGAAGTTAGACTCTTTCTTCTGCGGCCAAGCCATCATCGATTCTTCAAGTTCCACTTGACTAAGAAGGTGAGGGTGGAGATGGAAGGCCTGCATGCCAGTTCATTTGTTAAAAGGAGGGTCAATGTAGTGCGGATGGTCCAACTACTCTGCGTGTGCGTTTGTGTTATAGAAAATTCAGAGAGGAAAAGTGCCTTCCTTGTGTACTCTTGGCGATTATGGTAGATTCCTAAGCCATCCCTGCGCATTGATTCCCTTATTGGGTAATTCTGTTGTCTTAATTCATTACTATTTTGTTAACTGTTTTCTTTCTTGACAACAGTTAACTAAATGTAAATCCCCGCTGTCCTTGTCCA
>OZ024741.1:300488325-300498325 GCA_964016885.1 Eledone cirrhosa
AAAACCCAGCAACACTCCCAGGAATCTGGCTCATTATTGTCAAATCTAACTCCTGACGCATAAATATATCATAATATCTTCTTTTAAATATGTATGAAATGTAAAGCGGGTGATTCTGATTTTATTCCCACATCATAAAGAAAATAAATTATATAATGTTTTCATAATTTATAATATAAATAATAATAAAAAGCGTAAGAAGGGCAGATCTGGCTATATATGTAAGTAAAGGAAAGGAATATAAATGCTATAAATGAGAACAAAATGAGGGAAGAGAAAGTATATTAATCAAGGGAAGAAATAGAGGGGGAAGAGAATAGGGTGACAGGCTTTATGCCTACGTCGGGGCGGTGTTTAAAGGCAATAATCATGGAGTAAATTTGGATCAACCTTTTAAATAGAAATCATGATGATATAAGGATTTAACGTAATGATACGATAGATACACAATGATGCCTATTAACATGTGTGATGTGTGATAGTCCCGTAACTCCTGATGAAGTGGTAGGGGTCTCGCAGTGGCATACGGCGTTTCTTGGTCATTTTAAGCCTAGCGGAGCCCATCCCTCTCCAGGTCTGAACACGCAGATTTCTTCCAGAGAAAGATAGAGTATGAGAAAGAGGTAAAAAGGAAGAACCCACCCGATTACTATACTGGTAGCTATTGACATGAATCGATCCAGAATACGGCAGTTTTCAAATACAATTTATGTATATCACATAACTATATTTACTTTTCCACATATAAACAATTATGGCCCTGCGATTTGAAATTCAGAAACAAAACATTATACATGAGATATGATAAATTGCTCTTTTGATGTTTCAGTCATTGTATATAAGACAACACCAGTATATATTCGATTCTTTTTAAATGTGGTGGTGGTGTGATCTCCATTAGTGTAGTATTTTATTGTATGGGTTCAATTTAAATTTTAATTCAATTTATACGTAATGCGTCAATTTAATAGAACACAAACTCTCACTCTTTTGTCAAGAACACATACGTCCAACTCTTTACAAATATGTAGCCAGCGCAGATTTATTTAACTGTACATGTAATATCATTTCAGGTGAAGGGGATGTGTTCCGATAGTCGTGATCTTGTGCACTCTATAAAGATGAGTGCCATTGGGTTGATGCTCATTTGTGATGTTATGATGGTGATGCTGATATTAGATTAATATGTGTTGTATGCAGGTGCTATTTAGAAAATGTAAAACCCGTTATAAAAGTGAAGGTTTGAATGCGGATAAGTGTCATATAAGTTATAACATAGATTTAACCTCGCCTTCATACACTCTGAGTACCAATAGACCCGTTAACTGAGATACACTCAGCTCTAATTGAAAATGAATTGCAGTTTTATTGGCAGTGTATTCAACGAGAAAATTGGAATAGTCAAACTCCAAAGTATTCTCGTACTCGCAAAGGCAATGAATTTATACAGAAGACAATTTTAGTTTCATGTTAGTGGAAACTAATACCAATAGTATATTATGTTTGACCAACTGCATATATCATGTGACCAGACAATTCGAAATTATCTTGTTTTTTTTTTCTCAGCAAATTCTATATCACCTCAATAGAATTCATGATCATACGTTCAGAAATACCCGACGATTTAGAGTTGTATTTCTGGGAGAAATATATAATTGGAACCTGGTTGAAGTTACATATTCTGTATACACCTGCAATTTACTAGAATTGACATATCCTGTCTTGTAATATGAAGGCAATATGGTCTAGAGATTAAAACATATCAAAGAAAGAGGAATTTGAATACTGCCTTTTAGTAAACCAAAATTGATGTTGATTGCCATGATCACGGTAAAAGTAAATTAAATATCACCCATAGGAAAGCACTCTATATCAATGTTTAGAAAAGGGAATTCACAAAATGATATGCTTATTTTCTTTCTCATAATTGGAAGATGATATTCACATAAGCTCCAATGTTTTCAAATTTATATTTGCTAAATTATCGGCTATTGGTATTTCATCTGTTTTATTACAGATAATATACAATATTTCTTCATATCATATTCATAGGCTTTTCAACTTTCTCGGCGCTATTAGTAGGGAGGAGTGGCTTAAACCAGCAATCAAAACAGGAATGGCTTCTTTTAACCATATATAAGAAGATCATAAAAAAGGATTTATCAAAATCTGCATATATCTTGAAGGAAGTACATATATTTATACGCACACACACACACACACACACACACACACACACACACACACACACACATATATATATATCTATATATATATATATATATATATATATATATATATATATATGGAAAAAATGAAATTTCATTTCTCACTCTTAGTACGGTTGATACTTAAATATAAGTATGTATACGTACATACATATATGTATACAGACGTACAGTAGTATGTATACATGCACACACATATATATATATATATGTGCGTATGGGTTTACCGAAGATTTATTATAATGTTCGGTTTGTTTGTAAACAAACAGCCCCAATTAAGCCGTACAGTGTTCGGCAACCATCGTTGCCCCTTTGTTCAACACTGAGAAAGGAACGATGAACTAGTTTCTAGCTACTTAGCTGTCATCAACACCGTATACCTTCCTGTTAATCGATTGAACGTTTGAAACTATATACTGTCCTTACGCATATTAACGGCTGAGCAGCCTAATTTGCATATCAAGTGAGTTAGTCGGCCGGGCGTACCGAAAACCATAAATGGAAAAAATGAAATTTCATTTCTCACTCTTAGTACTGCTGATACTTAAATATAAGTCTGTATACGTACATAGATATATGTATACAGACGTACAGTAGTATGTATATACATACATACATGCACACATATATATATATGTACGTATGGGTTTAGCGAACATTTATTATAATGTTCGGTTTGTTTGTAAACAAACAGCCCGAATTAAGCCGTACAGTGTTCGGCAACCATCGTTGCCCTTTTGTTCGTGTTTCATCAGCTTAATGATATAAATATGGAATATATATAAAATGAAAGAACATTGAAAAATGACGCATGGCAATTCCATGCCCTAGTTCTAACATGTAATATGCAATTATTATAAGACAATTTTGGTATCAATATAAATGCATCTGCAGTGCAGTGGTGGGATGACATGCGTCCTAAACATAAACGTACAATAAATGGAAATGTCATTTAAATGACTGAATTAAAAAGTTGGTAGAACACATATATGGCTTCAGTGAATTAGTGAATATAGAAAGCTGCCGAATGCGATCGATTTGTACTAATAATTAAACAAAAAGAAGAAAATATGGAAATTAAAAGCGCTTATATGAGATGGATGGGGGAGAGAAAATATATGAATGTGCTAAATGCGGCTATTAAAATACCTGTGTGGGATTAATTTAAAAATGAAATGAATAAATTCTCAGAGGTTTTAGTCAATGTAATGACATATGTATATTATGTATTTAATAAGAATACAGACATTTTAAAGCTGTGAAATTACACTGAGCTTCTTTGAAATTTTCTCTAGATGCATGAGGCCTCTGATGAGCATTAATGTTATCATCAAAGAGAGAAACAGAGTAATAAACGTCTAATAATGTTGTTAGTTTCATAAGTTTTATTAGTAACAGACATAACTGGCAACCAGCGTTTATATTGCTATTCCGTTGCAAGTTATACGAAACGTAGTAAATATATGTAAAGAAGACAAATGAGATGGAAAATCCAACAATACGTATATGAATAATATGCTCTTTAGGATATTGAGAATTCATTACTATTTCTTTGCAAGAATGAAGGAAATAATGAAAACTCGAATTTCTATATTATTTCTAAAGAAAATAATTTAGCATAAAAACAACGTTTGAATCTGTTGGAAATACATGAGCTTTCTCGTTGACACGGCAAAACAGAGCTTTGTAGTGTGTTGATTTGAAATTTATGAATATTAATTCGTTCCGGTACGATTGATGTCAAAGGCAATATGATTCCTTTTATGTATTATTTGGTACGTCTATTACGTATGTTCATGAAGTAAAAGTATCCTGAGCGCAAATGGATATTTCACGGACACACTCCCACACACATACAAACACACATACACACACACATACTCACTTATATATATATATATATATATATATATATATATATATATAAATATATATATATATATATATATATATATATATCACGTCTATCCCTGCCGCATATACAATATGGATCAAAATCACGTTGACACTCCATGCACAGACGCAAACAGAATCGTGTTATCTTCGTGATGAGAAATTAGGGATATGGTTCTGACTAACACACACACATAGATACATACAGAGAAACACACACACAGGCGCACACAATTATGCGTTCATAAACATTATATAATCCTCTATCTTTTGTAGACGCACACACATACCGACACACAAACTTATACACTGAAACGCGCATTTATACATGCACACATGTATTGACTTTTGACAATAGAAGCACGGACTTAAGATAGCTTGTACTTACTCGGATGACCTTCATCATTAACATATAAACCAAACTACCACCGGCTGTAATATGTGGATGGCATATTAGTGCAGAACCCCTTGGTCAAGTCGCCTTATGTTCCCAGCGAGAATAATACAGAAAGCGTCACCCCAGCAGATAGCCGGTGAAACGCGTTGAAATAACCATTACACCTCCTGTGGGTACCCAACTCCGCAGCGATAGCATAGAAATGTACAATATATAAATATTCTATATCAGACACATATTTCAACATACCGTATATATATATAAACATTGATTATAAAAGGAATACTGAACATAAGCGTATTGATACACATAATAGAAAAGGAATCTTATTTTGATAAACACGGTAACCATGAAAACATCGCCTCATACATACATGTGTTATCAAGTAATTTCAGTAAATATTTTAATTGAAACAATTTCTGTTCAGTAAAATTAAAAAGAACAATCGACACCTCCGGTTTACCGCCACTACTGGGCAATATTAGTCATCTGGGCGGTAAAGGATTTCGCATGCAAGGTGCTGTGAAAAACCATCCGTTAGAATATGTGTCCCGACCAGACCATTGCTATATTGAAAAGAGCATCGGAGGAGATGCTTAGCTGTGTTGTTCCGATTTGTTGCGCTCTACGTTATAGAGCGGCAGACTTATTCCGTCACCCGGATTAACACCATCGCCAGGTCTGTAGGAAATTGTAGTGGAGTTCTCTTATATGCAAGATCCGATTCTGGTCGCAGTCTGAGATAACTTTTATTTTACCCGTCACAGAAAGCGTTGCCCATCTCATTCTGAATAAACAATAAAATAAATGTATATGTGTATCTAGACATACGAACGCCCACAGACACACACAAACAGAAAATGAGATGTTAACAGACATACATGGATACACAAACAGACACGCGGACACCATCCATGGTGACTTTTGTATATTCACAGTTTAAGGTGAATGATACTTTTTTCGTTGTAGGTTGAAGTCAATTGTGACAAACAAACAAAAAAAGCCAATAACATGAATTTGATTTTTTATTTTTATTTCTTCACTTTAAACATATGCCGTAGCCCTGAGTAGTACAAAAATCCATATATATGAGAGTAATGATGCTTTTAATATTCATAGCGTGCTCTATCATGACTGCTACGAATAACAGTGAAAATAATCATTGTTTTTAATATTCATAGTGAGAATAAAATAAGTATTTATATATAAGATTTTACATTATGATTCAATATACAACCCGGCTCATATATATATATATATACACAGAGGTATCCACCGTAAGTTGTGGGGTCTATTCTGTATGAAGAACTCAGTGTAATCCATATGTTGAAAATGTTGTAGGTTAAGATAAATCTCAGAAAACAATAAAACATTAAAAGGGAAACAGAGTCATGATATAAGTTAAAACAATGAAATAAAAAATCAAGTCATTAGAGATATACTTCACTGCTTTACGATCGTTTCTAGATGGTGATAATACATTGTATCTATACTCAGTTATTGATCTATGTAAGTTTACAAACTACCAGATAGAGAGAATATTTACTTACATGCATATCACCAGCTGTTTACAAAAGCAATAATAATTTTATTCAATAATAATTGTATTCAATAATAATTTTATTCAGAATTAGTATCATGTCCATATTTGGAGATAGTTGAAGAACTAACTAATCAAATTGTTTTTTTCATATGGTATTAAGATGAAAAGTAATACACTTTAGTTGAGGTTATGAGGTCATGACATTCCTTTTAAATTCACTATACAAGATACATTCAACTATCAGTTTGACAATCCCCTTCCTTCCTAATAGATTTTTATGCCATTTCTACTAACACCTCTCAACCATTCCTTTCAAAGGGTCATGACCTCAACTAAAGTGTATTACTTTTCATCTTAACACCATATGAAAAAAACAATTTGATTCATTAGTTCTTCAACTACCTCCAAATATGGACATGATACTAATTCTGAGTAAAATTATTATTGAATAAAATTATTATTGCTTTTGAAAACTGCTGGTAATATGCATTTAAGTAAATATTCTCTCTATCTGATAGTTTGTAAACTTACATAGATCAATAACTGAGTATAGATACAATGTATTATCACCATCTAGAAACGATGGTAAAGCAGTGAAGTATATCTCTAATGATTTGATTTTTTATTTCACTGTTTTAACGAAGGAAATGTGGTAAGGAACCAGGTGGACCATAACGCACCTAAGTACTCAATACTTAGGGTAGTAGAGTGGGTAATAGGAACGAGTAGGACCCCGACGGCTAATTCTGGACTAGAATTAGCCGTCGAAACGGCTTGAGCTCAGCCGTCGGGGTCCTACTCGTTCATATATATATATATATATATATATATATATATATATATATATATATATATATACTTATAGGTATGTGTGTATATAGAAGGCAAGGGTACTATACACGTATTTATTGCACTAAGTATGTTGTCATTTAGGTACAAACATTTCTTTGGTTGACTATTTCAGTCTTTTCTTAGACAGATCTGTCTTCCCAGAATTTGTAATAGTTGTATTCTTTTCCTTTGAGAGTGAAAGAGTTCTAAAAACGGAATTAAAAAGGGTAATGAATATATAGAGAGGGGCTATTTATATAGAGAGTGTGGTAAATATAGACTTTCCGGTATTCCCATATAGGTTTTAACCTGCAGGTGTATGTTTGCTAGGGTCGAGGAGACTTAGCTTCATATATCAATGCGTGCACGCCACAAGCTTGTTATAGAGTCATGCGTCTGTCATCTGAATGAGCAGCCTGGTGGGGGAAATCTCGTGGATGTGCTGTTAGTATAGATATTTGCATTTCTGGCACACGTATAGTCTATTTTTAATGGGACATCTCTTACGAATTCGTGTGTATTCATGGTCTAAATGGAAAAGTTTATTTGTGAGGGTTATGGAGAAAAGGTTTGTATAACATTTGCTGTATTTTTCTTATTTTCGTCATCAAGGTAGTGGGAAATGTTTATATTTAAAGCCACTGTTGGCAGGAGTGTTATTCTTATAGGAGCTTCTCTTGCAACAATGTCCATATTAGTGGGGATAGAATATAGTTTCTCTTATTTATTTTGTCAATTAAATTCTTCAGGACTACAGATGTGTGGCATGAGTTCCTGTTCATCTATTTATGTTGCACATTGGTTTTGAGGTAAGGTTAATGTGAATGTATGTTTAGATTGAAGGTAACCTGTATGAAATTAACACTAATGAGGTTGGTGGTAACCTTGAGCTTTTACCCCAGTTAATTAAAGGTGTCTAAAAGGTATTTCGTAAACATATCGAGTTCATGGACGCTCAACCCGTTAGTGGCAGGCAATCGTCATGATATAAATATGTATTAAAATCTGTGAATTTTGTTTTAGACTGTCTAAAATATATACAACTACCAAATCCCAGACATCTGCGCTATCAAATGATCTTGGCACTTCGCATTTTTACCCAGCCTACTCCATTCTTAAAGAGGGTGATTTTCCAATGGAATGTAATTTGAAGGTCAATATCATTTATGTCTCTGCATCTCCCAGTTAATTCTAAAAACCTATCTAATAAGGTCTTTGATATCGAGGAATAAAGCAGGTAAATGTGGTCCTGCTATTATTTGTACATGTGCTAAACAAATTTTCTAGAGTGTGACTGTAATCGGCCAGTTTGATTACTCACAAAGACTACCTGTCGGGGTACTGTAGGGGTAATTAATACAGCAAATGATGTTATTGGTTTGATGTATTGATGATAAACTCGTAAATTCCCCGGGTTTAGCTAAGAATTCTAATGTCATATCTATATTGAAGGAGGTAGCTAAGAATTTGGGGCGCGGCCAATACATTTTCTGGGATAATTAGATGAGCCTATATTGCACGAATCGGCGCTTCCTGTTAGTTTTCCGTGAGTGTTCTCCATGTAAAAAGATTGCAAAAGGATTTAAGAGTTGTGTCAGCCGGAACAAGTGGAAATGAGCTTTATGTTGTTGATTTCCTGGCGTTATATATATATATATATAGGGAGATGTATGAGTATGAACCTATGTGTTTGCATGTCTGTAGGTATGTTTATATGTACGTATATTTGTATGTATACATGCAAACATGCAACAGTATTTTTATATTTATATTTCAACTATGATATATGATCGTTTTACATCAAAATGTACATACAGGATTCCTATATGTTAGTTGTTCTCTATGTATTTGTATTTGTGGTAATCCCTATACAAGCATTAATTCTCTAAGTTTTATATTAAGAACAACATTTCTAATCATGCTACACCTGGCAGTGGAGACTTCTGGGGTCCTCGGTCCCAGGGCTACCTCCTTACTCACCACCATAGGCGCTGAGCTGGCCAGTCGCAGGGTGAGCCCCGCGAGTTGGAGTGGCTTTTCCAGCGCGTCTACCTTGCCATCCTCCGGGGAAACGCCTTCGCCATTCTGTCCGCCGGGGCTGTGGGTGGGGCCCATTGTGTACCGTTGTAGTTGTTGTAGAAGAAACAGGAAGACAACAACTGGAAAGTTTGATTTTCTACTTTATCATTTTTTCCTCCTCTACATTGGTGTCGGATTTTAGAAAATATACATTGGTGTTATATCAGATGAAAGAATGGTATTTAACTAATGGATAGGTACGCGATGGGGCCCACCCACAGTCCCGGCGGACAAAATGGAGAAGGCGTTTCTCCGGAGAACGGCAAGGGAGACGCGCTGGAAAAGCCACTCCAACTCGCGGGGCTCACACCTGCGGCTGGCCTGCTCAGCGCCTATGGTGATGAATAAGGAGGTAGCCCTGGGGCCGAGGACACCAGAAGTCTCCACTGCCAGGGGTTGGACTGCAAACCTGTAGGAGAGTGACAGTTATTTGAGGAGTTTGGCCCCCTCAGCCCGACGTGCAGCAGAACCTGGTTGCGGCTGCAGAAAGTGACGGTGCAAGTGGCATCCCAGACGAGGGATTTGCCACCGCGGAACGGGAAGATGGTCATGCCACCTGGCATTTTGCCGTCTCCTCGATCCAGCCCCATCGCCTCGAGCTGGCAAGGGAAGTCTGCAGCGTCCAAGCCCTAATTAATGACCTCGTTGAGGGCAGCATGGTGTGGAATGCGGCTGGCAATGTGGCGACAGGAAAGCGGGTGGAGGCCGAAAGAGTCCACGGTGGAACCGCAGCGACATTGGTGTGGCTGGCAGATCCGGATGCCGAGCCTTAGAGAAACGCCGATTCGCAGGCTATGGTTGTCTAGCTGCGTGCCAGTGGAGAAGGAGGGCAGGGCATGGAGCCAGGCACCACTGTGGGGTTTGGAGGCCGCACGAAAACAAGCAAGGCCGTGCTGGTCGAGCTGGCGCGTGATCCTGTCTGAGGCCAGGCTGCACTGGATGGCATCCCAAGTGTGTTGGGGGGACTTGACGTCAACAGAGGGAGAAGGAGGAGGGACGTCTACTGGGCTAAGTCCCAGCCGGTCCCAC
>OZ024741.1:300503325-300543325 GCA_964016885.1 Eledone cirrhosa
CCCCATGGATAGACAGACAAATGAAAGAAACAGCTCACCTTGAAGAACAAACATGGGAAAATATAACAGTTGAACAGCTGCGCTTGGCTCTAAGAAAAACCAGCAAATGGAAATCCCCAGGAAAAGACAAAATACAAAACTTTTGGATAAATGCCTTCACAGAGTCTCATGAGCTGTTAGCCCAACTTTACAATGAAATAGTTAAGGAGCCAGAAAAGATACCATCATGGCTAGTTAACGGCATTACATTCCTGCTACCGAAGAATGATGAGACAAACAATCCCAAAAATTACAGACCGATAACCTGCTTGACCACAATGTATAAAATTTTAACATCAGTCCTAACTGAATACACATATGACCACCTGATAACAAATGACCTATTTCCCATTGAGCAGAAAGGGTGTAAACGAGGCTCATATGGCTGTAAGGATCAGCTTCTGGTTAACAAAATGATACTGGAAGATTGTCATAATAGACACAAAAATCTATCGATTGCTTGGATAGATTATAAAAAAGCATTTGATAGTTTGCCACACAGTTGGATTGAAAAATGTTTAGAGATTTTCAAAATATCCCCCGTTGTCAGGAGGTTTTTGTCATTCAGTATGAGGACATGGAGAACGACACTCCTTTTGAATAGTGAAACAAAATCACTGGAAGCTGGAGAAGTTAGCATTAATTGTGGAATTTTTCAGGGTGACTCTTTATCACCGCTTTTATTCTGCATCGCACTTATACCATTAAGTAAAATGCTCAATGAAACAAAACATGGATATAGAGTCTATGACAAAACCATTAATCACCTGTTCTACATGGATGACCTGAAACTATTTGCAAAAAATGATGAACAATTGCAAGGGCTATTATCCACTGTGAAGCAGTTCAGTGATGACATTAAAATGGAGTTTGGACTGGATAAATGCGCCAAAGCAACGTTCACCAGAGGAAAGCGGCTGAAGAGTTCAGACATTAATCTTGATCGGGGGAACGTGATAAGAGAGCTTGATCAAGAACAAACTTACAAATATCTAGGTGTTTGTGAAGGAGACGGAATCAAGCACTCGACAATGAGGGAAAGGATAAGGAAGGAATGTTACCGCAGAGTCAGAGCAATCTTAAGAACGGAATTGAATGCAAGGAATAGGATCGATGCCATAAACACGCTTGCCATACCAGTAGTAACCTACAGTTACAATGTCATCAACTGGTCAAGCACAGAGATCCGTAGGCTCGATACAAAAATCCGAAAATTCTTAACCATGCACAGAATGCATCACCCTAAGGCAGACATAGATAGAATATATCTCCCTAGGAAATAAGGAGGACGTGGGTTAATCCAGTTAGACATTACGTTGAAAACTGCAACAATTGGATTATCTACATATCTAAGGGAATCACATGATTGGATGATCAAACTCGTTTTGAAACACGAAAGCACCAAAAGATCATATTCCATTACAAAAGATGCACAAAGATACAGTAATGGCCTACAAATTTCAGAAGTCCCATTTACTGCTGAAATGGAAAACACAGAAAAAGCAAAGCAGGTAAAAGTAACTGCAAAGAAAGAACTGCTACAGAAACTGGCTAAGAAATGGCAAGAAAAGCCTCTGTATGGAAAATACCCAGAGCGAGCTAACAATCCTGATGTTGACAAAACTTTAACCCATCAGTGGTTGGCATCCTCTGGACTGAAATCGGAGACTGAAGGACTGATTATATCGGCACAAGATCAGTGTCTGCCAACAAAAAATTACCAAGCCAACATAATAAAAAATGGGTGCAGCCCATTATGCCGTGTATGCAAAAAACAACCAGAGACCATTGACCATATAATTTCAATGTGCAGTCCTATAGCTCCAACCGAATACCTAAACAGGCATGACAGAGCTGCACAATACATACATTGGATAATGTGTAAGCATTTTGACCTGCCCCATCAAAAGAATTGGTGGGAGCATCAACCACCTCCCATACTTGAAAAAGATCACATCTCAATCTTGTGGAACTTTAGCATCCAAACAGACCGAAAAATAGATGCAAATAGACCTGATATAATATTGAAGGACTTTCAAAGGAGGGTATGCCTGCTAATTGATATGTCTGTTCCAATAGACAAGAATGTATCTATAAAAACATTTGAAAAATTGAGCAAGTATAAGGACCTGGAGATAGAAATTGGAAAAATGTGGAAATTGAGAACTAAAACAATACCAGTGGTTGTAGGCGCTCTGGGAATGATACCTAAGGGGTCTAACGACTACTTATCGCAAATCCCAGGAAACCCGCGTATAGGAGAAATACAAAAGATAGTACTAATGGGAACTGCCCATATACTAAGGAAGATCCTGTCAATATAAGTACATCACAAGTCTAAACACTAAGGATGCATGTGTGAATATGTGTGTTCTTTCTTGAACATGGCGGACCTTGTTGTCTCTTGAGGTCACTGGTTGTGACTTGGTGATAACTCGTATAAACATAAAGCAAGATAAATGCAAATAATAATAATAATAATAATGTACACTGTATATCCCAAAAAAAAAAAAATGGCTATAAATGGAAGAAGAAGAACCCCCCCCCCTCCTCTCCTCTGGCTACACTATATAGGACAGCTAAACTCACCAACACCAGAAACTAGATACACCACCCACCCCATCATCTGTGTACACTAAACACAACACCATTTTCACCTTCACCGCCACCGCTCACTACGGCCATCATTACCACCACTATCCCATCACCGCCGCCACCACCCCTTGACTCCTTCACTGCTGCTGCCACCGCTACAGCACCATCACTACAGTAATACGGCTCAAATATTCAAATATTCAACTTTGTATTGTACACTGTATATCCCCAAAAAATAAAATGGCTATAAATGGAAGAAGAAGAACCCCCCCCCTCCCCTCCTCTCCTCTGGCTACACTATATAGGACAGCTAAACTCACCAACACCAGAAACTAGATACACCATCCACCCCATCATCTGTGTACACTAAACACAACAGCATTTTCACCTTCACCGCCACCGCTCACTACGGCCATCATTACCACCACTATCCCATCACCGCCGCCACCACCCCTTGACTCCTTCACTGCTGATGCCACCGCTACAGCACCATCACTACAGTAATACGGTCGCATCACCGCCACCACTGCCTCGGTATCGACATCACCACCACCACTGTCTCAGTATCGCCAACGCCGCCAGTCTCTGCTGGCTGCCACTTCCACATTATAGAATTCCTACTACTAACAAAGAGGAAGGCATCAAAATATATAGATAGACTCAAAAGAAAAAAGAAAAAACAAACAACAAAACCAAAGCAGCACAGCAACAACAACAAAAAAAAAAAAAAAAAGAAAAACGAGAAAAACAAACAGAGAAAAACAAAAACAAAAAAAGAAACCCCAAAAACGTAAAGAAAATAAGAATGAAGAGAGAAGCAGGCGGACGGACAGAGAAGAGGGGGGGGGAAAGTAAAACTTAAAAAACAAAAACTAAGTCAGACATTCGAATACTACATTACAATGAAACTTATGCTTATTCATTTTTGGGGCCCTTTCTGCCCGTGTGTTTGTTTGTTTATGTGTGTCCGTATACAGCGTGGTGATAATGCCACACAAGGGCCAAGTGGGATGGCGGATCCACAGATGGCTATGTAAACATACGTTCGCCAATCCTCGATAAGAGTGTTTAAATATCGAACATAAACAGTTCGAATAACGGTGAAATGGAGACTAGAACGTCATGTGACAGACTCTCACCCAACAGGTGCCCCCTGGCTCAGCAGCAGGAACCTGACTGTCAACCAAATACTGCTGATGTTGGAGGAAGAAGAAGAAGGAAAGGGGCCAGAACCAACTGGACGAAAGAATTGAATAGAACTGTTATGCAATGCTACCTGAAAAGTAACCCCAAGGAGAGGGGCTACAGGAGACGGATGCATAACATCTGGAACGAGATTGGTTTATTTAAATTAGATGAACAAAAATTGGCCGGGCAGGCTCGGGTAATAAGAACTAATGGGTGGATAAGCGAGCTGGAACTGGAGGAACTGAGCAGAGAGAATGGCTTGGAGATGGCGGGTGTAGTATGCCAGACAAGCGAGCCGGCGGGAAATGAAGGTGAGGAGGTCCTGAGAACGGAGGAACCACCCGAAGCAGACAATGATCTGAATACTGAGATAAATAATACCTGGAACAGAGATACGGCCACTGAGGAGATGAATGCTGACGGGCTAGGACAAGATTCGGTTGACATCCTAAATTTAGTGGTAGATGAGTTGAACAATGATAGTGGGAGACCTATGAACCTAAGATTTGTAGACAGGAAAAAGTTAAAAGAAACAACAGCTAGGGTAAACAAAGTCATCCCATACCTTGAGGCGAGGAGTCTTCACCAGTGCAACAATATCCTCAAAGCAACAGCAAATACGGTGAGGAAACTACTTGGTATAAAAGCGAGAGGAAACAACAGACAAGAAAGAGCAGAGCCGTGGTGGAAGAAGCGACTGAGTGGGCAAATCGGGGAAATGAGAAATGACATAGGAAAGCTTGAGTCACTACTGAATGGGACACTAAAAAACATAGGCACTAAAAATAGACTGGAAATAAAATACAAAACTAGGAGTAAAAAGCTAAATATTATCATAGAGGAATTGAAGCAACGCATTGTAGCAAAGAGTGCCAAAATCAGGCGATACGAGAACAGAGTCAGTCAGTATAAACAGAACCGCATGTTCGACAACAACCAGAAGATGCTGTTTGGACAGCTTGAGGGGAAAGAAAGAGGCAACGACTTGATCCCTGGGGCGGAACAAGCTAAAACATTCTGGAGAGGAATATGGGAGCAGGATGTTAGACACAATGCCCAGGCAGGGTGGATTGAAACAGTACAGAGGGAGATCGGTGAGCAGGCACAGCAACAGACTGATTTGAGTATCACAGTTGAAACTCTTAAGGGGCAAGCCAAAAAACTAACCAACTGGAAATCACCAGGCCCAGATGGTGTGCAGGGGTATTGGATTAAACATTTAACATCCCTCCACCCGAAGCTGACGGCCATGTTCAATGACTGCTTGGTGTCGGGTGAGGTGCCAGAGTGGTTGACAAAAGGTACCACAGTTCTGATAATGAAAGACCGAAGCAAGGGTAATGATGTTACCAACTATAGACCTATCACATGTCTGCCCGTAATGTGGAAACTGTTGACGAGCATTGTGTCTGAGGAAATCTGCCATCACCTCCACACAAACAACTTGTTACCGGACGAACAGAAAGGATGCCGAAAGAAGTCACGTGGTACAAAGGACCAGTTGCTTATTGATAAGATGGTAATGGGGAATTGCAGGAGGAGACACACTGATCTTGCCATGGGATGGATAGACTACAGAAAGGCATTTGACATGGTGCCTCATTCCTGGATCACCAAAAGCCTGGAGATCAGGGTGGCGGATAACATCAGACAGTTGCTGGGCAGGAGTATGGGGTCCTGGGAGACAGAGTTGACATCAACTGGAGTATCCTTGGGAAGCGTGAAGATCAAGAGAGGTATCTTCCAGGGAGATAGCCTGTCCTCTCTGTTGTTTGTCCTTGCCCTGATGCCCTTGACCATTATGCTGCGAAAAGTGAGAGCAGGATACAAGTTGGGAAGGGGAGAGCTTACCATCAATCACCTCCTCTTCATGGACGATCTTAAGCTCTTCGGGAAAAGTGAGAAGGAGTTGGATGTGCTTGTTGACACTGTCCGTATTTTCAGCAGTGATATATGTATGCAGTTTGGTATTGGTAAATGTGGAGTCATTGTGATGAGGAGGGGTAGGTTGAGCAGAAGTAACGGGATCCAGATACGAACAGGTGAGATGATAAAGGAAATTGACTCTGAGGAAGGATACAAGTATTTGGGCGTTCTGGAGGCTGATGGCATAAAGAACAAAAAAATGAAGGAATTGTTAAGAACTGAATACATTCGGAGAGTAAGGAGCGTATTGAAGTCACATCTGAACAGCAGAAATGCCATAAGCGCAGTAAATTCCCGAGCTGTGTCTATTATTAGGTACAGTGCGGGAATTCTGAGATGGAATGTTGCTGAACAAAAAGAAATGGATAGGAAGACTAGGAAGCTATTGACTATCTACAACATGTTCCACAAGAGGAGTGATGTCGATAGACTCTACCTAAGGAGATCTGAGGGTGGAAGAGGTCTTATCAGCATAGAGGACTGTGTTCAGATGGAGAAAAACAACCTATACAAATACGTGACCTATAGTAAGGAGCCAATGCTCAGAGCTGTACTGAAGGAGGGGACAGTAGGCCAGGGGATATCCAAGGAGGAAATAACATCAAGGAGGAAGAGCAGCCTTAAGGGAAAATCCCTTCATAGTACCTTCTTTGAGAAAACTGAATTTAGAGATCCACAGACATGGAACTGGTTGAGAAGAGGAGACCTCAAAAAGGCTACAGAAGGAATGCTAATGGCTGCGCAGGAGCAGGCCCTCAAAACGAAGTGGTTGAAGCACCATATCTACAAGGAGGAGGCTAGCCCACTGTGCAGGATCTGTGGAGAGAGAGAGGAGACTGTGGCCCACATTGTGTCTGAGTGTAAACACCTAGCCCAGACCCACTATAAGGGCTGGAGACACGATGTGATGGGCAGGGTGATCCACTGGCACCTGTGCAAAGTAAACAATCTACCACATTCTGAGAAATGGTATGAGCATAGGCCAGAGGCGGTGATGGAGAACAGTCAGGTGAAGGTGCTGTGGGATTTTAGGATACAGACGGACAAAAAACTGGAACACAATAGACCTGACCTGGTGGTTGTGGACAAAGAAAAAAGATCGTGCCTGATTGTGGATGTGGCCTGCCCGTTCGACACGAGAGTGCAAGAGAAGGAGAGGGAGAAAATTAACCGATACCAGGACCTAAAGTGGGAGGTGAAAAGGATTTGGAACTGCCATGAAGTCAAAGTGATCCCGATTGTCATAGGCGCACTGGGGACTATCTCCAAAGGTTTCCAGGGATGGTTAAAGAAAATCGGCCCCTTCACGCTTTTTGGAACGCTTCAAAAGGCATGCTTGCTTGGAACGGCAAGAACCCTCCGATACGTCCTGAATATCTGAGGCTGCAGGTAGTGGCTTGATATTCAATCCAACGGACTTTCCAGTTAACCAACATCAATGACTGAGATTCAAGGAATAACAATAACAATAATAATAATAATAATAATAATAATGATTTCATTTATTAGCCACAAGGGCCGACATGTAGGGGACAATACAAAGACAGGGACAGTGGGGGTTTACAATAAGGTCGAGTAAAAGTGCACAATGGCAAGACTAATTTAACAATGAAAATATAAAATATAAAATAAACTATGCAAAATATAACAAAATAAATTCCCCGACAGGGGCTGGACGACCCTGGGGTGATTCGGGTACCCCACCAATCCTGAACCACCCTGCGCTTCTAGTGCACCCAGGAGAGCACCCTTCTCCTCAAGTTAGCCAGCCTATAGGCGCATGGTCAGAGTAGGCCCATTCACACGAGCCATTCTCGCCACATTCACCCACCTTTTAGCAAATGTACTGGGGGGCAGCACTTCTCTCTCCACCCTCACCCTCCTTTCCAGGTGAAACTTGAAGAAGTTGATGAGGGATTGGCCGAAGAGAAAAGTGTCTGTCTTTAGTCCTTTCAACCTGGTCCACCATATAATCTCTTTCGCAACTGCCACCAGACAGAGGAAAATGTCCTGCTCTTCCTGACCTAAGGAAGGTGGCGGCTCGATCTTCACTATGGACTCGGCCGATAACTGGATTCGTTCCACACGCGACAGTAGCTGTTCGACATAACTCCACAAGTCAGTAATGCACGGACATTGGACAAGTGCGTGCAGAACGGTTTCGTCGTTCTGTGCGCATCTTGGGCAGGTCCGTCTGACAGCACTTCCGTGCCTGTAGAGTTTATCCCGAACCGGCAGTACCCCCCCGGTAGCACTGCCAAGCGAGGGATTTCTGGAAATTGTCCATCGTCCCCGGCTCAAAAGTCCTCCGGTACAGACTGGTCAGTTCAACTTCGTCGAGGCCCAAAGCTTCTCCGAGTGCGTCATCGCACTTGCCCACCACTAATCCTCTATAGAACTCGAGAGTGGAAGTTCCACTGATCGCATTGCCCGCTTGGTAGAGGGCAGTGAGTGCCTGGCAACATTCCAGGTGCCAGTCACCCAGTCTCCGTCTCTTCTTGACCCAGGACTGCAGCTCAGTCAAAGAAATGAGCTGCGGAAAGGCCCGTCTGATAAACGGCGACCACACCTGTTCACCATTGAGGCAGAATATCTGGAGATGTCGCAGCCTCAACGCATGTCTGCGCATCATTAGCCACGGCATGCCCAGCCCTCCGCGTAGAGGGTGCTGGCAGCAGATGGACCGCCTCACCAACGGAACTTGTCCCCTCCACAAGAATTTGAAGAGGAGCCGTTCCAACTTGACGAGGCGCGGACGGGGGCAAGGCACGACGGTTAGGCGGTAATAGATGACGGACGCGATGTACGCATTCGCCACCTCCGCGCGACCTTTCAGTGATAGCTTCCTCCCAGCCCATTTTTGGGTGAGACTGGCTACTCTGCTCGTTACCTCGTCCCAACTCTTTTCCACCTGGAGGTCTGGTCCGAACCAAACCCCGAGCAACTTTACTGGTCCGTCCGTCCAGCGCCCCACGACGCTGTTGGACGGCATGGGCTTGCCTCTCCAGGTTCCGAGCTGCAAGCCCACCGACTTTTCCGGGTTAAGTTTGGCTCCTGTCAACCTTTCATATTCCTTCAATAAGGTGCCGACCACCTCGATTTCTGAGGTGTTCGACACCATCACGGTGATGTCGTCCGCATAAGCCGACACCGCCTTTCCACGTCCCGGTTCGAGCGGGATGCCCTGCAACAGCTCCAGCTTCCGCAGTAAAGGCTCGAGAGTCAATACGTACAGCAGGGAAGAGAGAGGGCACCCTTGACGGACCGATCGGGATAGCCGAAATGGTTCCGAGAGGTGGCCATTAACCTTGACCACCGAGCGTGTGCCGCTGTCTAAAGACAGGGCCGAAGCCAGCTGCTTTGAGGACAAACTCCAGATACCGATGGTCGACCCATAATAATAATAATAATAATATGAATAAGAAGAAGAAGAAGAAGAAGAAGACGCACGTGTTGGATAGAAGATCATGAAATCGCCCCCGTAAGTTTTTGATTTTTAACATATTTAAATCAATTGTGAAATAAAAATTCTCAGTACAAATGATACATAAAGCATCCGACTCAAGTCTCAGAAAATTCGGATTCATAATATATTGTTATATCGCTCAAATATTCAATTTTGTATTATACATTTTATATTCAAAAAAGAAAATGGTTATAAATGGAAGAAAACCCCCTCTGTCTACACTATATAGAACAGACAAATAACAGCAATTTCACCAACACCAGAAACTAGATACACCACCTACCCCATCATCCCTCTGTGTACACTAAATACAACAGCCAGATAACGGCAATTCACCACCACCACCACCAATCTCAGCATAATAATAATAATTACTATTATTATTGTCTCAAGTTTTAACAAAATGTTTAATTCCAATATTAAAAAAATATGTCAACACATATATTAAACATACACGACAAACGCATAGATACACATCAAACAAAACTACAGTCTATTCAACAACACTCAGTAACGACAACGCCATCATTATAGTCACCGCCGCCACCACTCCATCCATCATTGCCACCACTATCCCATCACCGCCGCCACCACTCCTTCATTGCAACCACCACTATTCCCCCATTACCTTCTGTTAACTTAAGAAAGGGGAAGGTGGCGGTATTACTAGACAAGGGAGAGGCTAGCAAAATATATAAATAGATCGACTTAGTGACCCTTCCCCACCAACAATAGGAAAAGCCCCAGCACCACCACCGACATAGCCAACAACAATAACAGGCAACTTCAGCAAAAAGTATATTATATTATTAATAATTTCATTCTTAAGCCACGTAATGCTCACATTAAGGAACCACTCATGATAATAACAATTTAAAAAACAACAAAAAAGAAAACCCCGTGACCAAGAAATACCGGGATGGCGGCCCGCGGGGAATAGCCGTGTCTCTAGGGGAGGACGAACCCTCTAGTTTTGGTTGACACTCGTCCTAGAAGTGGTAACACGAAATGATTACCCCTTGGCGGATAAGGATCAAACGCGACAAAATAAAGTAAATGTCTAATGATAAAATCTCATACCGGATCGGCCGTCACCCGGGTCAAAAAGGGCCGCGTCCCTCAGAGAGGAACCATACTGGGGTCGAAAAATCAGCTAATGGTTCAAACCTTCCCATCACTTCGGAGCTGGAGACCTCCCATAACCGGAATACTCCTACTGTTGGCCCTCCATGCTCACCACCAAGAAATCCAAAGAAAAAGAGAGAAAAATGGTCAAGGGAAGATAATAAAGAAGTCCTTGAGGCTTTCTACACTGCCATGTACTACCCATCAAATACATCGAATACAGAACAGACATATATCAACTGGAAAAAGAAACATCCCGAAAACAGAGGCTATATTGACAGTAACAAACTAGCCAATATACGAAGAAATATTGTAAAAAAAAAGTTACTAACTGATAGAAATTGATCAGATAGAAATTGATCTGATAAAAATTGATCAGATCAACCTATTAGCACAAAGTCAGCGAAGGGAAAATGAAACATGTCTTAGTGAAAATTAGGTAAATTGTAACACTTTGAATCCCAGGGTTGTGGCGGAATCACTGACAACAGAACAAATTAAAGAAAGGATCGAAAAAGTGGAGGGAGTGCATGCTCAAGATGAAACTCCAAATGAAAACAATGAGATTGTAAATGATAAAGAAATGAATGAGAATGAACTTGCCAACTTGAAGGATGAAATTATGATCGAATGGATGAAAATGAAAGAATATGACATGGGGGAACGAGACACCCTCCCTAAGATCCAGAACTCCAAACAGAACCAAAAGATAATACACAAGACTAACATAATTATCAAAAACATTATCATCACAAACAAACTAAACATTACTCTATTATGCATCGGCTAAAGTCACCACTCACTTATGTGGAGTGAAGATGAAAAAGCAAAGGAATTCCCACAAGAAATCTACTTGGCAAGAGAACATCAATCGCCAAATAAACCTTCTCCGATCTGACATAGAAATTTTAACAAACTATAAAGTAGGTGAACATGTTAAACAAACTAAACTTAGAAAATTGAAAAGAAAGTACAGTATAAAATCAACAAGTGACATAGACATGCTGATAGAAATAATCAAGCAAAAAGTGTCGGCCAAAGCTGCTCGTATAAGGCGCCTTGAAAAA
Organism: Eledone cirrhosa; assembly: GCA_964016885.1. Taxonomy (NCBI): domain Eukaryota; kingdom Metazoa; phylum Mollusca; class Cephalopoda; order Octopoda; family Eledonidae; genus Eledone; species Eledone cirrhosa. The sequence continues at coordinate 300,514,732 of OZ024741.1, forward strand.
CGATCTAGATTCTATAAGGACAATAATATGTTCAAAAACAACAAAAGAAACTTCTACAGAAAAATTGGTAAGTCAACAATAACTGCTAAATCAATATCACCCAAGGAGGAAGTGCAAGAATTCTGGGAAAAGATCTGGGCCGAAGAAAAAATTCATAATATACATGCCCGATGGATAGACAGGCAAATAAAAGATACAGCTCACCTTGAGGAACAAATATGGGAAAATATAACAGTTGAACAGTTGCGTTTGGCTCTAAGAAAAACCAGCAAATGGAAATCCCCAGGAAAAGACAAAATACAACATTTTTGGATAAATGCCTTCACAGAGTCTCATGAGCTGTTAGCCCAACTTTACAATGAAATAGTTAAGGAGCCAGAAAAGATAGCATCAGGGCTAGTTAACGGCATTACATTCCTACTTCCGAAGAATGTTGAGACAAACAATCCCAAAAATTACAGACCGATAACTTGCTTGACCACAATGTATAAAATTTTAACATCAGTCCTAACTGAATATACATATGACCACCTGATAACAAATGACCTATTTCCCATTGAGCAGAAAGGGTGTAAACGAGGCTCATATGGCTGTAAGGACCAGCTTTTGGTTAACAAAATGATACTGGAAGATTGTCATAATTGACACAAAAATCTATCAATTGCTTGGATAGATTATAAAAAAGCATTCGATAGTTTGCCACACAGTTGGATTGAAAAATGTTTAGAGATTTTCAAAATATCTCCTGCTGTCAGGAGGTTTTTGTCATTCAGCATGAAGACATGGAGAACGACACTCCTTTTGAATAGTGAAACAAAATCACTGGAAGCTGGAGAAGTTAATATTAATTGTGGAATTTTTCAGGGTGACTCTTTATCACCGCTTTTATTCTGCATCGCACTTATACCATTAAGTAAAATGCTCAATGAAACAAAGCATGGATATAAAGTCTATGACAAAACCATTAATCACTTGTTCTACATGGATGACCTGAAACTATTTGCAAAAAATGATAAACAATTGCAAGGGCTATTATCCACTGTGGAGCAGTTCAGTGATGACATTAAAATGGAGTTTGGACTAGATAAATGCGCCAAAGCAACGTTTACCAGAGGAAAGCTGCTGAACAGTTCAGACATTAATCTTGATCGAGGGAATGTGATAAGAGAACTTGATCAAGAGGAAACTTACAAATATCTAGGTGTTTGTGAAGGAGACGGAATCAAGCACTCGACAAGGAGGGAAAGGATAAGGAAGAAATGTTACCGCAGAGTAAGAGCAATCTTAAGAACGGAATTGAATGCAAGGAATAGGATCGATGCCATAAACACGCTTGCCATACCAGTAGTAACCTACAGTTACAATGTCATCAACTGGTCAAGCACAGAGATCCGTAGGCTCGATACAAAAATTCGAAAATTCTTAACCATGCACAGAATGCATCACCCTAAGGCAGATACAGATAGAATATATCTCCCTAGGAAAGAAGGAGGACGTGGGTTAATCCAGTTAGACATTGCCTTGAAAACTGCAACAATTGGATTATCTACATATCTAAGGGAATCACATGATTGGATGATCAAACTCGTTTTGAAACACGAAAGCATCAAAAGATCATGCTCCATTACAAAAGATACACAAAGATACAGTAATGGACTACACATTTCAGAAGTCCCATTTACTGCTGAAATGGAAAACACAGAGAAATCAAAGCAGGTCTGCAAAGAAAGAAATGCTACAGAAACTGGCTAAGAAATAGCAAGAAAAGCCTCTCTCTGTATGGAAAATACCCAGAACGATCTAACAATCCTGATGTTGACAAAACTTTAACCCATCAGTGGTTGGCATCCTCTGGACTGAAATCGGAGACTGAAGGACTGATTATATAAGCACAAGATCAGTGTCTGCCAACAAAAAATTACCAAGCCAACATAATAAAAAATGGATGCAGCCCATTATGCCGTGTATGTAAACAACAACCATAGACCATTGACCATATAATTTCAATGTGCAGTCCTAAAGCTCCAACCGAATACCTGAACAGGCATGACAGAACTGCACAATACATACATTGGATAATGTGTAAGCATTTTGACCTGCCCCATCAAAAGAATTGGTGGGAGCATCAACCACCTCCCATACTTGAAAAAGATCACATCGCAATCTTGTGGAACTTTAGCATCCAAACAGACCGAAAAATAGATGCAAATAGACCTGATATAATATTGAATGACTTTAAAAAGAGGGTATGCCTGCTAATTGATATGTCCGTTCCAATAGACTAGGATGTATCTATAAAAACATTTGAAAAATTGAGCAAGTATAAGGACCTGGAGATAGAAATTGGAAAAATGTGGAAATTGAGAACTAAAACAATACCAGTGGTTGTAGGCGCTCTAGGAATGATACATAAGGGGTCTAATGATTACTTATCGCAAATCCCAGGAAACCCGCGTATAGGAGAAATACAAAAGATAGTACTAATGGGAACTGCCCATATACTAAGGAAGATTCTGTCAATATAAGTACATCACAAGTCTAAACACCTGAAAATACATGTGTGAGTATGTATGTTCTTTCTTGAAGCTGGCGGACCTTGTTGTCTCTTGAGGTCACTGTTGTGACTTGGTGATAACACGTATGAACATAAAACAAGATAAATGCAGCTGTAATAATAATAATAATAATAATAATAATAATTAACCACAAGGGTTCACATAAAGTAGACATTAAGGACAGTACAGGACAATACAGGACGGTACAAATGGGCATTTCTGCGTGTAAATAAACAGAGGATGAAATAAAATAACAAAGAAAAAAACAAAACAAAGAAAAATTCCCCAATAGGGGGGAGACTTCCGAGGGACATTTGTGGAGAAAGCCCATTAAAAGACCACAGTGACCTTGACCACCAGGGCAAGTGCCCTCTCCCAGTTTTCCACCCTTAATTTACAGACCCATACTCAGAGAAGGCCCATTCATTCGGGCCATACTTGCTTCTCTCACCCATCTTTCAACAAAATGCTGGGAAGAGAGCATTTCCCTCTCTACCCTGATTTTCGTTTTCAAATGAAATTTGAAAAAGTTAATCAGGGCATCACCGAAGAGGTAAGTGCTCGTCTTCAGCCCTTTCAAACGTGTCCACCATACTATCTCTTTCGCCATGGCCACCAGACAGATAAAAACTGCCTGCCCTTCCCGGCTAAATGAAGGGGGCGGGGCAATCCTCACGATGGACTCAGCTGATAGCCTGATCCGTCCTACACGTGACAGCAGGTTTTCGACATAAATCCACAAGTCAGCAATGCTCGGACACTGGACGAGTGCGTGCAGGACGGTTTCGTCGCCCTGCGCGCATCTCGGACATGCCCGGCTGACGGCACCTCCATGTCTGTAGAGTTTATCCCGAACTGGCAAAGCTCCCCGGTAGCACTGCCAGGCCAGGGATTTCTGGAAGTTGTCCATAGGCCCCGGCCCAAAAGTCCTTCCGAAGAGATTGGCTAGTTGATTTTCGTCGACTCCTAGAGTTTCTCCAAGTACGTCGTCGCTCTTACCCTCCACTAATCCCCTATAGAACGCCAAGGTGGAGATTCCACCGATCACATTGCCTGATTGGTCGAGGGCTGTGAGCGCCTGAAGACATTCCAGTCTCCAAGCGCTCCCTCTCAGTCTTCGCTTGACCCAGGACTGCAGCTCCGTCAAGGAGACGAGCTGGGGAAAAACGTGTCTAGCAAACGGCAACCACACCTGATCACCGTCGAGGAAGAGGTGGAGATGTCGTAGCCTGAGCGCGTGTCTGCGCATCATCAGCCACGGCATGCCCAGCCCTCCACGTAGCGGGTGTTGACAGCAGATGGACCGCCTGACTATCGGAGCGCGTCCCTTCCACAAGAAGCGAAAGAGGAAACGCTCCAGCGCAGTCAGGCGGGGCTTAGGACAAGGTACGACGGTCAAGCGGTAGTAGATGACGGAAGCGATGTACGCATTCGCCACCTCCGCTCGACCTTTCAGGGATAACTTCCTCTCGGCCCATTTCTGGGTGAGAGAAGCCACCCTGCTCGTCACCTCGTCCCAGTTTTTGTCCGTCTCGAGGTCTGGACCGAACCAGACCCCTAGCAATTTAACCGGTGCGTCCTTCCAGCGCCCGACAACGCTGTTGGACGGCATGGACCTGCCTCTCCAGGTGCCGAGCTGCAGGCCCACAGACTTTTCCTGGTTGATCATTGCGTCTGTCACCGCTTCGTATTCTCTTAGTGTAGTGCCGATCGCCTCGATGTGTTTGGCGTTCGACACCACTACGGTGACATCGTCGGCATATGCTGACACGGATCTTCCGCATCCTAGTTCACGCGGGACCCCCCTCAACGTCTCCAGTTTGTGCAGTAATGGCTCGAGAGGCAACACGTACAATAGGGACGAGAGGGGACATCCTTGGCGGACCGAGCGCATGATGTTGAACGGTTCCGAAAGGTGACCGTTCACTCTCACTACAGAGCAGATGTCGCTGTGCCTGGCAGCGATCCAGCCTCTGAAGACGGGCCCAAAGCCAGCCGCCCACAGGACTGCCGCTAGGTAACGATGGTCGATCCTATCGAAGGCTTTCGACTGATCTAAATTGATCAAAGACCCACCCGTGCCAGGTTCCCTAGCTACCCTCTCTACGATGTATCGCATGAGGTGGAGGTTGGCGTGGATGGATCTGTCGGGAATGGCGCATGTCTGTGCCTCTCCCACCAGAGCACCAACGACAAGCGCCAACCTCTTTGCTAGCACCTTGGCCAAAATCTTGAACTCTGTGTTTAGCAGAGTTATGGGCCTAAAATTATCTATGTTATCCCCCTTGTTCGGATCCTTTCTCAGCAGCGCCACCACTCCTCGGCTCACAGAGCTGGGAATTCTCCCGTTCTGTTGCCAGTTGCAGTAGACGTCCGCCAAGAGGCCTCCGAACAAGTCTGGCATTTTTAGGTAAAGTTCATAGGGCAGACCATCCAAACCAGGCGATTTACCCCTTGTGCAGCCAGTCATTGCCTCCCGTACTTCAGCGGCTGTATCGGCTTTTCGCAACACTCCGCCTCAGTGGCCGAAAGCCGCGGCAGTCCGTCGAGGTAGACACTAAAGTCCATCCCTCGATCCGGCCCGCCACTGCCCCCGAACATTTGAGCGAAGTGTCGCTGAAAAGCTTCACACATTTGCCCGGGATCGAGTAGCATGCGCCCGTTGTGGTCCACTAAAGACCGGATCGTGGCTTTATTGCCCCGACGCGCCTCCGCCACTCGGGCCCATTGAACGGCTTTCGTCCCCTCGTGTCTGAGAGCACGCACCCTAGCTCTGACAACGCAGCCTTCGTGCTTTGCATTGAAGAATTGGTCAAGGGCCAATTTCGCCGCAAGCACGTCGGTCGCAATGCCTTTGCTAAGCGCCTCGTCTAATCTTCTAAATAGTTCTCCCTCTGCTCTATTTTTCTCTATTGCTAACGCCTTACTAAACCTAATGGATTCTATTCTAATCGCTCTTTTCACAGCAAACCACCACTTGTTGTTGACGATGGCCCCCGTCAACGCCCGCTTAACTAGTTCGCTAATCCGGTCTCTGTAGGCCTTGCGCGCTGGTAAGGACGCGTTTAGCTTCCAGTAGCCGGCTCCTCGTCTATGAAGCCTATCTAAGTCAAGCACACAGATCACGAATTTGTTGTCCGTGTAGCTGACTATCTTGAATTGTGGACAGCCTATGCTAGACCTATCTATTTCCCTACAAAATACTCTATCTAGATATGATCTGGATGACCCTATGCGATTTGTCCAAGTCCACATTGGTACATTCAGGAAATCCATTCGGTACCTGTCAGACAGTTCAAAACACCTGAGCAGGTTGGTGAGACTCATGCACCCTCCTTCCCTTTCAACTAATCCCACACAATCCCAGCGTGCATCTAAGATCCCGTTCCAGTCGCCCACTAGCACTAAAGAGCGGGACGTTCCAAGAAGGTCTCCAGACGCCGGAAGAAATCAGGCCGCCCTGCTCCTGTCGGGGCATAGACGGCCACTAACCTGAAAGCTTGCCCGTCTCCGCTGGTCACGTCCAGCACCAGCAACTTACCTTCTGGGTCCAGGAAGATGGCCCGTATGACAAGATCCAAACCTCTCCGAAAAAGCACAGCAACTCCTCCCCCGATCCCGGACGGCTGGGAGATGCGTACACATCGTAGCCGCCGAAGATCGGTGCGAAAGCCCGTGCTTCGGAGATTCTGGTCTCGCTGATGGCCACTACATCTATGTTTAGTGACCTGAGGTCGTTGAGCAGGTGGCCCTGCTTCCATGACGACCCCAAGCCACGCGCATTTATGCTGCCTATCCTGAGTGTGGTCATGTTGAAAGGGAGTGGAAAAGATGGGAAAGATCACTTACCTTACTTCTCGTAGGGGAAGGACGGTTTTTCCATCCTTTTCACTGCTTGTGGCCTCCTCAGGAAGGATGTCCTTATAAATCCTCCTGGAGAGTGCTTGTCGGAAGTCTCCGATGTCTTTGGGGAATTTTTTTTTAGTGTCATGTACGTTTTCTGTGTGATGCGAGTGATTTGTATGTGTGGAGGTGGTGTGAATTTTTGGGTTGTTGTGTAGTCTTTTTCTCTGATGTTGGTGTTGTGTTGGATGTAGTGTAATAATTGCTTGTTGTTCAAATTTAATGCTGTGTAGTGTGTATCGTTTTGGTTATTTTGTTTTGTTTGCGTTTGTTGTGGGTTTGTTTCTGTTTCGCATTTTGGTGACTTTTGTGGTGTAGGTGATGGTGGTGTTGGGGTTAATGATGGTGATGGTGTTGGTGTTTGGGTTGATGGGGTTGGTGATGCTGGTGTGGATGGTGGCATATCTGTCCTAACTTTTTTGTTTGTTAATTTATTTGTTTCCCTCTGTATTTTGTTTTTGGAGGGGGAAGGAAGAGAATTTTTTTCTTTTTTGGTTTCTTTTTTTTTTTCCTGATACCGTTTCCCACTCCTCGTCGTCACAATCTGTCTCCAGTTGTGATAGGCCGGGGAGTGGAAAATCCTCCACAGGCGTTAGTTTTGGTTGTGGCGTGGTGGATGGTGTAGGCGCTGGTGCTAGTTCTGAAGCGTTGGGTGGTGGTGGTGTTGGTTTTGCTGGTGGTGGTGGTGTTGGTTTTGCTACTGTTGCTGGGTTTGTTGCTGTTATAGTTGCTTCTGTTGTTGCTGCTACATTTGTTGCTGCCATCTCTGCTACTGGTGGTGTTGATGGTTGTGTCAATGGGGTGGGTAGGAGAGGTGGTCTCAACCTTTTAGCCTGAGGGCAGAAAGCCCTTAGGTGGGTTCCTTCACAACAAACGACACACCTAGGTCTTCTGCCCTCGACAATTACGGTGAGGTGGCTGCCGTCAGTGAGGTCTATTACCTCTGGGATCTCCTCAATGCTTTTTTGGTCCGCTTGGATCAGGAGCTCCATCCCAGATCCGGACCAGTTCTCCTGCTTTTCTTTTGCTATTGCTATTATTTTTGTGTTGGCTTCGATGCCGGCGAGGACGGCCGCTATTAGCCAGGGAATTTCGATGGCCGGTGGAACGTGGGTCACCCTGATCTTTACGAGTCTCTGGCCACAATAGCTTGGGACGAGTGTGAAGTCGTCACTTCTTAATGGGGCCATGGAGTGTTCTCTAGCCTCCTCTGGTGTTTCAAAGAACACGTCCACGGTTCCATACTTCTGCCCACGTCTGATGTGGGTTTTTCTTGCTCACACATGTCCCAAAGCTTTTTGGATTTGGGACTCGGATGCCCGTTCCACTCGGCGCGATTTTACATTTATTGTTCGATACGACACGGTGCATAGGCGCCGATGCTCCATTTTATTAGGTGGGGGTGAGGCTGACCCTGTACCCATCTTTCTTTACCATTTGTTTGGCATTTTCTAAATCCTCCTGAGTTACCGTAAATGCTTCGAACTGTTTTGCTACTCTGGCAAAATTGAGGGTGGTTTTTTTAATGTCATTGTTGTTGTTATTGCTATCGTTATTTTTGTTATTATTAATTTTAGTTTTAGTTGTGTTGGTGGTGACGTCAGTCGTCTTTGGTGGGGAAGAGTCCATTTTGCTTGATTTCATTTCGACATGACGAGTTAATTTATTTTTTACTTCTTTTGTTTCTGTTGTCGCGGTGGTGGTGGGGGTGGGGGTTCTCGCGGTGGTGGTGGTGGTGGAGGCTTTAACACCTGCAGTCATTGGTAACGGCGGGAAATGAACGTCTGCCTGAGACAAATTTAAAATATTGCTACTGCTTATATATTTTTTCGTGTTGGCAAACGTAGTAACATTTACAATGGTGGTGTCGGTGTGAGGTGTTAATTTGTGAGAAAGGCTTTCAGCTGCTTGGTGCAGTGGTGAATTAGCCATTTTTGTTTCAAAGAAATTTTTTGATAATCATAAAAGTTTAAATTTTGGGCACAAGGCCCCAATCCTTTTGGGTGTCCTTTTCGGAAAACAATGTATGTGCGCTTATATATAGTTAACAATAAAAATTTTCCATAAATGGCAATTTTTAACAAACGGAAATAACAAACCTTTGCGGAGCTCACGATGATACGATTTACTACGTAGGTCGCCAATAATAATAATAATAATAATAATAATAAAAGAAAATTGGCCCCGCCACGCTTTTTGGAACGCTTCGAAAGGCATGCTTGCTGGGAACAGCAAGAACCCTCCGAATATCTGAGGCTGCAGGTAGTGGCTTGATATTCATTTCAACAAACTTTCCAGTTAACTAACATCAATGACTGAGACTCAAAGAACAATAATAATAATAATAATGCTTGCTTTATTAACCACAAGGGTTTACATAAAGTAGACATTAAGGACAGTACAGGACAGTACAGGACGGTACAAATGGGCATTTCTGCGTCTAAAAACAAAAACAGAGCATGTAACAAAAAATATCAATGAAAAATACCTCAATAGGTGGGAGACTTCCGAGGGACATTTGCGGAGAAAGCCCATTAAAAGTCTACAGTGACTCTGACCACCAGGGCGGGTGCCCTCTCCCAATTTTCCACCTTTAATTTACACACACATACTCAGAGTAGGCCCATTCACTCGGGCCATTCTTGCATCTCTCACCCATCTTTCAAAAAAAAAAAAAAAAATAATAATAATAATAATAATAATAATAATAATAATAATAATAAACTAACCAACAGTAAATCACCAGGCCCAGATGGTGTGCAGGGGTATTGGATTAAAAATGTAACATCCCTCCACCCGAAACTGACAACCATGTTCAATGACTGCTTGATGTCAGGTGAGGTACCAGAGTGGTTGACAAAAGGTACCACAGTTCTGGTAATGAAAGACCGAATCAAGTGTAATGATGTTACCAACTATAGACCTTTCACATGTCTGTCCGTAATGTGGAAACTGTTGACAAGCATTATGTCTGAGGAAATATACCATCACCTCCACACAAACAACTTGTTACCGGACGAACAGAAAGGATGCCGAAAGAAGTCCCGTAGTACAAAGGACCAGTTACTTATTGATAAGATGGTAATGAGGAATTGCAAGAGGAGACACACTGGTCTTGCCATGGGATGGATAGACTACAAAAAGACATTTGACATGGTACCTCATTCTGGGATCACCAAAAGCCTAGAGATCTTCAAGGTGGCACATAACATCAGACAGTTGTTGAGCAAAAGTATGAAGTCCTTGAAAACAGAGTTAACATCAGCTGAAGAATCCTTGGGAGGCGTGAAGATCTTCCAGGGAGATAGTCTGTCCCCTCTGTTGTTTGTCCTTGCCCTGATGCTCCTGACCATTATACTGCGAAAAGTGAGAGCAGGATACAAGTTGGGAAAGGAAGAGCTTACCATCACTCACCTCCTCTCCATGGACGATCTTAAGTTCTTCGGGAAGAGTGAGAAGGAGTAGGATGTGCTTGTTGACACTGTCCGTATTTTCAGCAATGATATATGTATGCAATTTGGTATTAGTAAATGTGGAGTGCTTGTGATGAAGCGGGGTAAATTTAGCAGAAGCAACGGAATCCAGGTACCAACAGGTGAGAATATAAAGGAAATTGACACTGAAGAAGGATACAAGTATTTCGGTATTCTGGAGGCTGATGACATCAAGAACAAAAAAATGAAGGAATTGAAAAGATCTGAATACATTCGGAGAGTAAGGAGCGTATTAAAGTCACATCTGAAGGAATACTATAAGAGCAGTAAATTCCCGAGCTGTGTCTATTATTAGGTACAGTGCGGGAATTCTGAGATGGAATGTTGCTGAACAAAAAGAAACGGATAGGAAGACTAGGAAGCTATTGACTATCTACAACAAATTCCACAAGAGGCGTGATGTCGATAGACTCTACTTAAGGAGATCTGAAGGTGGAAAAGGTCTTATCAGCATAGAGGTCTGTGTTCAGATGGAGAAAAACAACCTACACAAATACGTGACCGAGGGTAAGGAGCCAATGCTCAGAATTGTACTGGTCTATTGACAATAGACCAGGGGATGTCCAAGGAGGAAATAACAAGGAGAAAGAGCAGCCTTCATGAAAAATCCCTTCATAGTACCTTCTTTGAGAAAACGGAATTCAGAGATCCACAGACATGGAACTGGTTGAAAAGAGGAGACCTTAAAAAGGCTACAGAAGGAATGCTAATGACTGCGCAGGAGCAAGGCCCTCAAAACGAAGTGGCTGAAACACCATATTTACAAGGAGGAGGCTAGCCCACTGTGCATGATCTGTGGAGAGAGAGAGGAGACTGTGGCTCACATTGTATCCGAGTGTAAACACCTATCCCAGACTCACTATAAAGGCTGGAGACATGATGTGATGGGCAGGGTGATCCACTCGCACCTATACAAAGTAAACAATTTACCACATTCTGAGAAGTGGTATGAGCATAAGCCTGAGTCGGTGATAGAAAACGATCAGGTGAAGGTGCTATGGGATTTTAGGATACAGACGGACAATAAACTGGAACACCCATAGACCTGACCTGGTTGTTTTGGACAAGGAAAAAAGATCGTGCCTGATTGTGGATGTGGCCTGCCCATTCGAAACGAGCGTGCAAGAGAAGGAGAGGGAGAAAATTAACCGATACCAGGACTTAAAGTGGGAGGTAAAATGGATTTGGAACTGCCATGAAGTCAAAGTGGTCCCGATTGTCATAGGCGCACTAGGTTATATCTCAAAAAGTTTCCAGGGATGGTTAAAGAAAATTGGCCCCACCCCGCTTTTTGGAACACTTCAAAAGGCATGCTTGCTGGGAACAGCAAGAACCCTCCGATACGTAGTGAATATCTGTGGCTGCAGGTAGTGGCTTGATATTCATTTTAACAAACTTTCCAGTTAACTAACATCAATGACCGAGACTCAAAGAACAATAATAATAATGATTTATTTATTAACTATAAGGGTTTACATAAAGTAGACATTATTTTTTAAGTCTGACCATTTCAAAATATTGTTTTTTGTTTTACCTTGTTTTCGTTCGTTGTCTTGTCTCTTTTTGTTATATATATATATATATATATATATATATATATATATATATATATACATATATATATATATATATATATATATATATTTATATATATATATAATACCAAGTTTAAAGAACAGTTAGATGAAATAAAATATACCCAATGTTTCTTCTCCCTAGTCCGTAGACATCAACTAGATAAATAATCATTTAAACGGAGCTAAGTTTTAAATGTAACTTCGAAGATATAACAGATAAATGATACAGACTCTCCCCCGCGAGGAACAGTCAGATAAATTTACCCTGTCTTTCTTCTTAGCCTGTAGAAATTATGTAGACAAATAATAAATTAATGTTCTTCAAACTAGCAATTTTATATAGCTCTGATTAATAATTATTTGCTTAATTAATTTTTTCATTGAGACACACCGCTGATCAACACATGCTCACATAATTATCTCACAATAAATTCACCCATAATCATATCCTAGAGTCTTTCTCAACCCATGAGGCTCGTCAGGCCGGTGCTTAACCCTGCTTCATGGCGTGAAGCGATTGAGAATATAGGACAACTCCATTGACAGGGCGCCAGTCCATTGCAGGGTTAAACCTCAAGCTATTACTGGTACTCATTTTCAGCTTAGTAAACTGGAGCATCATGAAATGAAGTGTTTTACTCAAAAGCACAACACACGACCCATCCCATTACTTCAGAAAAAAATATATTTGTGTGTATCTTGTTAAGAATTGGAGATCTTGCCCTGCATTTCCTAACAGGTAGAGTGAGTTGATGCTAGAATGGGCATCCGTCCCTAAACGAGAGCTTGAAAAAAGCACAATAAAAATATTATTAAGCCTGTTTCGGAACCTGCAAAATTTCCTTTAGTTTCTGTTAATGTAATAAAGGAAAACGACAGGAAATTTTTTTCGGAGAATGTGGTTAGTATCAAACATATGAATTTGCAGTATAAGAAATATTTCGTTTCCATAATAATCCAGAATAACCAATATCCTTTTCCAGTTGATGAACATATTCAAGACCATAAACATACAGAATATATTGCTTATACACGCAATAATGTTATTTTTCAGTAAAACTGTCAGTGTGTTTACATAACGTAATTTAAGAAAATATGAGATAGCTATTTTATGTTCTTATTTCGTCTGATCACTTACTGTCATTATTAATTCTTTTTCTCGTTAATATTCAGATCTATAAAACATTCTCCTCAAAGCTTCGCTATTTCGAATTATAGCAATAAAAACTGAAAGTTCTCTATAATATAAAGTGAAAATCTGATTGATTTTATACAACAATGTGTCTTTTCCGTTTGCTATGTGTGGCAAATATGTTAAATAATTGTTTCTATTATTGGCACAAGGCCAGCAATTACCCAGTACAGTACTGGTACTTTATTTTATCGACCCCGTCAGGATGAAAGGCAAAGTTAACCTCGGCAGGTTTTGAACTCAGAATATGTTAAATAATGAAAAACGTTTTAACATAATATTAAACACATAGAAAGAAAAATGTTTATATGTATCTTTTATAAACGAATTAAATTGAGAATTAAGAGTTTCAAAGTCGTAATTATAATTTTTTTTTTTTTTTCTGTTATAAATATTTATTTACATGAAATAAAGTTTAGACTAATTTGAAAATTAATACATACTCAATCGAAAAAGGAAATTACAATTACAGCTCATTGTCTTTAATTAATGATGCATTGCAATTCACATACCTCTCTTGATAAATTTTAACAGAAACCGTAAGTGATCAATGAAAATCGCGTAGTTAAATACATACATACACATATATATTTATTTATATATATATATATATTGTACAGCCGACAATGTTACTCTTCACTCTTTCACTGCTATTACTCCAAGGATAACCAGCATAGGAATTCTCACAAACTTGCTACCTAATTAAGGAAACCTCTTGTTGAGTCAAACAACGCCGTACGTTAAAACTATCCATAGTACAGAGTACTCAAAACCTCTAACTGGATGACCTAAACGATAACTTGTTATCCCATATACCCAGCTGCCACTAGGTTGAGCAACAATCTTAACGTACAGCACCAACACGGAAAAGCACCACATAGGCATGTCCTTAAAAAACATACCTATACCTACAAACATGGATTATACACTCGGCATGTACAGCGTACTAATGACTTCATCCGTCGAATCCGGTGGAAGGCGTATCATTACGACAACGGACACGCTAATAACACAGAGGAATTTACTAGGGAAAAATACGGATTCAAATCCTGCAAAAATCCACCGAGTAACCCCCAACTTGATGCCTTTGAACTCGACCTCATGAACATGTTAAGTGGACCCAAATTTAAAAAAATTACAGGTTACAACAAACTGCAAAACGACATCAATGCACTGCTGCTGAAAAAACTACGTATACACCATGAGCCGTGACACATACAATAACTGTATACGCCGTGAACTACACAACACATACAGGAAAACTACCGAATCTACACTCACTGACATTAATAAGGAACGACTTAGCATAGTAAAAAACTGAAAATATCTGATAGAACCGAGCCTCTAACCCCTCGTAACTCCACATTTAACCTAAAAGATCATAAAAATATTTTTTAAACGGACCCCACAATTAGATTAATATGTCCATCGAAGTCAGATATAGGTAGAATTAGCAAGTATATCCTAGATAGAGTAATAGCACAGATCAAGGACAAACTAGAAATTAAGCTACGGGGTAACACTAACGAAGCAATAGATTGGGTCAGCAAAATACACAGTAGAGAAGCATCCAACGTCATACAGTTCGATATCAACGACTACTACTCTTCCATCTCCCCAGTCACCCAGTCACCTCTGATGAAATTAGAATAATACTAACTGCTAGGAGAACTGTCATTAGATTCGAAAATAGTTACTCGGAACGAAAAAAGCAGACAGAATAGCTTCGATATAACAATGGGATCTAGCGACTCAGCATAAGTGCCAGACATAGTTGGAATACATATAGCGCATAACTTACATAAGGTATTTAATAACCTCCAAGGAGGAATTTATAGAGACGACACGCTCCTTTTAGCTAAAAGCTTGAATAACCAAAGCATATAAAGATAACGGAAAAACATCAGAATCTTCTTCAATAGAATAGGCCTAGGTATCACTTTCAAACTTAACTATAAAAAGCAAACTTCTTATATGTAACACTCAACCTAAACACCGGACTAATAGAGCCTCTCCATAAAAAAACGAGAATCTAGCCTACATTATTTATAACTCAAACCACATTCGCTCCATAATTAACTCGATGGCACATAGTATATCCCTCAGAATATCACGCCTATCTTCTAACCTAGAGATTTTTAAGGAGCACGCAAACTACAGTAACCTAGCTTTACATAAGGCAGGCCACAGGGAGAGGCTCAAATACATACCAGATGGAGGCAGCAACTACAAACCTAACGACAACTAAACTAGCCGCACCTATAAGAATAACAAATATAGAATTAAACATAGAAATAGGCAACGAACACCAGAAATAACCGAACCGAACACTAATATAGGGACCCGCAAGAACTACAGAAAATCCAGAGATAGGAAATATTTATGGGTCAATCTCAGCCCATCCCTAACAACATACAAAATCGCAACGGAGAACCTGCACACAGGAAGGCCTCCATGTGTAACTGCCACCTGTGTACTATCAAATAAGGCAAGGCAACATAGCATAGCACTACATAGGTTCTACTGCTGGGGAATTAAAAACAAGATGACACTTAGACTGGTTGATAGTTCGCGACATCTTCTTTGTGCTTGACCATTAAAATCTGCCCACTGACCATTTCCACTCAGGCGTGAGCTGTTACTCACCCCAATCCCGTCCCCATAGATTACTGCTGTGTAGGATAGTTGTTATGAATTCTCATGTCCTTCCCTTGCTATATATATATATATATATATATATATATATATATATATATATATATGTATATGTACTGTATATATATATTTGTATATGTACTGTATATATATATGTGTGCATGTGTATGTATAATGTAGGTGTATGAGGGTGCTCACATCTTTTAAAATGGAAAATACATGCTATCTAGCTTAACGGGTTTACAGTGGGTGTGAACGACAGCTGTGGAATCATCTTTAAACAGCAGCATGAATAAATTATATTTCTTGAAATAAATGAATTATGATATCCAAAATAAATTACGGGGAATCTTCAAAATCGATTTAGATTTTCATAATTACCATTAAATTTAATTTTCTACGCGAGATATCAAGTAACTTCGCTATTTATAAAAAAGATTCGAAACTATTTTTAGTCGTTTTTATTTTAGTTTTACGTAAAAATGAATCATAATATAGAAACAAAGGAACAGATAAAACGAATCGTATAGAAGTTTCTACTGATGTCGATATTGAAATATATACGGATTGTATAATTATAAGCGATGTAAGAAATATTCAACTGATTGAGCTGAATTACTTTCTGATCTATGATAGCTTCTTCATCTTCAAGGGCTGTGTTCTAGCTCCTTGACTAGCACACGTGAGTTGTTATAGTCCAAGCTACATGAATATTAATGACTAGCAACAACCCAATGAAGCTAGGAAATTGAAAACTATAATTATTGTTGTAGCGTTGAATGATTTCCTTTGTATTAGACTGGTTGAAGATAGCGCTGCATACATTTCAGATCTTTAGAACTGCCTCTATCAATATTTGGTGAAAGTGGAGCCCATACATTGGAATTGACTAACATAATAATTTATTATGTTGCATGTTCACGTTAATATTACGTTATATCTCTTTTATTTGGCAAGTTCGTTTTGCTTTAAATGCTTTAAAATGACCAGAGTGACGTCGGGTAATACCTTATTACTAGACTAATTCCCTTTATATCTGATTCTATTTCTCATTATTTGTGGATTGGCAGTATCGGTAGAAGGTCGGACGCCATGCTTTCCAGCATAGTTACGTCCCTTTACGATCTGAGTTCAAATCCCGCCGAGGTTGACTTTGCCTGTCATCCTTACGGGGTCGATAAAATAAAGTACCAGTAATGCACATGGTAATTGTTGGCCTTGTGCCTAAAGTAGAAACAATTATTCAAGTTTTCTTTCAACTGTGGTTTCGCGCATTATTTGACACAACATTTTGAGATTATTGAAAACGAACAATTGAGCAAAATCATATTGGGGGATATTGGATGCGACGACTCGATTAAAATGATTTACTAAATCACCGGTACTGCATTTTATTGACACAGAACGTATGGAAAGGTAAAATTAACAACGATGGTATTTGAAATTAGAAAAGAAAAGTCTGTAATTGAATGTCACAAAGTATTCTGTCCGAGGTATAAACAAACATGTACACACACACACTCACACACGCATATATATATTTAAACACACAAACATACACGCACACACACACTCCTCCTCAGCCCATCCTATAAGTTTCCTCGCTGAAAATCAGTAGGGAGCAGGATATGTTTTGTTAAACTCCGCCCCAAACAACTTCCCTTTGAAAAAAGACAAATTTGTCCACTGTTTTTATCGTTAAGTTACTGCACGTCTATATATATATATTCCTAGTCACAATAATATTTATGTATTTATATCTGTTTTTTGTCGAAAGATATCTGTAAAAATCAATAATGTAACTGTTTTTCTGTGTGTATTTCTTCGCAATATGATATATATATATATTTATATATATATGTGTGTGTGTGTGTGTGTGTGTGTGTGTGTGTGTGTGTGTGTGTGTGTGTGTGTGTGTGTGTGTGTGTGTGTGTGTGTGTGTGTGTGTGTGTGTGTGTGTGTGTGTGTGTGTGTGTGTGTGTGTGCGTGCGTGTGCGTGTGCGTGCGTGAGTGCGTGTGTATGGGGGGGTGAGTGCATAAAATGCAGTAATTGTATATTCTTATAACATTTGACAGTTAAAGGTGTACGAACTGGGGTTTGAAGAAAACAATATAGACGAGTTCAAAACGAAGAAATGGAAAGGGTTAACTAGGGAAGAATCCACGTGTAGTTGTACATAGTCATCTTGAAAGATGAAAAAAATAGGAACAAAGCAGGATTGTTTATTAGACTCCAAATGTAAAATGAGCATCAAAGTCTGTAGAAAATAATGTGTAAGTGGTAGTGTTGTTTTCAGTGAACATCTCATGTTATATGTGTCGGGGTCTTCATTGGACTGTGACACAAACCGGGGCGTTATAATGTATGTATATGCATGCGAGCTGATCAGCGCATGAAAGTATATACACTCGTTCAGAGTAGTGGCAGTATAGTTTGAAGGGAATTCGGAATAAAAACTATGAATAATTTTAATATAACACAACGGCGGTCCCACCACAGATATAAACACAGACTCACAGACACACACACACACAGATATATATATATATATATATATGTGTGTGTGTGTGTGTGCGTATAGACACGCACATATATATATAGAGAGAAAAAGGTTTCCTCTTCTTCCTCGTACTTGAACAGTTCTCTATCCAAGACTTGCAATCTCTGTCTGAATGAAAAATTTACCATTATATCTAATTTAGATTCTATAATAAATAGACGCACTGACTTGTTTTCTATCTGCTTGCATAAATTCCACAGAACTTTCCATAAAGTATACAGCTAATATCCTAAACTTTATCAATTCAGAATCCTTTTCTCAAAGGCACATATATATATATATTATACTTCTTTAAAAATATATCCATCTTTCTACCCTATTTCAAAGTTATTTATCATATTCTATATCATTTCTATTCATCACTTCCTTTTCTTCCTTTTCCTTTTCTTTTCTTTTTCTTTTAATTTCTAACCCCTAATCTGCACCTTTTCTCACTGTGCCTAACATAGAATCAATTATTACACAATACACTATATTCTTACTTTATAACACCTTGAAAAAATCCTTCGTAAACATAAACATTTTTTTTTTTTTTTTTTGACGTTATATTATTCATCCTCTATTCATTATTTTTTCTCACTTTCATCTAACTTATTCATGCTCATCTCACAATATATCCTTACTTACATTACTTCTGGTTTTTTTAATAATACATATCAACATTTTCTTTCCATCGCACATATTATTAAACCCTTAAAATTATTCTTAATACATATTAACATTTACTTTTCATCGCACATATTATTAAACCCTTCAATATACAAACCTTAACTTTACATTATTTTTCTCTTCGTTAATTTTCAAAATCTTTTAATTTATACATTATCTTCCAACGGTTTTTCAACCTCTCTATGTAAAACAATATATTTTTCTCAGTTATAAAAGCTATCTCTCTCTCTCTAGCAGCCATATCTCCTCCTATCTCATCCTTCCTCATTATACTCCTCCCCCTCCACTTTTTACTCTCATCTCCTCCTCTTTTTCATCCCCCCCCCCTCAAAACAAAAATGTTTCCCCAGTATCACACATCAATCTAAAACTACTTTTCATATGTTGATTTAAAACTGCACTATCCACAAGTGTTTTTAACCTTCATATCATGTCCTCCTATTTTATCTGATGAAAACACAAATGTTATTGCATGATGATATTTGTTTTTGAAATGCGCATAATAAAATACATGGAACTCATTTAACCATAATTTGATCTTATATATTATGTATACTCCAGTCCTACAAACTGTAGAGTGCTTCTTATCCGGTATCTGCATTGCTTTATTGTACTACAATAAAACTCACCTCCTACTATATATATATATATATATATATATATATATATATAGAGAGAGAGAGAGAGAGAGAGAGAGAGAGAGACGGAGGGAGAAAGGAGAAAGAGGCCTATATCTTTTGAGAAACACATACACACTTATAGAGCAAATAATATGTAGAAAAATATACATACTTTAAGGTGGTACTAAATTTACCGATTTCCAAACGGCTGTTTCGTAAAACCAAGGATTAATGCAAAATAGCGATTTTAGTAATTGATTTCCGATTACCAACTATCGATTTTGGTAATGCGTTAAAAGACAAAATTTTACTTATTCGTGGATATTCTCATCATATATGTCTCACGCTGTACAGAAAGCTATATATCTGACCACACGAAGATTATTAAAATCGCATGTTCATGGTGTGAAAACAACGTTTAAAATGTGAGGGCAGGTATAAAGAGGACAAGACGTTATAGGTGCTAGAAATAGCCACTAAAATCCTGTCTCGATCAGTCAGCTTACATAAATTAATAACATTTGGAATAGTTATATACTATGTAAACGTATCGATACATATTGAATATGTAACGATCGTGTTTCTCAATAAAAAAAGATCAATGGACCTTAGTGCAGACCATAAGGCATATATGAAGACAATATCCACTGATGAGTAAAATTTTGTCTCTTAACGCATTAGCAAAATCGATAGGTGGTAATCCAAAATCGATTACTTTGATCGATATTTTGCGTTAATATTTGATTTTACGAATCGGTCGTCTGGCGATCGGTCAATTTAAAGTATCTATATTTTCCTATATATTTGTTCTATATTTGTGTACCAAATGGTATGTGTTTCTCAAAAGATATAGGCCTCTTTCTCCTCTCGCTATATATATCTTTTAAACTTATATAATTGATGTCCTGAACTATGGTCCATTGAGTATTTTTATTGAGCAACATGATTGTTACATATTCAATATATAGCGATAACTTCACACACACACACACATACACACACACACACACACATATATATATCCATATACATATATATATATATATATATATATATATATATATATAACAAAGGAAATGTGTTAAGGAACCAGATGGACCATAACGCACCAGAGTACTCAATACTTAGGGGAGTAGAGTGGGAAATAGAAAAAAAGTATGACCCCGACGGCAGAGCACAAGGCGTTTCGACAGCTATTTCTGGACAGCCCAGAAATAACCGTCGAAACGGTTTGAGCTCTGCCGTCGGGGTCATACTTGTTCCTATATATATATATATATATATATATATATATATATATATATATATATATATATATATATAGGAAAACGTATGACCCCGGTGTGAGAAAAACCACAGACTCTCCATCTCAACTCTACTTTTGAAAAGCAGAAGAACTGCGAAACCGGTAAAGGAACCAAATGAATATATATATTTTTTTTTAAATAAGACTCCAGTTGCATTTTCGATTTCATCTCTTTTTCTTTATATATATATATATATATATAATTGAATATACAAGAGAGATAAACACAAATATAAACATACATGTGTTCGAATTGTAAAGGACCAAGTTCACTAGGGGGGAAAATATTAACTATAACAATATGGTTTGCCAGACTCAATTTAAAGTAATAAATCAAGAAAAAGAACAAACCTATATTGGGCAACTACCTGAAACACCCAGACAGCTATGCGACTCTTTCGCAAATTATTTAGCAAAGGAAATCACCAATTTTCTGCTCTTCAGTGGATGTAAAAATTAGTGATCCCTTCACTTCTAAGTACATCAGAAGACTGAATAGTGTGCGAATATGAAATAACGCACATGACTTCAGAACCTAGCGTGTCTCATAAACATACGCTGCTAAAAATAGCATACACTTGCATTTCAGGCAATATTCCTTCATGAAAGTAACCGTACACCTCCCTTACCATCCCCATTCAGAAATTTAAATTTCCATCTTAGATGTTTCAGATATTCCCACAAATTTTCTTGCAGCAATCATGTTCGTCTTGTACTAAAATGAAGATCATTAATATGAAAAATCTTAAAAGAATATTTGAAATCCATGTTTGGCATTAATTATTGCGTTGCTGTTTTATGTAATAATTAGTTAAACTAAGTCATATTCTGAAGATGGGGATATTGTTTGCAATATTGTATGTAACTTTACAAACGTGTATCAAATTAGGATAAATATCATGTTTTAACACTTTTACGAAATAAAGAATGTAATATGCATAATGTTTACGAAATAAAGAATGTAATATGCATATGGTGAGTGCAATTATTATTATTATTAAATACTTATTTTTCAGTTAGTTTAAATCAGAAGATGAAATGATATTCCTTGTACTTACATTAAGTACTACAGGGGATATTCTGAATGTACTGAACGAAAGGAATACATATTTATCATGTACTAGTTAATAAAGAAGAAAAATTAAATATTTGTTGCGGTACAGCAAAATGCACACAAAGATTCTTTAAATTTTCCTCCAGCCACAATTCTTATCTTTAGTGGCCCTTCTAAAAAGAAAGTGCTTACAAACTAATCTCTAATCTGCTCACAAAAATGTATCATCAAGGCTAGTATTATAAATGTAAGCCACATGAGCGTAGTCTTTTGTAATCTCTATAGTTTGAAATGTATTTCATTATCTTCGTTGTATTAACTAAAGGCATTTGTTTGTAGTGCATATACAAATGGATTGCAAAGTCCAGGAGAACCTACTAATAAACTAGTACGTTTTCATATAAGAATCCGTCGTCAGGTTTAAAATGCTAACTATTGTTTCTTTTATATGATATGCGATGAAGAAACAAAATCGTTAAGGTATAAAAGAAAACTAACATGACTAAAGTTTAAATAAAGTCATGTTCAGTATCGGCTCTTACCAAGAAGCCAATAGAGGACGTTTGGTTTTATAAATAAGTGAATGTCTATCATAGTGCATTCAATAACATTTATGACATGCTGTTTCACATCTAGATGTATTTGGTTTTAATATATTGAGAACTGTTCAACAGAATCTTATTAAAATTTCTACTTGGAAACCATACACTTATTTATGTTACAGAGAGTGTATTTATATTTCTTATCATATTCAACCGGGGATAAAGAATATGTTGCACGCAAGCATAAACGAAAGACACACAAACACACACGCACACACACACGCACACCTACACACCTACACACACACACATATATATATATATATATATATGTGTGTGTGTGTGTTTTGAAACATCGAGCGATATTGAAATTAGAAATGGAAGCTGTCGCCTTATTTTTGACACCAGAAACTTTAGCCTGATAGTGGGGTTTAGAACCCTAAAAGAAATGGATAAAGATGAGTATTGATGTACGTTAATACTCATATTTTTCCATTTCTTTGAGGGTTCTAAACCCCACTATCAGGCTAAAACCTCTTTAGTAAAAAATACGAAGAAAGCATATATATATATATATATATAATATATATATGTATGTATGTATGTATATATATATATATAAATGTGTATGTGCATGTTGGTGGGCGTGCAGGTTTTTGTATGTACCTCTGATAAATAGTTTATTAGTTTGACAAATTTTACAGATATAGTTCATGTTTATATTTTATGGAATTTCTACTTGATCGCACCCTAAATTCTCCCTCATTCATCTGATATAGATTTCCAGTAGTTTTACGGCTACCTGTTTCTCTTGGATCGATATAGCAAGTGCATATATTCATTCCTAGCACTAATATATTAGCCTTCTAGGTAACATTAGTTCCTTATATAACTTATTCCTTGGAATGTTTCCAATAATATCAAAATTCTTTCAGAATATTTTTTCATAAATTGGAGATTTTCTTTCCAGTTGAATAATCTTCATAAAATATATATTTTTATGAATGTACGTTAATATATTACAGTACAGTCGAGGAAGTCTGAGAGCGTTGTAATGGATACATTACATATATGATAGTATCATGAATCTACAGGTATCACGATAACTCCCAAAGAATTAAAGAAAAACCTATATTAATAATTGTTTTTACTTTTGGCACAAGGCAATTAACCCAGTGCATTACTGGTACTTTATTTTATCGAACCCGTAAGGATGAAAGGCAAATTTAACCGCAGCAAGATTTGAACTCAGACCGTAAAGGGCCGTAACTCTATGCTGCGAAGCATGGCCTCCGACCCTCTACTGATACTGCCAACCATATTAATAATGTATATTATAGTGCACGTAACATTGAGTTTAATGTTCATTAATTTACATGGCTCCGCACAGGATTCGAGGAACGACAATTTCTCTTTATATTGTGCAACATTTAGACCCAAATAAATGTGTGTAAAAATGTTTCTTTAACATAAAATTATTCTGTCAGTATTTTGTAAAGTCGTGTCACTCCTTGAGGCATTTAACGTTATTTTCCAAACTATGAAAGATTGAGGAAGAATATCCTCAATCTTTCATAGTTTGGAAAATAACGTTAAATGCCTCAAGGAGTGACACGACTTTACAAAATACTGACAGAATAATTTTATGTTAAAGAAACATTTTTACACACATTTATTTGGGTCTAAATGTGACAAAAAAAGTTTATATGTATATATATATATATATATATATATATATATATATATAAACATTTTTTGTCATATCGCCAGTCTGAGGAGCAGATCGATAGGGGATTGAGCCAAACTTTTGAGCCAATCTTTTGCGGAACGGGTGTAACAAGTCGATACACAGTAAATATATTTTATATGTAAACGAAACTTCCTCGTTTGTTCTATTTTATATATATATATATACACACACACACACAGACACACCCACATCAGCACACACACACACAGGCACACCCACATCAGAACCCACACACACACACGCACATATTTATATATATATATATAGAGAGAGAGAGAGATAAAGAGAGGGAGTGAGGGGGAAGAATAAAAAGATATCGAAATGGTAATAGTCGCATATTGCGTAGTATAAATTTACATGAAAGAGTTTCTAAGAAAATCGTATGCCCATGTAGTACACTAAGTAAAGTTGAAATAAAACGGCAAATGCATACATATAACATTCTGGTGTAGCACATGATAAATATTCGTATCTATCAGAGTATGTCTGCATATAGGTAATTTACAAAAGTGAGAATCGCTATTTAGGTAAAAATGATTTGGAAAGCAAATATGCTCATGTGTTAAGAAAGATGTGATATATAGACAAAGCTATACCAAATGATAAATATCGTATAGAGCTTTCAACTTAGTAACAGTGTTAGAGCCCGCATTGTTTTACACTTAGCTCCAATTACATCAAATTACAAAAGTGAAGATACCTCTATGTGTTAATAAATTAATGAAATTGCCACTGTGGTAAATCACAACACCATTTCAGGTTTTATTCCAAGTAGACATAATTCAGCAAACTACTGAACAAAATCTCTTGCGTGTTTACACATTATGATACCCTTGCCAAATTACAATAATTTGAATAAGTAGATATTGACAGCATATATATGCTTGCATACTTACGACAGGTCGATATGTCGTATCATCTAAATTATTCAACACTAGAAGGAAAGAATTCATAATAAATTATGTTAATGGTGGCAAAGTAGCACAGGTTTTAGAAGTGACACTGCGAGCAATTTCGGGCACATACAAAATTCTATTCTAGCATTCTCAACAAGGCATAAGTATTCACCAAACGGGAATAGTAGAATAAGACCAAATATATACATAAGCTGATTATATCTGTCGACAAATAATAGATATGAATATGCCCGAAGGAAGCTCTCTACATGAAGTTTATACATCCATAGAGTGTATAGCTTTCTGAAATGATGAATGGAAGAGAGCCAAGCAATGATCGGTAATTAACCTTGTAAGTTCAAAACCGTGGCTTGGCAGTATCGGTAGAGGGTCGGACGCCATGCTTTCCAGCATAGTTACGTCCCTTTGCGGTCTGAGTTCAAATCCCACCGAGGTTAACTTTGCCTTTCATCCTTACGGGGGTCGATAAAATAAAGTACCAGTAATCACTGGGTAATTGATGGCCTTGTGCCAAAAGTAGAAACAATTAATTTTGCCCTACATTGCTTATTTATCCATATTCGAGATTGTATTGTACAATAGAGGACCAAAGTCAGTTATATATATTCAAAGATAAATCGCAGTCGTCACGTTAATATTTAAAATATAAGAATTATATATATATATATAATTATATATATATATATATATATATATATATATATATATTAGAAAGTGAGTTTCTATTTACAAAATGAAAAATAACCGAGTGAAAATATAAAGAAAAAAGGATGAAATCGAAAATGCAACTGGGGTTTTATTTTTTTAAATATATATATATATTTATTTGGTTCCTTTACCGGTTTCGCAGTTCTTCTTCTTTTCAAAAGTAGAGTTGAGATGGAGGGTCTGTGGTTTTTCTCACATCTATATATATAACGACTGTTCGTTTAATTTGTCCAGGTGTACTTTTCTCAACCTGATTAGTTCTATCGTTGCTTTGGTATATATTGTGTGTTAGTTTAGCCTACTACAATGTTCGATTTGTCAAGCTATATAAACGTATGTTATTACTCTAAGGACCTACCTTGTCGAGTGCTTTGCTAACTCATCACTTCATATAAGTCGGCCGAATTCACTTGCAAACCGCCAGAGATTCGATTTTACTGATTTCTAATTATATATATATATATATATATATATATATATATATATATATATATATATATATATATATATATATATATATATATATATATAAATGGAATAGAATGAAACGAAATTTCATTTCTCACTCTTAGTACGGCACTTACTTAAATGGAAGTATGTATGTATACGTACATACATATATATATACTGACGTACAGTAGCATGTATATATATACATAAAGGCACACATATATATATGCACGTATCAGTTTACCGAACATTTATTATAATGCTCGGTTTGTTCGTTTGTAAACAAACAAAAGGCTTAACTGGCCTTCGTCAGGACGGTCCCTCCCACCGCTTGCGACTGCTGGACTAGAAGAGAGCCGAGAATATATACATGTCTCGTCTGTGTAAATTAGGTGATTAATCTCATTTGCATATGAAGCTGCTTAAGTTGGCTCAACTCATAATAAAAACGAAATAGGATTTCCCTTCAAGTATAGCTTTATACAATATGTATAAATATTTCGTATCACCAAGGAAATACGGTTTTAGGAAGCCGTAGTAATGCAAGCACCGCGGGGCTAACGTATATATTCTCGGCTCTCGTCTAGTCCAGCAGTCGCAAGCGGTGGGAGGCACCATCCTGACGAAGGCCAGTTAAGCCTGAAATGTATATACGGTTGTCCCCCTTGCTTCTGCTGGACATCACCAGAGGGCGTTAGCCCCGCGGTGTTTGCATAGCTACGGCTTCCTAAAACCGTATTTCCTTGGAGATACGAAATATTTATACATATTGTATAAAGCTATGCTTGAAGCGAAATCCTATTTCTTTTATATATATATATATATATATATATATATTATAAAGAGTCGGAGTTGAGCTCATGCAGTTTTAACAGCTAGTTTCACCAGCCTCGGAGTCTAGAGCCACCAGTTGAAATGGCAAGAGCTCAGGCGTTGGGAAGGCTCTTTATAAAACATCTATCTCTACCATCCCTCGTATCGAGTACTGTGTTGTATAATGGTCTAACTAGTTGTATCCTGATATATATTTATATATATATATATAAATATATATATACATAATATATATATATACATATATATATATATATATATATATATATATATATATATATATATATATATATATATATATATATATATATATATATATATATATATATATATATATAAACAACCTTCGCCCTCTAGGACGCGCGGTAGATTTTTGAGACTAACTTTATGAAAAAAATAGCGTCTTCGATGCTGAGAAGTATATATATATGTGTGTGTGTGTGTTAGAGTGTATATATATATATATATATATGAGGGTCATGGGTTGTGTCTCTTCGCTCGCATACAAGTGAATTATTAAAATATTATCTTCCATATTTACACCACGTTCCATTTTCAAATTGTGTTTTTAGTGAATATCAATGGCCAAACAAAATGTATAGTATACCTTCATGCTGGTTTTACCCTAATACCATTAAGCATGTTCTGTCTCTTATCCATTTCCTTCAATTATGTTAGTAATTTCTAATACTGCAAGCGCTGTCCCACACTCGTGGTAAATACAACCTCTTATGCAAGGGAAAATGTAGCATACACATGATGTGGAAAATATGATTAGTTAAATGGACTTATAATATCGATATTACATTTTCTTTCTACATTGCTGCAATGAAAGACACAGAACTCTGGTGGAATTCCATTTGAACAAGGAACATTATTTCCTAAATGCAACACTTTCTTCAGTTGTTGCAAAGGAACCAGTTTTATCTAGTATGAAACATATGTAACCCTAAAACAAACAAATTATTCTTCACATTTAACTTGCTAGAGCGATATAATTGAATTAACTTTAAAATTCGTTAATCAGAAGTACGTTTGAACTTAAAAAGTCATCTTGAACATAAAGGCTTGAAGACTGAATTTTTTTATATAGGATAAAAAGCATTGTACTCCTCTTTCACACAAATTAATTTTGATAAACGTCACACACGCATACGCACGTACAAATTCTCGCACTAACATAAATATATATATGTGTAAGTGTGTGTGTGTGTGTGTGTGTGTGTGTGTGTGTGTGTGTGTGTGTTCGTTTATTTCTTTACGTGAATAAGTTGTGATTATGTGTTATATATATTTCATAATCAAGAAATTTTATTTTTATTTCATGTAAATGGAAATCATCGATAGAAAAAGAAGAAAACGGTAACAACCTCTATTGATTAGTATTGAAAAGGATTGATTACATAGAATTGTGCGTTTCCACTGCGTTTACTGAAAACACCTGGGGCCATAAAGTTATTATACTAAAGTAAATCTATCTTAAAGGCGTTCTATAACTGCGTAAGAATGATTAAATTGAAAGCAGATTTCCATCCAATCTGAATGTCATTGTGAAGCCACTGTAAATTTGTTTTGTGAGGCACATATGTTGGCACTATGGAGATTAAATATTCAAGAATATAATACATGGAGGGGAATCAAATAAAAAGGAAATGGTATTTCATTGAAACAGAAACAGAAAAAATCACAGCTGCCTGAAGCATCCTTCATAATAAACATACAAATGTATATGTGCTATATTATTATAAAACGTTATTGGAATATGATATTATATCGGTATTTCCCTATATGGAATAATACAAACCGA
>OZ024741.1:300545825-300568325 GCA_964016885.1 Eledone cirrhosa
CGAAATGCGATTCTCGATAATTTATGTTTATATATATATATATATATATATATATATATATATATATATATATATACATTTCGTTTCTGAATTTGTCTAGCAAGATTCTTCATCTTAAATCGTGTGTTGAAACCGATATTGTTATACTTTGGGAGGGTCATGTTGCCAATAAGAAACACACGCACCAGTTGCTTTCACTTCAACTTATTATAATAAATTTATAATAAATTTATAAATTTATAAATTTCCGGTTGGTTGGTTGGTTCCACAACCAGATAGTTGTTTATATATTGTCATTGTTCTTTCGTCACACACTCTGTGACCTCTTCAGTGACTGGGGATTCCTTTCTTTGTTTGTGCCTCTCCTTTGTTCTATCCTACGCCATTTTGTTTCTGTGTGTGTGTTGTGTGCTCAGTCTGCGCATGCGCCACATCCGGGTGTCTGTGTGTGTGTATGTTCATTTATTTATTTGTTTATTTACATGTTAATGGTTGGTTGTTTGTTCTATGTGTGTGTGTGTGTGTTTTCATTTTGTCTTTAATTGTAAGTTGTGATGTTGCTGTTCCACTCATGTTTTCTATTTAATTTTGGTTGTAATTCTTTTATGTTTATTGCCTCTGTAATTTGTCTAAACATTGCGTCTTTTCTGTGTCTAGATTCTATTTTTATTTCTATGTTCTCTAATTTACCCTTGTGTTCTATTTTAGCATATTTCTCGACAACTACAAATGTACCCTTGTGTTTGTGTTCTATTTTAGCATATTTCTCGACAACTACACTTCATAAAAGAATGTGCCTCGTCCCGAGTTTACACCAACACCATCAACACCGCGTAAGAAGATTACAACTCACCAAAAAAACAAGCAGATAGGCTAAAACGAACATTAATTCTAAACATAAAAAGAAGATTTATAGAGAATTAAGTCATCAAGAAAAACAAGCGTAACCTAATACAAGAA
This sequence comes from Eledone cirrhosa, assembly GCA_964016885.1. Taxonomy (NCBI): domain Eukaryota; kingdom Metazoa; phylum Mollusca; class Cephalopoda; order Octopoda; family Eledonidae; genus Eledone; species Eledone cirrhosa. The sequence continues at coordinate 300,546,786 of OZ024741.1, forward strand.
ATAGCTAGGATCACCACACCAAGAGAGAAACTAATATTTATAAGCCTTATACGTCCTGAAGAACAGTACATTACTCAAGAATGTGATAAGCACTTTAACAAGAAACTAAAGTGGCTTAAGCAGAGAAAGCTAAATCAGGATACTATAGAGAATACCAATAGATATCCCGACAAAATTGACGGTATAAATATGGCCGACACCTCATTAACAGATGAGTTCAACAACAACAACAACAACACAAATATATACGGCAACACAATAATAGATAATGATGAGTTATCTGTGTTGTGTTTACCCCCAAAATTTGCGACATTCAAGAAGGTAAATATGATTAGTTGTCTGTCAGAAATAGAAAAATCATTTACAAAATTACGCTGGAGCCTCAAAAACAAAAACAAAAACAAAAGCAACAATATACGCACACACATATACAACACACATCCCAACAACAACAGACACACAGAGACAAACAACAATAACAACAACACACACACCAACAACAACAACAATAACAATATACCCAGAAACAACAACAACAGACACGCAGAAACAAACAACAATAACAACACACACAACAACAATAACACACATGGAGACAACAACAACACACATCAACAACAGCACACATCAACAACAACAACACACACACATTCAATGCCTCTCACCACCACCACAATCTTAACAAACACACAGACACAGAAAACAAGTAATGACAGTAGCACAGAAATCACAGAAATAAGGGAAAGTAATAGGATTAAAAGGAGAAGGGAGACTAAGGACAAAGAAAATAACCAAGACGAACACACAGACACACAAAATAGGGTAGATAACAACAATGAGCCAGTGGAAAGAGACAGGAGTAATTATGAGAGACATAGAAACAACCATGAGGCTGTTGGTGGAAATAGAAATAGAAACAACACAACTAACAATAACAATGGCACTAGTACACATAAAGCAGCAGCCTGGAACTCTACGTTTTATAATCCCTCTGATAAATCGTTCGACCTACGACGAGTCCACGCCACGACATTACCATTTAACAAACGCACGCAATTGCCGTCGCAGGTCGATGAACAAACAGAAGCACAATTTAGTATAGCTAGATCCGAACTTAGAAATATTATAGAACAGTATAGCAAGAAGCATAATGGAATGGAGGCCCAGCAACTGGGAGAAAAATCTGCAAATAGCTTGCATAAGCTCATGAAGCGCTCACGTAATGGAGAGATAGCATGCTTTCCAACAGACAAGTCTGGCAGAATGTCGGTTGACAGCCTGCCAAACTACATCCAGGCAATGCAACCCCACATCACTAACACAAGAGAGGTAACACCACAGGAGCATGAGGATAGAGAAAAAGCCCTCAATGCCCATATGGTGATGTGGACGAATATAATGCAGCCCAACAAAAGGACTGCCAACAACTTCAAGGCCTGGAACAATGACGTGCCGGCGTTGTATGGGCTTCGAAAAGACCATAAAACGGGCAGTGACCCTGTCGCGGGACCACCAACACGGCCAGTCTGTGGAGCTAACATTGCTAGAAACTACAGACTGTCCTACTTCCTCTCCCTGATCATACGCCCCATCATTGAAATGTCCCCAGATGTATGTGACAGCACGGAGGACCTCCTCAGCAGAATCGGCGTGGGTAACCGATCTAGGGACCTAACAAACTGCATAATAGGCAGTATGGATGTTGTGTCCCTGTATCCATCTATTGATGTGGATTTTGCTGTGGAGAAATGCGTAGAAATGATCAGTAAGAGCAAGGTTGAGTTCCGTGGGATTGATACCAGTGAGCTGGGACTCCTACTTAAACTTACCTATTGTAATAGTTACCTAGACACATATGACCTTAGCAACCTGTGCCCTACAAGACCAGCAAGCGGCAGACCCCCTACCATTACCTCAATGGCCAAGAAAACCCACACAGATAGATGGAACGGGTGGACCAGAGCCATACGGACACCCGAAAACCACGATGAACTGAAGAAAATGATTGCACATGCGGTAGGGGCCAGCATAAAACTAACCCTTAAGGAACATATGTTCAAATTTAATGGTAAAACATATGCCCAAGAGGAAGGAGCAGCCATTGGTGTTAGCATTGCAGGCGACATAGCTAACTTATTCATGGTATGGTGGGACAGTAGACTTAAACTTAAACTTAAACATAAGCAACAATTAGAAGACCCCTTAACCCTGATAATGTTCTCCCGCTACGTTGATGATATAAACATCGTAGTTAAGACACCCCCACTAGAGTACAGTCAGGAACTAGGGAAAAACACAATGGAAAGCATCCAGCAAATAGCAAACTCCATCCACCAGACCATTAGAGTTACTATAGACTACCCAAGTAAACACCCCAACCATCGATTACCTGTACTAGACACAGAGCTCTGGTTAGATACCATTAACAACAAAAAACAAATCCTCCATTCCCATTATGCCAAACCTATGACTTCCAAACATCTGATCCACCGAAACTCTGCAGTTTCGGACCATACCAAAATTAACATACTGATTGCGGATTTGGTACGGGTGATGAGAAATGTGTCCCGCATGTGCAACCCCGAAGAACTAGAGAGACACATACAACACTTCATCCACCGTATGCAATTCTCTGGCTACAATCAGAGAGATAAAATCAGAGTGTATAGAGGAGCCAGAACCAAATGGGAAAAAATGGTAAATAATGACATAAATGGGACCTGCCCCTTGTATAGGAGCACATTTTGGAATAGAATAGAAAGAACTAGGAACAAGGCTAATAGAATAAACTCATGGTATGATAGCAATAAATACCAGAGTGTAATGTTCATCGATACAGCCCCTAGAGGTGAATTAGCTTACAAATTTAGAAGGGCCCTAAATAAACATAAACTCAATATTAAGATAGTAGAAAGACCAGGTACGACCTTCAAGATAGTAAAGAATCATCTGTACTCTACCAACATGCTAAAACAGAACACAAGGGTAAATTAGAGAACATAGAAATAAAAAAAGAATCTACACACAGAAAAGACGCAATGTTTAGACAAATTACAGAGGCAATAAACATAAAATAATTACAACCAAAATTAAATAGAAAACATGAGTGGATCAGCAACATCACAACTTACAATTAAGGACAAAATGAAAACACACACACACATAGAACAAACAACCAACCAGTAACATGTAAATAAACAAATAAATAAATGAACATAAACACACACAGACACCCGGATGTGGCGCATGCGCAGACTGAGCACACAACACACACACAGAAACAAAATGGCGTAGGGCGGAACAAAGGAGAGGCACAGAAACAAAGAAAGGAATCCCCAGTAACTGAAGAGGTCACAGAGTGTGTGACGAAAGAACTATGACAATATATAAACAACTATCTGGTTGTGGAACCAACCAACCAACCAGAAATTTATAAATTTATAAATTTATTATAATAAGTTGAAGTGAAAGCAACTGGTGTGTGTGTTTCTTATTGGCAACATGACCCTCCCAAAGTATAACAATATATATATATATATATTTTTTTTTTTTTTTTTGTGCATTTGCCTACCACGTGTGTTTGTTTATTTACTTTTATTTGTGTCTTTTCTTCTTTCGTATCGCTGTCAACTTGATAATTTTTTATTTTTTATTTTTATATTTGACTTTATTTTTTACTTTTATTTATTTATTATTTTGATTTCATGTATATAGATTCTCCTTGATCAATTGATGTGACTGCTTATTTTAGTATATGCGCATGGTCGAGTGTGTATATCTTTGTTTATTTATCTTTACTTATTTTTAATATTATGTGTGTATGTGTATGTGTATGTCTGTGGGGGGGGTGTCTGTGTTTATATACTTATATATTTATAATCTTTTTTCCTCTTCCTTCAGCCTCACTTTTATATTTCTTATATTTTTTGTTTTCAAATCCACATTCAATAAAAACACCAGCATTTTTTTCATTCTGACGACTGAAAGCAGATTTGTTTGCTTTTAAGAAACCACTGGTAAATGAAATAATTATCTTATGTTGTTTATTACATAACTAATAAGCTCTGTAACTTACATAGAGCACTCTTTTTTTCCTGGGCCTTTCGCACGGAATTACTTCACATATATATATATATCCCAACAACAGACACACAGACACAAACAACTATAACAACAACAACACAGACAACAACAATAATAACATACTCAGAGACAACAACAACAGACACACAGACACAAACAACAATAACAACAACACACACAACAATAATAGCAACATACACGGAGACAACAACACACAACAACAACACACATCAACAACAACACACAACAACAACAACACACACACATGCCTCTCACCACCACCACAATCTTAACAGACACACAGACACCGAAAGCAGATAATGACCGTAACACATAAGCAAGGGAAGGTAATGGGGTTGAAATAAGAAGTGAGACTATCGATACTGACAGAGAAAATAACCAGGACGAACACACAGACACACACAATAGAGCAGATAATAACAATGAACCAGAGGAAAGAGACAGGAATAATAATGATAGACATAAAAACAACCATGAGGCTGTCGGTGAAATTAGAAATAGAAACAACACTAACAATAACAACAGCAATATTACACATAAAGCAGCAGCCTGGAATTCTACTTTTTATAACCCTTCGGAAATGTCCTTCGACCTACGATGAGTCCAGGTCACAACGTTAGCTTTTAACAAACGCACGCAATTGCCAACGCAGGTCGATGAACAAACAGAAGCACAATTTAGTGTAGAGTTAGCTCTACAATTAAGGAGCCGTATTTATATATCTATAAATTATCTCCTGTGATTATTCATGTTTATTTATATGTTAATCAATTCTAGTTATTATAAAATGCTCAGACCTATTCGTTAGAATCTTAGAGCTTATTTTGCGGGTGATATGGTGCATGTCTTTTTGGCATGACACCCATAATTTTGATTATCTTAATTTTGGATATAGATATATAAGTAGGGCTCCTTAATTGTAGAGCTAACTCTGTTGAAAGGATTTGACTGCTGTTTCTAGTTGTCGATAACCATATTCACGCCCCTGTGACGAACTGGTATGATGTTTTTTTTTCTAGTAGATACGGCACGTGTTGCTGGCCAGTCGGTGATTTGAACTTGAAGTGTAAACATAGATCGCTGGACATCTTCCTTGTTGAAAATCCAAGTATCGGCCTCCATGGTTTACCATTCGATTAATTGGTGAAATATATTTCTTTAATGGAATATATACAGGGAAGATTAATCATATTATAAGGTATCTATTTTTGAAGTTCTGGTTAACTTTATTTAGTTACCTACCTAGCTATGAGTGCTTACACACTTGTAAAAATTATCTCCTGTGATTATTCATGTTTATTTATATGTTAATCAATTTCTAACGCCATCTCACAGTCTGTGGCCTACTCCAGTGCCACGGAACACCCGCCCATCGCCTTACGGTCGAACAACGTACTATCTTCATCTTACAGACCCACACTCCCCCCGGCCTGAACTCCCCACCCTTATTCCTTTAGCGTTCGACCACCCCCCTCCCCCCACACTTATCCCCACTAACACCACTAACACACCCCTCCTTTTCACCGCCCACCCCACACTAACAATACTAACACCTCCACTCCACCCCTCATCTGACCACCCTTCCCCAACTAACATACTAACATCCCTTCCCTCCCCACTTCTCCTCCTCCCCCTCCTTATCACACGCACACACGCACCCACTTACACCACCCACCCCCACGCAACTAACATCACTAACACCCTCCAACCCCACGCACACGTACCCACACACCCTCGTACACCACCAACTCTACACACCCTACCCCCACTAACCCCCACTCACACCTGCATTCCACGCCTCCCCACCTCCCGTATATTAACACCCACTAACACCTCTTCACCAAACTACACACACACCAGTACACCACACTCCCTCCATAGAACCACACACACTCTTCTCTCCCCGCTCCACACTCACTCATCCCACTAACACCCAACTAATACACACACACATACACACACACACACACACACACCCTCCTCACTCCAACTCTCACACCTACCCATCCTCGCCTCCCTACCATTCCGCCGACTGCTGCTATGCCCTTCCAACCACTGTCTCAGCACCAACTGACCACAGCACTTCCACTGCTGACCACTTCCTGTTGCGCGCGCACCCCAGATCTCTCCTCTTCCGACCACCGCTTCTTGGATTACCCACACGCGTTTTGACTTCTCACCAAAATCTCCATACATCCGTGTAACTTACCACTTTTCAACCACCCTCTTACACCACCACCTATATAACTCACCCACACACACACACCCCAAAACAATTTTTTTATCCACACGCCACCCACACCCACAACACGCTTAAACCACACACACGTGCTTCCCACCACATATTTACACCCTCAGCCCCCTGATTCCTCTCCCCCCACCCCCTATTCACACACGCACAGACCCTCCGACCCACAAAAACACCCCCCACACACCTTCCTGAACATGCAACCCCGTTCTTCCCCCAACCCTCACTTTCACATACACACACACACACACACACACGCACACCTAACCACACACACCACCTTCAGCCCTCCCCGCTCGGACACCCCGTCTCCCTCTCCCCACTCCACCCGCCACCACCTCTACTCACCCCACACCCTTCCACCACCTGTTTACCCCCCTTTTAATATCAGTTTATTTTGATCATGCCTTTATTTTTAAATTTTCTCATTCCTTGTATTTTGATCATGCTTTATTTTTATTTATTATTTATTATATTTTTGTCTTTATTTGTTAATTTTTCATTCGCACCGTTTCCTTTCGCTATATGTCTCTCCACCACTCCCCTACACACCTTTTGAACTCTCACCTGAAGAAGGGCTTATGCCCGAAACGTCGTCCCCCACCTACCCCCCACTCTCCTGAGCGTGAATTTAATAAACATTTGTCGTACTGCCTCTCTGTTCTGTCCCTGTTCAATTTTTCATTATATATATATATATATATATATATATATAAATATACACACATATATACATACACACATACACACACATATATATATATATATATATATATATATATATATATATATATATACGGAGTAACATATTATTGTTATAGGTATTCCACTTAAGTGTAGTCCAGTTATGGTACTCCGGGTAGTGGATGATATCAAAGCTTGGCTAAGTTTCACTCAACAAGGCGCTCCCATAGTGATGTTGCGAGTACGCTGTAATTCCTATGTTGTAAACACTTGGAGTAATGATAAATCAGGAAAGAAGAGTGACACGGTTTGCTATACAAAAAAGGTTTTTAATCTCATTGCTGACAATTCTTTCTCTGAACTGGTAGGTCTAGAGTTCGCTACCCGCTTGTTTTCACGTTATTCGATCACCAATTCAAAGTTATAACCAGTCAATTCATCGGAGCTTCTGAGAACGAAAGGAAAATACAGGCATTGCTGCTATATAAAGAAGTCATGGCATTCAATCAGAACAATAACAACAATACTAACAATGCTAGCAATAAATTATTTGAAATAATCACAACTTCAATCTAGGTAGGAAGTATAGTATATCCACGATTCTAGCGTGTAAAACTAGCTGATATGAGGCAGATGTATAAATTTGACATGTAAAGTTCTGCTGTAGTAGTATTTTGAAATGTTCTTGGATTTAGTTTCATTTGTTGAGAGTCAAGGGTGAGTAAGTTGTGTTGACAGCAGCTGAGAAGAGATATATTTATGGGTTGATAAGGTACTTACAGACATTACTGTGGTATAGAACTAAGAAGGCTAGAATGTACTTAATGATTATACTTCTGTGGTGGTTCGTGCAGTATAGTGGGTATCTTAAGTTGAAAGCTAAGTTATGTCGGTTCGATTCACGGAGGCTTAAATCTTGTGAATTTAGTGGCGATCCTGTGTCTGCAGAAGATTGATCTTTCTAACTTGTTGTTGAGTGGCCTTTTTACATTTCTAAGGATATATAGTAATTCTAGATCACAGAGCCTACAGTGGGACATAGCGGTATTTGCGGCCACCAACCTCGACCAGTTGATACTGTAATTGGTGTTATACTATGTTATACTATGATCATTTCAATGACCGGGTTCCATATGAATCCGGTGATATCATCAGGTATTCGAAATATAACAAAGAAATATGTAAAAAACATTATATATATACGTGTGTGTACATGTATGTGTATGTGTGTGTATATATATATATATGTATATATATATATATATATATATATATATATATATATATATATACATATATATATATATGCACACACATACACATACATGTACCCACACGTATATATATAATGTTTTTTACATATATATATATATATATATCATAAATCATGTCTTTAGAATCATCAGATATTAAAGTATATACTATTTCTTCTTCTAATTAGCATAATTAACCATATACAAAATCAAATCTAATTATGCTAATTAGAAGAAGAAATAGTATATATTTTAATATCTGATGATTCTAAAGACATGATTTATGATATAATGCTCTTATTTTTTTATTTTAATTTATTAATTCTTCATAGAGCTTAAAAGTGAACAGTTGCAACATATATATATCTTTAACTTTATGTATATGATAACCTTTATATTTAATAATCTCCCAATTGGTTGAGATTAAATTTGGCGATATATGGCTGCGCTTTCTAGCAGCAAGCCTACCCGCCGTAAGCAACCAATCACACTCTTTCTCTCTGGCTGGAACACAGCTACATAGCTATTTTTAGCCATTTTTTAATCTAAATTTGGCGGGAACGGATAGAAAAACTAAATGTCTGATTTTGAGTTTATCTCCTGATGAAACCTAACTCTGGACATTCATATTATTTGGATGTCCTAAATAAGGAAGGAAGAAACCATGGTAGAATATATAATTACGGTATGTGCGCATTTCTTCTAAGTTTAATTTTACTACTAATTGTGTGTGGTTGATGGTATATTTAGTCGGATTATACATGCTGTCGAAATGTTGGATAAATAATAGAACGGGGCTGCCGCGAAGAGGCTACGATCGATTATTTGTCGGAGATTTCCACATAAGAAAATTTATTCTTAAAGCTTGCTAGATTTGATTTTGTATATGGTTAAAATTATGCTAATTAGAAGAACAAATAGTATATGTTTTAATATCTGATGATTCTAAAGACATGATTTATGATATAATGCTCTGATTTTTTGATTTTAATTTATTAATTCTTCATAGAGCTTAAAAGTGAACAGTTGCAACATATATATATCTTTAACTTTATGTATATGATAAACTTTATATATATATATATTGTTATACTTTGGGAGGGTCATGTTGCCAATAAGAAACACACGCACCAGTAGCTTTCACTTCAATTTATTATATATTTATAAATTTATAAATTTACAAATTTACAAACTTATGAATTTCTGGTTGGTTGGTTGGTTCCACAACCAGATAGTTGTTTATATATAGTCATAGTCCTTTCGTCACACACTCTGTGACCTCTTCAGTGACTGGGGATTCCTTTCTTTGTTTCTGTGCCTTTCCTTTCTTCTATCCTACGCCATTTTGTTTCTGTGTGTGTGTTGTGTGCTCAGTTTGCGCATGCGCCACATCCGGGTGTCTGTGTGTGTTTGTGTTCATTTATCTATTTGTTATTTATTTATTTATTTATTGTTGGTTGGTTGTTTGTTCTATGTGTGTGTGTGTTTTCATTTTGTCCTGTGTGTGTTTTCATTTTGTCCTGTGTGTGTTTTCATTTTGTCCTTAATTGTAAGTTGTTTGTTCTATGTGTGTGTGTGTTTTCATTTTGTCCTGTGTGTGTTTTCATTTTGTCCTTAATTGTAAGTTGTGATGTTGCTGTTCCACTCATATTTTCTATTTAATTTTGGTTGTAATTCTTTTATGCTTACTGCCTCTGTAATTTGCCTAAACATTGCATCTTTTCTGTGTGTGGATTCTATTGTTATTTCTATGTTCTCTAATCTACTCCTGTGTTCTATCTTAGCATGTTGGTAGAGCACAGATGATTCTTTATTATCTTAGAGGTCTCGCCAGCGTTCATTTATTCGTTCCCCTATACTACTAGCTGTCTCACCTATGTACACTATATTTTTGTTTCTACATTGTCCTTCAGTACATCTTATGCTATACACTACATTTCTAGTTTTACAGTTAATATGGGGGCTTATTTTACAGGTTATACATTTCTTATCTATATATGAGGGTCTTTGGAACGGGTATCTCTTGCTAATAAGTGTTTTTACGGACGTACCTGGTCTTTCTACTATCTTAATATTGAGTTTATGTTTATTTAGGGCCCTTCTAAATTTGTAGGCTAGTTCGCCTCTAGGGGTTGTATTGATGAACATAACACTCTGGTATTTATTGCTATCATACCACGAGTTTATTCTATTGGCCTTGTTTCTAGTTCTTTATATTCTATTCCAAAATTTGCTCCTATACAAGGGGCAGGTCCCATTTATGTCATTATTTACCATTTTTTCCCATTTGGTTCTGGCTCCTTTATACACTCTGATTTTATCTCTCTGATTGTAGCCAGAGAACTGCATACGGTGGATGAAGTGTTGTATGTGTCTCTCTAGTTCTTCGGGGTTGCACATGCGGGACACATTTCTCATCACCCGTACCAAATCCGAAATCAGTATGTTGATTTTGGTATTATCCGAAATGGCCGAGTTTCGGTGGATCAGATGTTTGGAAGACATGGGTTTGGCATAATGGGAATGGAGGATTTGTTTTTGGTTGTTAATGGTATCTAACCAGAGCTCTGTGTCTAGTACAGGTAATCGACGGTTGGGGTGTCTACTTGGGTCGTCTATAGTAACTCTAATGCTCTGGTGGATGGAGTTTGCTATTTGCTGGATGCTTTCCATTGTGTTTTTCTCTAGTTCCTGGCTGTTCTTTAGTGGGGGTGTCTTAACTACGATGTTTATATCATCTACGTAGCGGGAGTACATTATCAGGGTTAAGCTGTCTTCTAATTGTTCTTTCATTTTTGTTTAAGTCTACTGTCCCACCATACCATGTATAAGTTAGCTATGTCGCCTGCAATGCTAACACCAATGGCTGCTCCTTCCTCTTGGGCATATGTTTTACCATTAAATTTGAACATATGTTCCTTAAGGGTTAATTTTATGCTGGCCCCTACCGCATGTGCAATCATTTTCTTCAGTTCATAGTGGTTTTCGGGTGTCCGTATGGTTCTGGTCCACCCGTTCCATCTATCTGTGTGGGTTTTCTTGGCCATTGAGGTAATGGTAGGTGGTCTGCCTCTTGCTGGTCTTGTAGGGCACAGGTTGCTAAGGTCATAAGTGTCTAGGTAACTATTACTATGGGTAAGCTTAAGTAGAAGTCCCAGCTCACTGGTATCAATCCCACGGAACTCAACCTTGCTCTCGCTGATCATTTCGACGCATTTCTCCACAGCAAAATCCACGTCAATAGATGGATACAGGGACGCAACATCCATACTGCCTATTATGCAGTTTGTTAGGTCCCCAGATCGTTTACCCGCGCCGATTCTGCTGAGGAGCTCCTCCGTGCTGTCACATACATCTGGGGACATCTCAATGATGGGGCGTATGATCAGGGAGAGGAAGTAGGACAGTCTGTAGTTACTAGCAATGTTAGCCCCACAGACTGGCCTGTTGGTGGTCCCGCGACAGGGTACCAGTCCGTTTTATGGTCTTTTCGAAGCCCATAAAACGCCGGCACGTCATTGTTCCAGGCCTGGAAGTTGTTGGCAGTCCTTTTGTTGGGCTGCATTATATTCGTCCACATCACCATATGGGCATTGAGGGCTTTTTCTCTATCCTCATGCTCCTGTGGTGTTACCTCTCTTGTGTTAGTGATGTTGGGTTGCATTGCCTGGATGTAGTTTGGCAGGCTGTCAACCTACATTCTGCCAGACTTGTCTGTTGGAAAACATGCTCTCTCTCCATTACGCGAGCGCTGCATGAGCTTACGCAAGCCATTTGCAGATTTTTCTCCCAGTTGCTGGGCCTCTATTCTATTATGCTTCTTGCTATACTGTTCTATAATATTTCTAAGTTCGGATTTAGCTATACTAAATTGTGCTTCTGTTTGTTCATCGACCTACGACGGCAACTGCGTGCGTTTGTTAAATGGCAAAGTCGTGGCGTGGACTCGTCGTAGGTCGAATGATTTATCGGAGGGGTTATAAAACGGAGAGTTCCAGGCTGCTGCTTTATGTGTACTAATGCTATTATTATTGTTAGTTGTGTTGTTTCTATTTCTATTTCTACCGACAGCCTCATGGTTGTTTCTATGTCTCTCATAATTACTCCTGTCTCTTTCCACTGGCTCAATGTTGTTATCTACCCTATTTTGTGTGTCTGTGTGTTCGTCTTTGTTATTCTCTTTGTCCTTAGTCTCCCATCTCCTTTTCCTTTTAATCCTATTACCTTCCTTTTAATCCTATTACCTAATCCTATTACCTTTCCTTTTAATCCTATTACCTAATCTACGAAGGTATTTTAGCCTACATATTGTCGTTAATATTATGATGTTCCCTGCTGTATTAGCGATAAATTTTCGAGGGTTTCTCTTAGTAGTTTTTTCATGACGTTATTATTGTTAATTTTACTGATGTAGTATTAACTTATTAACTTGGATATTTACCATGCGGTATTCTAATCCTATTGTATCTCTCTCAGTTATTTACCATGCGACCCTCAGTTCCTACCCCCCCCTCTCTATGCACTTCTTTAAGGCTACTACCCTGTCTTTAACCTAATTCATTCAATCTGAAAATATTGAAGAGATAAGACACTTTCCCATTCTTCTCTGCTAAAATGTATCACTAGAGCTGATTCCAATTTTTCCAGCCATCCATCTAATCTACGAAGGTATTTTAGCCTACATATTGTCGTTAATATTATGATGTTCCCTGCTGTATTAGCGATAAATTTTCGAGGGTTTCTCTTAGTAGTTTTTTCATGACGTTATTATTGTTAATTTTACTGATGTAGTATTAACTTATTAACTTGGATATTTACCATGCGGTATTCTAATCCTATTGTATCTCTCTCAGTTATTTACCATGCGACCCTCAGTTCCTACCCCCCCCCCCCCCTATCTATGCACTTCTTTAAGGCTACTACCCTGTCTTTAACCTAATTCATTCAATCTGAAAATATTGAAGATATAAGACACTTTCCCATTCTTCTCTGCTAAAGTGTATCACTAGAGCTGATTCCAATTTTTCCAGCCATCCATCTAATCTACGAAGGTATTTTAGCCTACATATTGTCGTTAATATTATGATGTTCCCTGCTGTATTAGCGTTAAATTTTCCCTGCTGTATTAGCGATAAATTTTCGAGGGTTTCTCTTAGTAGTTTTTTCATGACGTTATTATTGTTAATTTTACTGATGTAGTATTAACTTATTAACATGCGACCCTCAGTTCCTACCTCACAATTTCCCTCACCCCCACCCCCACACACCACCATAGTCTATTCGACCAATCAAACCTAGCATGCCATTTCCACTGCTGCTGCTACTACCTGCCTAACTAACTCTCTCCTCCTCTGGCGCATCCCAACACACCCTGCCATTACCCCACCACCACTGTTCTTCTAGCCCTCAATTTTTCCACCGTTATGGATGGATGAGCTGGGAATACACGAGCAACTCTGAATCAATAGATGAAATATGAATCTGCGAGCTACCAAGCACCCACGTGAAGCGCCAACCCAGAGACCCTCCCCTATGAGTGTCGACAAATGCCCAAAACTCCGAGTTGGTACCATCAATGTAGGCTCAATGAAAGGAAGAGCAGGAGAAATCGTAGAAATGCTAGAGCGAAAGGAAGTTGATGTATGCTGTGTGCAAGAGACTAGATGGAGAGGAGGGTCTGCTAGAGTCCTTGTAGGAAAAAGCCAGTGCTACAAATTTTTCTGGGTGGGAAATGACGATGGGATGGGTGGTGTAGGTATACTATTAGCTGACAAGTGGGTAGATAAAGTAATCTCAGTGTACAGGGTAAATGCAAGAATCATTAAACTCAGACTAGTCCTGAATAAGACAATTACCACAATAATATCAGCTTACGCACCCCAATCGGGGCTGCCAGACGAACTTAAGGATAGGTTTTACGAGTCCCTAATACACACTACTGCTCTAACAGACGACAAGGACTTCCTAATCATTGCAGGAGATTTTAACGCACACGTAGGTAAACACTGCGACGGCTTCAATAGAGTACATGGAGGCCATGGAGTTGGCACAAGGAATGAGGAAGGATTCAGACTTCTAGAATTCTGCGACGCCAATGACATGTCGATATGTAACACAAACTTTAAAAAACCCGACAACCACCTGATCACCTATAGATCAGGGGAGCACTCTAGTCAGTTAGATTTTATCCTCATCAGAGGACGTGACAGATGGACGGTCGTAAACACAAAAGCCTTCCCTAGTGAGGAATGTACATCCCAACATAGCTTAGTTGTCAGCGACCTCACGGTCAGAACTAGACGAGCCCTGAAACAGAGGCCAACCTGGAGAAGAAAGATCTGGAAGCTGAAAGTCCCCTCAACCAGTAACAGATTTAAAGATATTTTACTCAACGCCTACGACAGTAAAGAAGAACAGATAGAGACATTTAACGTAGAAGAGAACTGGGAGTTCCTAAAAAATAACTTACTAGAGGCGACGGATGAGGTTTGTGGCTGGAGTAAGACCTCAAGCAGGAGGAGAGTGACTTGGTGGTGGAACAATAAGGTAGATGAAGCAGTCAAGGCCAAGAGACAGGCATGGAAAGAATGGAAGAACGGGGGGAGCAGGGTACATTACATAGAGACCAAGAGGGAAGCTAGGCGACAAGTATACTTAGCTAGGAGGGAAGCAGAGGATAGAAAATTCAAGCATGTTTTACAACGTGAGGACCAGAAACAGGAGGTATTCAAGATTGCGAGGCAGTGTGTCAGAGATAGTTGTGATGTCATTGGAGAGAAGTGTATCCGGAATGATAAAGGTGAGCTTGCCCTCACAAGTGCTGAGAAGAAAGATGCATGGAAGAGTCATTATGATAGATTACTAAATGAGGAGAATGCATGGGAAGAAGAGACCCTACCCCACGTAGACCCTATAGAGGGACCAGCAGTACAAGTCAGCGGCAGCGTAGTAAGTAAGGCAATCAGAGATATGAAGATAGGGAAGGCAACCGGTCCATCGGGTATAGCTGCCGAGATGCTGAAGGCATCTGGGTTTGTAGGTCACACTATAACCACACGTATCGTTAACCAGGTAATACTAGAGGGGGCCATACCAAAAGATTGGTGCAGTAGCATCATTGTCAACTGCTACAAAGGTAAAGGCGATGCACTAGATAGAGGAAACTATAGAGGTATAAAGTTGATGGACCAGGTCATGAAAGTAACAGAAAGAGTCATAGCACAGCTGATTAGGGACCGGGTGAATATAGACGAGATGCAATTTGGGTTTGTACCAGGGAAAGGCACCACTGATGCCCTCTTCCTTGTGAGGCAATTACAGGAAAAGTACCTAGCTAAAAGTAAGCCACTCTACTTGGCATTTGTCGACCTTGAGAAAGCCTTTGACAGAGTTCCACGTGCAGTAATCTGGTGGGCTCTTAGAAAACTAGGAGTAGATGAATGGCTTGTGAAAGCGGTACAAGCCATGTATAGGGGAGCAGTCAGCAAAGTTAGGATTGGCAATGAGTATAGCGAGGAATTTAGCGTACAGGTTGGGGTCCACCAGGGCTCTGTTCTTAGCCCTCTCCTGTTCATCATAGTCCTGCAGGCAATAACGGAGGAGTTTAAGACCGGATGCCCATGGGAACTCCTGTATGCTGATGACCTCGCACTCATAGCTGAATCTATGGTAGAACTAGAGAATAAATTCCAAACCTGGAAGCAGAGACTAGAGAGAAAGGGCCTCAAAGTCAACATGACAAAGACTAAGGTCCTTATAAGTAGACGAGAAAACAGAACCCAGATCCCCTCAGGGAAATGGCCTTGCTCAGTATGTAGGAAAGGTGTAGGTAGGAACTCCATTCTCTGCCCCAAATGCAAACAATGGGTACACAAGAGATGTAGCGGGATCTCAGGAAGCTTAATTAAGAATGTAGGATTCACATGCAGCAGCTGTGCTGAAACAGCAAGCAAACAGCCACAGGAAACAAGTACCACCAATCTCTGGGAGGGCCCTGTAGAAACAGTAGACAGCTTCTGCTACCTAGGTGACCGAATTAGCAACGGAGGTGGGTGCTCAGAAAGTACAATAACTAGGGTAAGAACGGGATGGAAGAAGTTTAGGGAACTACTACCACTGCTAGCTGCAAAAGGCTTCTCCCTCAGAATGAAAGGCAGACTGTATGATGCGTGTATCCGAACAGCGATGTTGCATGGTAGTGAGACCTGGGCGCTGAAGGTGGAAGACTTACGTAGATTAGAGAGAAACGAAGCCTGCATGCTCCGATGGATGTGTAACAGTAATATACGTGAACGACAAAGCAGAAAGGAATTGAGAGAGAGACTGAGCATAAGAGGAATCAAATGCTGCGTGCAGGAGAGGCGGTTACGCTGGTATGGACATGTGATGCGTATGAAGGATGACAGCTGCATAAAAAGGTGCAGAGCACTAGAAGTTGATGGAAACCGCGGAGTGGGGAGACCCAAGATGACTTGGGATGAGGTGATAAAAGCCGACCTTACCCAACTACACCTCTCAAAGTCAATGACACACGACCGTGACTTCTGGCGTCACGCAGTAATACAGGGTACCCGACCTCCCATGGGTACATGCTGAAGCATATAAACAATATGCCCCCCCCCCCACCGCAAGGTGGTCGTGGAGGTGCCACGGCAAAAAAGCACCCAGCCCACACTGTAAAGTGGACGTGTAGGCGCCACGAAAAAGCACCCAGCACTCACTGTAAATGAGGTTGGTGTTAGGAAGGGCATCCAGCTGCAGAAATCAAGCCAGATCAGTTCCTGTATGAGCAAGGCATGGTCAGCCGACCAGACACTGCCCACAACAGGACAACCCGTCTAACCCATGCTAGCGTGGAAGAACGGACGTAAAACGGTGATGATGATGATGATGATGACCTTCCCTTATTTCTCTCATTTCTGTGCTACTGTCATTACTTGTTTTCTGTGTCTGTGTGTTTGTTAAGATTGTGGTGGTGGTGAGAGGCATTGAATGCGTGTGTGTTGTTGTTGTTGATGTGTGTTGTTGTTGATGTGTGTTGTTGTTGTCTCCCTGTGTGTTATCGTTGTCGTGTGTGTTGTTATTGTTGTTTGTGTCTGCGTGTCTGTTGTTGTTGTATCTGGGTATGTTGCTATTGTTGTTGTTGTTGATGTGTGTGTTGTTGTTATTGTTGTCTCCGTGTGTATTATCGTTGTTGTGTGTGTTGTTATTGTTGTTTGTGTCTGCGTGTCTGTTGTTGTTGTATCTAGGTATGTTTCTATTGTTGTTGTTTATGTGTGTGTTGTTGTTATTGTTGTTGGTGTCTGTGTGTCTGTTGTCGTTGGGATGTGTGTTGTATATGTGTGTGCGTATATTGTTGCTTTTGTTTTTGATGCTCCAGCGTAGTTTTGTAAATGATTTTTCTATTTCTGACAGACAACTAATCATATTTACCTTCTTGAATGTCGCAAATTTGGGCGGCAGACATAACACAGACATTTCATTATTATCTATTTCCGTGTTTCCATAAATGTTGGTATTTTCGTTGTTGAACTCTTCTGATAATGAGGTGTCGGCCATGTTGATACCGTCAGATAAGAAATGTATAACCTGTAAAATAAGCCCCCATATTAACTGTAAACCTAGAAATGTAGTGTATAGCATAAGATGTACTGAAGGACAATGTAGAAACAAAAATATAGCGCACATAAGTGAGACAGCTCGTAGTATAGGGGAGCGAATAAATGAACGCTGGCGAGACCTCTAAGATAATAAAGAATCATATGTGCTCTACCAACATGCTAAGATAGAACACAGGAGTAGATTAGAGAACATAGAAATAAAAATAGAATCCACACACAGAAAAGATGCAATGTTTAGGCAAATTACAGAGGCAGTAAGCATAAAAGAATTACAACCAAAATTAAATAGAAAATATGAGTGGAACAGCAACATCACAACTTACAATTAAGGACAAAATGAAAACACACACACACATAGAACAAACAACTTACAATTAAGGACAAAATGAAAACACACACAGGACAAAATGAAAACACACACACACATAGAACAAACAACCAACCAACAATAAATAAATAAATAAATAAACAAATAGATAAATGAACACAAACACACACAGACACCCGGATGTGGCGCATGCGCAAACTGAGCACACAACACACACACAGAAACAAAATGGCGTAGGATAGAAGAAAGGAAAGGCACAGAAACAAAGAAAGGAATCCCCAGTCACTGAAGAGGTCACAGAGTGTGTGACGAAAGGACTATGACTATATATAAACAACTATCTGGTTGTGGAACCAACCAACCAACCAGAAATTTATAAGTTTGTAAATTTGTAAATTTATAAATTTATAAATATATAATAAATTGAAGTGAAAGCTACTGGTGCGTGTGTTTCTTATTGGCAACATGACCCTCCCAAAGTATAACAATATCGGTTTCAACACACGATTTCAGATAAAGAATCTTGCTAAACAAATTCAGAAACGAAATATATATATATATATATATATATATATATATATATATATATATATATATATATATATATATATATATATGTATATATGTATATATGTGAGTGTATGTATGCGTATACGTGTATGTATGTGTATATATATATGTGTGTATCTGTATGTATATATATATATATGTATATATATATATATATATATATATATAGAAATATATATGTATATGTATATATGTATATATATATATGTGTATATATGTATGTGTGTATGTATATATATATTTATATATATATATATATGTATATGTGTGTATATATGTGTGGGTGTATGTATATCTATATATATATATATATATATATATACATGTAAAGTTATATTTAAAATTGTTGGGTTACAACTAGTAAATATTTATAACTGATATAAAAGCACTCGACAAATATTTGGAGTATATTTACAATATTAAATAAATGGAAAACTATATTTATAAAACCATATCTATTTCATTATATATATTTCGGGGATATCATATTAACAATATGCTATGCCTTCATCAGACAAAATACAATATAAACAGTTTTATAGATAAATATATTCGACATACCGTAATAAACATCAACTTCATTTGAAGAGGTTTACGCTAGCAGTGAAAATACAGAGAGAAAGAAAGAGAGAAAGAAAAGAGGGAAAAAAAGAAAGAAAGAAAGACAAAACGAAGAAAAGGAAGAAAAAGAAGAAAAAGAAAAAGAAGAAATGCATGGAACAAAATAGAGAGATGGAAAAATAGATAAAGCGAAGAGCTTCATGTAAAGAGACAGAAAGAGATATATATATATAGAGAGAGAGAGGAAATAGAGATAGATACATATATATATATAGAAAATTAGGTAGTGGGAGGTCATTTTGAGTAAGTGTATCAATGATACATTTATTTATTTATTTATTTATTTATTTATTTAGCTCAAGTATTAATGTAAGGGAGATATATAGAGAGATATAGAGAGATATAGAGAGAGAAAAAAAACACTATAGTAAACTCAGTCCAAAAACGTATCTCTAGGATCTCGTCGAATAGAAAGATTTTTGACGAAAAGGCCCAATACTATAATGATGCACTAGCTAGGGCAGGGTATGCTGATAAGATTGTGTACATAGATAATGATAGACAAACTAAACAAAGTAACAACTTTTTTAATTACGGCAACAACATTAACAACTATAATAGAAAGCATTACAATAATTCCAAAGGACAAAAAAGAAATAGAACTAGGAACATAATTTGGTTTGCCCCCCCCCCCCCCCCCCACTTTCTCACTAAACATTAAAACCCACATCGCTAAATTATTTTTCAAAGCTCTTGATAATCGCTTCCCTAGAACACATAGGTATCACTCAATCTTCAATAGGCATACAATTAAATTAACCTACTCATCCACCAAAAATTTAGCACAAAATATTAATAGAATAAATAATAGGAACTTAAAACCTACTGATAATAGCATAAATAATATACAAGTTAACAAATGTAACTGTAGAGATGGATCTAAGTGTCCGTTGAATGACAACTGCTTGGTTGGAAATATAGTTTACAATTGTAGTGTTAATACTGACTCTAATTCTTTTAACTACGTCGGTTCCACATCGACGGAATTTGAGCTTCGCTATAGTAACCACGGGAGTTCATTCACAGATCCAAATAAGGAATCTTCAACGGCACTATCAGGGGTACTCTGGCAACTTAAGCTAGATAACGTTAGATATTCGACGGCTTGGAATATGGTCTCAAGAGGGATTCCTTTTGATTCATCCTCTGAGACATGTGACCTCTGCGCGGGGGGGATATTCTTTATACTAAAATCTAAAAGTTCCCTTAACCTACGGACAGATTTGTTCAGTTGTTGCAGACATGGATTGAACTCAACGTTTGAATGTGGGTTTAAATTTAAGGTGTAGTATATTTAGTTTGATTTATATTTATATGAGAACTAGCCGATAAATCTTTTGATTCCTAAATCTTTGATTCCCTCTTTTTACTCTTTTTATTGTTTATTTTATTTTATTTATTTTTATTTTATTTATTTTTATTTTTATCTAAACATTCCTCATGAAAAATTAAGCTACCCTAAAAGCCGATGCTCCAAATTTTTTGAATTAACCTTACACTAGATAAACTTCTATATTAAAGATAGGAACATATGTAGACATTATTGGACATCATAATCTTTTTGCGATATTCTTTGCTAGATGTGATTTGATAGATAATTTTTGGCTTTGTCTTGTAATGAACTTGGCAATATATTGTCAATTAACTTTGAAGGGTTGTTCTTTGTGGTTTATTTTTATTTTCATTTTTATTTTTATTTTTATTTTTATTTTTATTTTTATTTTTATTCTTTTAGTATTGTAGTATTCTATAATATTTTTATTTTTTATTTTATTTTATTTTTAATATTTTTATATGTAAATTTTTAATACGTAATATTTTTTAATACGTAGTATTTTTAATATGCAATATTTTTATTATGTAATATTCTTTCGTAATATTTTTTTAGTTTTCTATTCTATATTTTTATATATTTTTACTTATTATTATTATTATTGTTATCTTTGTTTATAATATAATATATATTTTCGATTAGTATATTGAAATCTGCTCTCTATTTCTGCTTGATAGATAATCTTGTAGAGTAATCGCAAGAATAATAATACGCTCAAATTTTTATACCACATTGAGAATGTTTTCCGGTAATTTAGAGTTTGCAGGGTGAATCAGTTG
>OZ024741.1:300570825-300585825 GCA_964016885.1 Eledone cirrhosa
ATATATATATATATATATATATATATATGTATATATATATATATATATATGTATATATATATATATATATATATATATATATATATATGTAGAAAAATCTACCCAAAGTTTACGGTAGTGTCCAATCCGTATGAAGAACTCAATGTAATCCGGATATCATGAAAAGAGAAGATGCATTCAAAAACTACTTTCGGTGAAAAATAAACGGAAAACAGAGTCAAGATAAATTATTAAAAAAATAATGAATAAACAAAGAAACAGTTCCTTATATTAAAAAAATTCATTATTTTACTATCGTTTCTAGGATGTATATGTGTTAGAGTTGGTATGCATATTCTATAGATCTATGTACAATGTTTATACAAACTATCAGAGGGAATATACATACCTACACATATATATGCTGTCTTCAGAAATAATGATACTTGTTTATTGATAAGAACAAAGATTCAATACAATAGGTCTGTTTGGGAACAGGTTTTGAATTGACCAATCAGGAGATAGTGAGGGTCAAGATAGTGATATAGAATTAGTAGAACCTTAAAATATGGGTAGAGGAAGGTTCTTTCGTTGCACATCTGCAACATCGTCGTTTGTGCTATTGTTTCCTCCCGTTACATTGTATGTCTACGCCATTTTTATTTAGTCTGTATAAAAAGACTAAATAAAAATGGCGTAGACATACAATGTAACAGGAGGAAACAATAGCACCACTGACGATGTTGCAGATGTGCAACGAAAGAAGTTTGATAAACTATATATATGTGTTTGTGTCTATATTGTATCTGTATTATTTTTGACCTTCGGTCATTCAATGGCAACATTGAGGACCGAATAAATTAGATTACCGATATAAAAGACACAGAAGCGGAAAGCGAAAACCAACCAAACAGTGAGTGTGTTCTGTTATTAATTCTGGCAATATTACACAAATATGACCCTCCCCAAGTATAACAATATTTTTTTCGACACACGATTTCATATAAAAAACCTCGCAAAACTATATATATATATATATATATACATATATATATATATATATATATATATATATATATATATATATATATATATATATATATATATATATATATATATATATATATGTATATATACATATATATATATATATGTGTATGTGTGTCTGTATATATGTACATGTATGTGTATATATGTATTTATGTGCGTGTGTGTGTGTGCGTGTGGGCGCTTGTGTGTTGGCGTGTTCTTGTGAGCTTGTCCTAACCTACAATTTCCACAGATGTTCGATCAACTACTTCATATACCTTTTGTTCAAAATTGTACTATAGAATAAGGAAGTGTTAATTTCAATTGCAACTTGCCACTAAACTTCTTTCTCTAAATAAATTTTGTTTTTTCTAAGAATCCCCATCCTTTAATCCCACCATGACTTCTACCCCCCCCCCCGCCCAACCACTACCCTTCCCTTACCATGACAAAATGTATAAATACCAGAAATTTACATTTACAGTCGGCTTTCTGATGATTTCCTCCGAATGAAACAGTTTTAGTACTGTAGAAGTCATTTCTATATTAAATTACTTTTACTCTGCTATGTATTGAGTACCTTACTTACTGTGGTTATCTCCGATTTAACCCGGGATCTACATATATATATATATATATATATATATATATATATATATATAGAGAGAGAGAGAGAGAGAGAGAGAGAGAGAGAGAGAGAGAGAGAGAGACAATAGTTTAGGCAAGTTGATAACACAGCCACATATGGCAAAGCATAATTCAAAGCTCCAATGTGGTTTGTATTGCAAAGCAAGATAGATAAATGACAGTGTATATATATATATATATATATATATATATATATATACATATACATATGCGTGTATGTGTGTGTGAGAGAGAGAGAGATGTGTGTGTATGTGTATTTTTGTGTGGGAGCTTTTGTATAAATGTATGTACTTACGTGTGAGTGTGCGTAATAGGGGAGGCAGATACAAAGAGATAGATAGAAACTCATTGAAGGAAAGTGTGGTGTGGGCAGGCAAATATTGCTAAACTTATATCGAAACAATTTCTATAAGTTACCATCACATTAAATTTCAGCTTAATGATTATTCTGTGCTTACGTCCGTTGATATAATCTTAGGTTTTCTCACTTCAAACGGTCAATTAAAATACAAATTAAATATAAACTTCTATTGTCAAATAGTTTCCATGTGTTAATAGTGTTTATAATATATATTTCAATAATATTATTATATTTCATATTTTAGTAATATTTTAGTAATATATATTTATCCATTATATTTCAGATTACGTACTCTTTTGAAACACCAAATATTGCGTCAGTGAACAACATTTTTTTTTATTTATTTATTTATTTATTTATTTCCTATCACCTGATTAAAATGAGATCACGTGATTAAAATGAGATCACGTGATTAAAATGAGATTACGTCCTTAGTAAAAGTAATCCATAATTCAGGAAATAAATATGTTATATTACACCATGTAGTCAGATATTTCGACCTTAAATTGTTATTATACAAATCCCCACAACATTTTTGCTGGGCTCCAGACAGCTGTCTGCTAATCTCAGTACATTTCTACAATGATATATTATTTGTTTCTTAAATTTATACTTCGATGAAACAAAAAACTTTGATTGAATGAATTGTAATTTATCATTTCAACTCCTATATTCAATGAATGAAATATTATGTAAAGATTGGGTCCTTGAAATATATGAAACCGTTATCCACCACCTTAGGAAGAATTCATTTGATAATGTTGTTCGGGATACACCATGTTTGAACAAAGCTGGGTTGTTATGACTTGTATGCATTTCATGATAGGTATACTGTTGGGAGCATAAATGGCATGAACCTAAAGTAAAGTACCAGTAATGTATTGAGATAATTGCTGGCCTTGTGCCAAAAGTAGAGACAATTATTTGTTATGATGATAATTCCAGAGGGACAAGAACGCTTTTGTTTTGTTCTTTTGTTTTGTATTTCTTTTTTTTTTTTTTTTTGAGATATTAGTTTTTGCTACAGAACAATATGAACTCAATACTTTCTTAGCAGTCTGCTTTTCACGTTCAGAAATTCTTATCCGAAAACAACTTGTCGATCGACGAATTACAGTGTATATTTGAACGCTTCCATTCGTTTATTACGTTGGACAATAGGCCGTTACATTCTAAGAATAATACAAATAGCAATGAAAGTGTTGATAATGACCATGACGGGTGACGAAGTGATTGGATTAAATATATTACATGAAAGTAGAATATATAATATTCACAGCATATATAATATTCACTCTTAACTTAATCTCATTTTTACGCATGCTCCGACTTCATTTCCAGCATTATTATCACTGGCAGTAGCGGTAGAGGGTCGGACGCCATTCTTTGCAGCATAGTTACGTCCCTTTACGATATGAGTTCAAATCCCGCCGAGGTTGACTTTGCCTTTCATCCTTACGAGGTCGATAAAATAAAGTACCAGTAATGCACTCTGGGTAATTGCTGGCCTTGTGCCTAAAAGTAGAAACAATTATCACATATTATATTGATTACACTATCATTCCTGCGACTCGAAGACGAGGAACTTCAGCTGTGAACATAATACTGCTTAATATTCTTAAAGACAACTTGATAGAAAATAAACGGCAACTCAAATATTTCCTGCAATGTCTACATTAGATATCTCTATATGATATAGAGCATGGTGGCAGTTATGGCATTGAGTGTGCTGGCACAGCAGAGGATATCGTTGGTGTTGCTAACAAGTGTGTTAATCCTAATATCAATCACAGTAGTTGTATTTTATTGTATTAAGCTTGTTCATAAATAAAGAGAAAATAATAGATGAAAATAATAGATGAAAAGGTAGATGAAAATAATATGATTGAAGGTGAAGAAGAAGGAAGGGTGGATAAAGATGCGATGCTCAAGAGTGTATGATTTTTAAGTTTTTCAATTATATTTTATACATATCTGATAGCCCTGAATATAGAGTGTTGTAATGTATTGGAATGAATAAATCACATGCTAGCTTCTGTAAGTTACGAAGCATTAAGGAAATATGGTATTTGAAAATATGTAAGCTACAATGCAGATTCATTTTATTCATTCAAGTGATATTTATAGTAATCAAGTTTGCATTATTACCAACATATTTTCACATAGATCCAATGCTACATAAATTACCCAAAATTGTACTTCTAGCTTGAAGCTTGAATGTTCCAAATTTAAAGTAATTGGAGGTGAGACATATTTGTTTGTTATGGTTCAATGCGCACGTCTGGAAAAAAATGAGAGATGCGTCTTGAATATTTACTGGCGTCTTTGTTTACACTTTCAGTCTCTAAATGTATTTTGTGCGACTTATTCAACTGCTATTTATAGTTATCAATTCTGCATTGTGAAAAATATATTTTCAAATTCGATATGTCAGCTAATTGATTGTTCTGCTTATCCATAACTTTATAGGAATAAATTTATCCATAACTTATAGGAATAAATGTTCCTCTACAAATCTCAAATGCATCAACATAAGAAAGACGTTACAATGTCATATATTGGAATTACAAATATCAGCACTGAATTGTTTATAATGTCATAGTTACAAAGACGAGTTTCTATATACGGTAAAATCAAAATATCATCTGCATAGTGCTGATGAAAATTAAAATTATAATAACAATGTTGATAGTTATTACGATAGTGGATGGCAAATATCGCAGCCAAAACGTTTGTTCACACCATCAATTAAACTTCTCTGAAATAAATTCGCGTCTTCCGATTCAGAATCATTCTCCCTTAGCATTCCATCGTTATGCATGCTTTATCTCTATTTCTAAATTCTCATTATTTTTATCAATTTGCTATGTCTCTTTGAATATCTCTTCTCGGCACCATCACAGTAAACCATCACTCTCCTGGAAACACCAGTGTAAGAACATTACAGGAATTAGTATTGTCAAAAGTTACATAAACAAATGAAAGGGAGTCACATACGCACATGCACACCTAAAGCTCCCTAACCCGATACATATACACACACACATACACAATATATATATGAAGGAAGTATGGTAAGGAACCAGATGGACCATAAAGCACCAGAGTACTCAATGCTTAGGGTAGTAGAGTGGGTAATAGGAAAATGTTTAACCCCGACGGCAGAGCTCTAGCCGTTTCGACGGCTATTTCTGGAGTTCAGAAATAGCGGTGTGGAGTCCAGAAATAGCCGTCGAAACGGCTTGAGCTCTACCGTCGGGGTTAAACATGTCCATATATATATATATATATATATACTTGGCGTGGAAATGAAGTCTTTAAAATAGAAGGCTGTCTGCCGTATATAGTAGTAAATGTAGTTAATATTATTTGGAATTTGTACTTTGTTGTACATTTGTGATATTCCGTATGAATGGTGTATTTTGTTTCAGGCCCATGCATAATTATTTTGTTGTCATTCTTGTGCGTTTACCATACACTCATTGAATTGATTTAAGTCAAGAAAATTTTAGGGTATATGTTTTCATTGAATGGAAACGTAGCAAATCAACAACAAATGTTATTGCACAATAGAAGGAGAGAATTAACAATGTTCCAGCAAATTCAACCATCTATCACTGGGTTAAACAATTCAATTGATACTCTTCGTTCTGGCCATCCTTGCACATCCACTATTCATGGCAACATTCAAGCCATTGAAAGTATCATTGATGCAGAACGAAAACAATCATTGCGTTGCATTGCACATGTTACTGGAATAAACACGGAATAGACAGAGAAAATTTATTTTCGCTTTAATCGGGGTGGTGATGGATGAATCGTTGCACTGATTTCGACGCAAAACTCCCATATACACATAACCAAGCCCTAAATACCAGAATATGTAAAAATTATACGCCAAAACAGTCAAATATACGTACGAGAAGGTATACATACCTTCACCTCTGCGCCGCTGAGGCCCTGGAAATACTCTACGCCACAGACCACATCTTAAACAAAAAATCTGAGGCAATTTCGGCTTGTAAACATAAATTGTACAAAACTTTCCTGTATTACAGCCCTACGTTATACCCTAACGGATAGCACGATCTATACGTGGATATTTACGTCTTGATGTGGGAGCTAAGTATATGTTTTGTTTATTCCTTTACTTATTTGCATAGGTAAGTATATATTACCCGTATGTTTTGTGAAGGTATGTATACCTTCTCGTACGTATATTTGACTGTTTTGGCGTATAATTTTTACATATTCTGGTATTTAGGGCTTGGTTATGTGTATATGGGAGTTTTGCGTCTGCGTGAGTATGCAGGTTCGTACGTATGGTGGGTGTGTGTTTATGTGTGCTTCTTGTTTTAGTTGACTTACGTCTCCGAACCTACCTTCATGTATTTATTTGTAGGTATGTGTGTGCGCTTGTTATATACGTATTTATTTACTTATATACGTTTATATAATTATTTATTTATTTGTATACACGCATACACACACACAGATACTTATATGTGCGTGGTTTTGTATACCTATGGTAAGGTTTTGCGTATGCTTGTGTATGTACGTATTTGTTTGCGTGTACGTATTTATTTATTTCTATTACTTCTGTATTGTATTTATTTACTTTGTTCTTAACTCTGTAGCGGAGATTCATTTGGTCTCCTAGTTAGAATTTTAGTCTACGACTTCTGCTATACCATTTACGTGGTTTTGTCTTTGCACGCTATTGTTCTCCACGCTCCACATATGACTTATTATCTTCGTTTTTTCGTTCATTGCCAGAGAACGTCTCTATGCACCATTTAGAGAACATTAGTCTACGACCTCTTTTATACCATAAACGTGGTTCTGTCCTTGCACGTAATTGTCTTTCACCGCTCCTATTAATGACGTATTATTCGTTTTTTCCCGTTCTTTGCCAGCGAACGTCACCATGAACCAAAGTATTGTCTTCCTGTCTTCCTCCGGTTGCAACGTTTTTTGAAATATTCAGTTCTGCGTTTACAGATTGCCTTTGTTAGTTTCAGAAGATCCCGTTAAGGGTGAAAGCAGCGATTCTTTGCTTAAACTTTAATCTGTTATTTTAATAAATATTTGCTCTTCGGTTCTTATATATTTGATATATATTTTCCTTATCGAGCCCTCTCTGGATTTTAGTCTTCAATTTTATTATTATTACTATATATATATATATATATATATATGTATGTATGTATATATATATTTATATACATATGTATTTATATATAAACACATGTATTCGTATATGTGTATATTTCTGCTTCATATATAGGACTGCATAATTCTGTCTTTTAGAGGACATTAGACACTCATTCTCTAGAACGATTGATTTTTATACGTTAACTTTGTCTCTATGTGTATGAACGTAAGTAATTAACCTCTACTAAGTTATATAATAGTTCCCTTCCCTTATTTCTTCTAGTGTTTCTGCAACCCCTAGCTCCTAATTAGCTCCTCGTTCTCCATCCCACATCACTCTTATATCAAATACTATATTCTGGAGGTCAATCTACCATAATATGACAAACCGCTGAGTTGGCATATGCTAACGAAACGCGCGTAATTATGTTATATAATTGCTGTAGTGTTTTAATTTAATTATAGATATATATTATATATTATTGAATACGAGGTGAATCGTATTTCAAGCATTTCATTATATTTATTCTGACAAATTGATTCCTGTTTATCTTATATAAGTTGCTGGTATAAGTGATGTTAATTGTGGTGGTGTTGACGGTGTCAATATTATTCACTCTCGTGAACATTGTGTACAGGCAGCAATAATTAACTTCATATCATTCAAAATCCGTGCTTTGCTGGAAAAGATTCATCAAATGTAACTTGCTAATGATCTTATTTTGGTTGCAGGGGTTATTGGGCACGAATATCCAGCCAGTTGTTAAATTGCGTTATCTTAGTATCAATTAATTGCACACCTTAATGTAATTAACAAACATTTGTTTTCAAATTAAACCACTCGCGTATACGTAGTATTTCATTGAGGAATTTGATAATAAATAATTATTGTAAGTGAAGACGATTCAAGATGTTTAGTGAAACATGTCTTTGCTTTGGAAATAATAATACTAGACAGATTCGATGAATAGACCTATAATTGAATACACCTGTAATAGTATACAGCAGGAGACATTCTACTGGCTGAGAGATATAAGAGATTCAATCATATTTCTCCATGTGTATGTAAGTATATGTAATCATCCCTTCATTCAAGTTTCCAGTCATGTAACATATGAATTAGTTTCGCACTAATCACTCATTTCCTTTGAACTGTTATTAATGTGTCACTATATCACACCGTTCTTATTATTTTAGGACTATGGAAGAAAACAATATTTCTAATTATGTCTTTAACACAGTAACATAATACCAGTAGTGCATTTTAATTGCATTAGCATCGATTTCTTTTAACTAACTCAGCCAATATTGTTTCGCAGTTAATTACATATTAATTATTATGACTTTCTGTCTTTTCAAAATAGTCACGTCCGTTAGTAAATTAATGAAGTGACCTGTAACAGTTAAAGAAAATCATTATTAATATAGTCTCATTCACACATGTTTAGTATATGATATAAAACCAGGCTATTTGGGGATTGAATATGCATTTCTATCTGCTGATTAAGTTTTATATAATATTAATTAATGTAATCAATAAATTCCTTCGGTAGGCCCGAGTTTAACCTTAGTTTAGATATTCAATAAAAGAGGGACATCCAATTACGATGTTTAGTGGTCTCTGGTAGTAATTTACTGCTTTTCAAATTCTGTGGTTTGTTATATGAGCGTTTGTACTTAAGTAGGTGTTTATCTATGTTTCTATGTATGTATGTATGTATGTATGTATGTATGCATGTATGTGTGCATGTAAGTATGTACTTATATATATATATATATATGTGTGTACGTATGTATGTACTCATGTACAATGTACAATATATGTATATATATATATATATGTATATATATATATATGTGTATAAATATATATATATATATATATATATATATATATAGTAATAATAATACGTTGACGGGACTAGCATGACTTTGACTGCTAGTACCGGTTGCATCTCAGTGTACTCAATAGGTAATGTTATGTAAAATCACAGAGTAGACACATAGTTATTTGCTTCAGTACAACACACGCAAATTGGTACCTCCAATCTATACTCGTACTCGAGTTTCAGCCACACTTAATGCAGCGATAGAGTTCACAGCATCCATTGTCTGAATTTATTATAGATCAATGCACCATGGGCGCGTGTGGCTTCATTGCCGGGTTTCACCTAATCAATAACCAATCGATTGACATAATTCGATGCCAGTCCGTGTCGGCTATGACAGTGAATGTGACGGTCGAGGCAGTGGTACATTAGCGACTGAAATCCTTATGCGTCATCACAATGCCGCCAACCGATTGGCCACTAGTTCAGAAATTTACATGATGGTAGGGGACGAAATTCAAATAGTTCCTATATATAAATATATAACTACCTTCACAGCTGTTGCTACGACCATGACTATCTCTATATGTACACAAGAGATTTCATTTTTCCAGTCTCCTTCTCAACAAGGACGGTGAAAAAAAACTTGCCTCAACACTTAATTTTAAATCTTTAATTTTTTATTTGTAATTCTTATTAATTCTTTTTAATTGTAATACTCAACATTTGATGAGATGGATTTTACTAATGTATCGAAACCGGTTATCTATATATTAATTTCAACAATCTCATTATTCCGTGTGTCATAATTCTCGATTATCATTGGTTCATAGGTTTCGAACGACTCCACCCACTTCAACGACGCCAACTGAAATTAATATGCATAATGCCAATGATAGAGTGAGAGGGGAGCGTGTGAACGCTGTATTTGATACACTATGTATATGTGTCAGTGTAGAGACATGTGTGTGTGTGTGATGTGTGTGGAAATAAGAGGTGAAGTAAAGCAATAACTATTAATATGTGTGCGTGTGTATGTACGTGTGCGTATGTTTATGTGTGCGTGCGTGCGTGCAGCGCTCCACAGAAAGTAAAAACTGTCAACATGTGTGAGTGTGTGCGTGTGTAAATTTGCGTGCGTATGCGCGTTTCCATGTGTGTATGTGTGTGGCGTTCCCCAATCGCCACGCAGTTATCTGTCTGTGTGTCTGTCTGTCAGTCTAACATACACAGTGTTGTGAAGGGAGTAAATAGGGACCTTTTTTTACATTGACGGACATCTTTTATGTTTATTATTGTGTCATTTTTTGACAATTGCTCGAAATGAATACTGATAATAAAAGCAATTCGACTTTATCAAACAGTGAACTACAGCGGCGACGGAGAGCAGCCAGCAATGAAGAAAAACGGGCCGAACAGCGCCATCGGAACGCCGAACTTCAGAGGCGAAGACGTACCGCTATGGATGAAGAGGAGCTGGCTGAATAACGCCAACGAAACACTGGAGCCTTGCAGCTACGGCGTGCTGCGATGCTTGAAGACGAACTGGCTGTGCATCATCAGCAGATGGCCGGAATTCAGCAGCAACGGCGTGCTGCGCCAGCGCAATACAGAAGTTCAGAGAATGTGTCACCAAAGTGCTCCTCATTCCAGTAAAGAGGCTAGAAGGCGAACTGATAATATTAAAAATGGATCATGGCAACCGTGTCATTTTCAGATTGGTGGACGAGTAGAGTGTCCACATTGTGGAGCATTGCTTTGGAGGCACGAAACGACGTGCACCACAATGTGCTGTCATAAAGAAGCAGTTAAACTAGAACCCTTGCGAATGCCGGATGATGAGGAGTCAGCGGAGTTTAAAATACTAAGTATGTGGGGTGATCAAGGAGACCTAGGTAGATTACTGCGCAAATATTCGCGGCAAATTAACAATTCATTAGCTTTAGCATCGCAGAGAGTTAGTGAGATGTTTGAGAGTGGTGCATGACAAGCGAATGTAGTCATTCAAGGCCGTTTGTATCATTATATCGGTAATTTAGAAGTTATCTCAGGAGAGAGGCCTCGATTCCCTCAAATTTACGTTAACGATCTAGATTATAGTGAAATCGGAGGAAGAAATCAGGATCGCTTGGATGAAGTTGCCGGGAAATTTAACTGAACTTGAAGGGCAAAGATTAAGTGATTTGATCCGTGATTTGCAATCATGGCTTAGACAGTGTAATCCTTATGTTATGGATTTCATGTTGGTGGCTGAAATGCAAAATGTTCAGCAGCAAACATTGGTGATTAAGGCTGACGCAATGCCAAGGAATCAACACGAACGGCGATATAATGCCCCTGAAGGATTTCGTGAAGTTGCTGTGTTGATGGACGATAAGCCTGGATCGAGAGATATCGTCCTCAATCGCAGAGATGGTGGTCTCAAAACTATCAATGAGTCAAATAGGGCATACGATCCATTGCATTATGTTCTTTTATTCCCAAAAGGTGAAAATAGATGGAACATATCTGTTCATTTAGATCAAAGGTTCTCAACCCATTTTTCCCTTCGAAATCACGAAACGCCCCTGCCCTTTTTTTCCATTTTTCAATGTACTACTGATTTTGATATCAGTAGATTACTAAAAAAATGATTAACGATATTCCAAAGATACCATTGCAGGCAGTTGAAAGTATAAATACATTCCTTGAAAGGAAGTATATAGATTTCAAAAAAAGGAACATAAATGTTCTTTTTTATGAATTAGGACCAGTTGAATTTGTTATATTCCCACCAGACGATAGCAGCTATTTTGAACATTTATACAAGAGCAATTCTATCTATCCAAAGAGTGCTCTTATATGGAAGAAAGTGGCAATTGTATTATTTCAAAGCTTTCTAATTTTCCCTTTAATGAAACGGACAGAATAAATGTTGATATCTAACTTGATGTCCCCTCCGCTTTGTGACCACGCAAGAGGGTTTTCATGACCTCGTAAGAGGGCATATTCATTAGCAAACGGTAAAATATATACAACAAATGAGTAAGTGAATTGTGGTAGATGGATTCCAGTCCAGTCAGATTGCAACTACAAATAAAAAATCGACTTACTTTGACCTCGTATCAATGGGACCCTTGAGCTTCATGGAGTTTAGCTAACTCTTTGACGTCAGGCTGGATTTTCGTGAGCTGTAGCCGGAGATCTCCACGTGCAATCACATTGAAGCGGTTGCGAGCCTTACTATGCAGTCTGGAAACAACGCCAAACCCCCTCTCGACTAAGTATGAGCTAGGAAAAGGAAAAGCAAATTTCTTAGCCTCTGCATGTAGGAGTGGAAATCGACGCTGAATTTCCTCTTGCATCCATTTCACCTATTTTGGAAAATTTCATTTTGATAATGTCATCTGTCTGAAGTTCAATTAATTCTTCCTGAAATTTAACGTCGAAATCGTCGACGTTGGCTATGAAGGGATCTGCTATCCACATTGGGATGTCCATCTGCAAAAGGTCGACAAACCGTTCTCTCATGTTGTCTTGTAGTGCACGGAGGTGCGCGGTATAAATTTACAGTTGGTCATCGCTCACAATGTTTGAAACATTGGCGACACTAGGAAAATTATAGAATTCCCGTCGACAAAGATTCCTTTCGATGACTTTCAATTTGGCCAGGAATATTTTCACAGCATTCCTTTCTTTAAACAAGGTGATCTTCTCCCCCTGCAAAGCCATAATGAGAGTATTGCATTTGTCAAAGATGTCGGCGAGGTAGGCACAGTCTTGCCTCACATCGAGGGTTTTTTTTAATATAGTTCTGTGTTGCGTCCTCGAAGAAACTCAATGATAGAGTCGAACAGTTTAAAGAAGCGAGTAAGGCACTTGCCCTTTGAAAGCCACCTCACTTCAGTATGAAGGAGCAACTCGACGAATTCTTCGTCATTATCTTCGCACAGTTGCTGGAAAATTCGTTCATTGATCGCATGGTGTTTGATATAATTGATGACATCAATGGCTACTTGCAAAGACTTGCTCAGCGGCTCGCTGAGTTTCTTCGCAGCCAAGTGTTGTCGATGAATGACACAATGAACAGCAAATACAGATGGATTTTCCCTCTTCAGAAGAGAGACGAAACCCTTATGTTGGCCGACCATTGCTCTTGCGCCGTCCGTAGCACATGATACAATATTGTTAAGAGGTATCTCTTTTACTTCAAGGTATCCCTTGACAGATTCAAAGATCGTGGCACATTTAGTATCTGTCGCTAGATTCAGAGTGAAGAGAAGCTCCTCGTGCATTTCGTTTTGGTGGAAAAATTGGACGTATCCCAGTAGTAAGGACTGATTCCCGGAAAGTGTGCTTTCATCAAGTTGCAAAGCAAATTGTGTCGATTTCAAGATGTTGCATAATTGTTGTTCAACATTTTCCGCCATTTCGTCGATGCGTCTCTTTATTGAGTCGTTACTCAACGGAATACATTTCAAGGTCTTTAACGGGTTCTGATGTAGTACTGTTGAAAGAACTTCTGAGATGACAGGGGCTACCAATGTTTCACCCAAGGAATGGGGCTTGCCACACTTTGCGATTATGTTGGCAATATTGTAAGATGCGACAAGTCCATCAACATTTGAAGCTTCAACTTTTGAAAAGGCAGAAGAAATTAGTGTTGTATTCTGGAATTGCTCCCTAAGAGACTGAAAGTATGCTAAATCTTTATATCTCTTATCGGGGTGTCTCACCTCCAGGTGTCTACTCAAACGCGATGGCTTCATCGCCTCATTCGAAAAGGACTCCTTGCAAATTAAACACATGGGTGACAGGTGGTTCGACGGCGATGGGATGAATCCGAACCGTAAGTAATCAACGCTGTACTGCCTGCATTTTTTCTTCATTGCTGAGGCCATTTTCTGTTTAGCGAATGTGTTTGGTAAAGTTACGCAAAGATTTGCCTATATAAGCCTATAAAATTATATATAAGGAACTTACTATAATTAGTCCTGTTCCAGTATGATAAAGTTTCAAGTAATGTTCTGGAATAACACTTTGTAATAAACAAAACTGCAATGAAAAAGACAAATACTGTCATTAATTAACCAAGTCGAGACAAGTTATATATGAAGATTAACCAGTCTTTCATGTAGGAATAGTAATAACTTAGCTTGAGGGAATTAAGGTGGCAGACTCAATAAAGAATCAACGAGGCAACGAGTTCAAGAGAACTTAATGCAAGAATGACTAGTAATGTGCTATTTTGAAATGGAATTCATCAATTAAGCACGTAGTGATAAGACACGATAATACTAAGTTAAGACATTACTTATTAGTCAGAGTTACTCAAATTATCGCCCTTAACTTAATGCATCACTGTGATATTCTTGTAATGGTGCTGCAATTATAATGGATGACTGTTGAAGACTACAAAAGCATTTCCTTAAATCCAAGGCTATAACAAGACTTGATCGTAGTATAAACAGTCAGTTTATATAGGAATAGCAACAACCTAGTTATAGAATAAATTATGTGGAAATGCAATGAAGATAAGATGGGGTCAAGCAAACCGAATGTTAGTAAGAATGAGCTGAAGTATCGAGGTCAAGCCGATCACAGTGATGAACGGGACAGTGAATAATGTTGCTCCTTTCCAGGGGCCTCGTTTGCCTTAAAAATGTGAGGGGGACAAAGCAACATGTGTTAGAGCATTTTAGTATTACTTATGGTGTCTTTCCTGAACCCTATCACATAAGTAAAAATTTCTTTACGTTAATTAAATTTTATATATTCAAATGAAGTTCAGATATAAAAAAAAAATAAGCTTAAAAAGTATTTATTATATCAAATAAACAAAAAATAAAACAGACGTTTGAATAAAAATCATATAAAGTAAATTTATTGTCTTTCAGAACTTTCCAAATGTATCATATCTCGCATCATTGCTGTCAATAAATAATTTAGCAACTTCTTCACAACTAATATTTTTCCAAACATCTTTATGAACGTCTCATATTAGAATATCATTCAACCCTT
>OZ024741.1:300593325-300618325 GCA_964016885.1 Eledone cirrhosa
TCCACCCTCACCCTCCTTTCCAGGTGAAACTTGAAGAAGTTGATGAGGGATTGGCCAAAGAGAAAAGTGTCTGTCTTTAGTCCTTTCAACCTGGTCCACCATATAATCTCTTTCGCAACTGCCACCAGACAGAGGAAAATGTCCTGCTCTTCCTGACCTAAGGAAGGTGGTGGCTCGATCTTCACTATGGACTCGGCCGATAACCGGATTCGTTCCACACGCGACAGTAGCTGTTCGACATAACTCCACAAGTCAGTAATGCACGGACATTGGACAAGTGAGTGCAGAACGGTTTCGTCGTTCTGTGCGCATCTTGGGCAGGTCCGTCTGACAGCACTTCCGTGCCTGTAGAGTTTATCCCGAACCGGCAGTGCCCCCCGGTAGCACTGCCAAGCGAGGGATTTCTGGAAATTGTCCATCGTCCCCGGCTCAAAAGTCCTCCGGTACAGACTGGTCAGTTCGACTTCGTCGAGACCCAAAGCTTCTCCGAGTGCGTCATCGCACTTGCCCACCACTAATCCTCTATAGAACTCGAGAGTGGAAGTTCCACTGATCGCATTTCCCGCTTGGTAGAGGGCAGTGAGTGCCTGGCAACATTCCAGGTGCCAGTCACCCAGTCTCGGTCTCTTCTTGACCCAGGACTGCAGCTCAGTCAAAGAAATGAGCTGCGGAAAGGCCCGTCTGATAAACGGCGACCACACCTGTTCACCATTGAGGCAGAATATCTGGAGATGTCGCAGCCTCAACGCATGTCTACGCATCATTAGCCACGGCATGCCCAGCCCTCCGTGTAGAGGGTGCTGGCAGCAGATGGACCGCCTCACCAACGGAACTTGTCCCCTCCACAAGAATTTGAAGAGGAGCCGTTCCAACTTGACGAGGCGCGGATGGGGGCAAGGCACGACGGTTAGGCGGTAATAGATGACGGACGCGATGTACGCATTCGCCACCTCCGCGCGACCTTTCAGTGATAACTTCCTCCCAGCCCATTCTTGGGTGAGACTGGCTACTCTGCTCGTTACCTCGTCCCAATTCTTTTCCACCTGGAGGTCTGGTTCGAACCAAACCCCGAGCAACTTTACTGGTCCGTCCGTCCAGCGCCCCACGACGCTGTTGGACGGCATGGGCTTGCCTCTCCAGGTTCCGAGCTGCAAGCCCACCGACTTTTCCGGGTTAAGTTTGGCTCCTGTCAACCTTTCATATTCCTTCAATAAGGTGCCGACCACCTCGATTTCTGAGGTGTTCGACACCATCACGGTGATGTCGTCCGCATAAGCCGACACCGCCTTTCCACGTCCCGGTTCGAGCGGGATGCCCTGCAACAGCTCCAGCTTCCGCAGTAAAGGCTCGAAAGTCAATACGTACAGAAGGGAAAAGAGAGGGCACCCTTGACGGACCGATCGGGAGAGCCGAAATGGTTCCAAGAGGTGGCCATTAACCTTGACCACCGAGCGTGTGCCGCTGTTCATTGCAACGATCCAGCTTCTAAAGACAGGGCCGAAGCCAGCTGCTTTGAGGACAAACTCCAGATACCGATGATCGACCCTATCGATTGCTTTCGATTGATCTAAATTGATCAGTGCCCCACCGAAGCCAGGTTTACACCCTACCCTCTCTATGATGTATCGCATGAGGTGGAGATTGTCGTGTATGGACCTGGCTGGGATTGCGCAAGTTTGCGCCTCCCCAACCAAATCATGGACGACAAGCGCCAATCTCTTTGCTAACACCTTGGTCAAAATCTTAAACTCTGTGTTGAGCAGAGTTATGGGCCTAAAGTTGTCTAATGTATCCCTCTTGTTCTCGTCTTTCCTTTTCAGCGTCACCACTCCCCTGCTCACAGAACTGGGAATACTCCCATTCTGCTGCCAGTTACAGTAGAGTGCTTCGAGGAGTTCGGAGAACAAGTCTGGCATATTTACGTAAAGCTCGTAGGGCAGGCCATCCAAACCGGGTGACTTACGCCTCATGCAGCCGACAAGGGCGTCCTGAATTTCGGCTGAAGTAATCGGCCTTTCGCAGCGCTCAGCGTCGACCGTCGAGATGCGCGGCAAGCCGTCAAGGTAGGGACTGAAATCCGCTATTCTCTCTGACTCGCCACTCTCCCCGAACAACCGAGCAAAGTGCTGGCAAAAGGCCTCACACATCCGCTTGGAATCGCTTATCTCGTGTCCGTCTCCGTCCGCCAAAGACCGAATTGTGGTTTTATTACCACGTTGCGCCTCTGCCACGCGGGCCCATAGAACAGCTTTAGTTCCCTCGTTGCTCAGCGCACGCGCCTTAGCTCTGACAATGCAACCTTCGTGTTTGGCATTGAAGAAATGGTCTAATGCCATTCTCGCCGCTAGCACGTCAGTTGCGATGCCACTACAAATAGCCTCGTCTAACTTATCTACCAGCTCCCCCTCCTTTCTATTTTTCTCTAACGCTAGTTCTTTGCTGAACTCTATCGAAGTTACTCTAATCTCTCTTTTGAGAGCCCCCCACCATCTGTTGTTGATGATCCCCCCTGTCAACTTTTGCTTAACTATCTTATTGACTCGGTCCCTGTAAGCCTTACGTGCCGGAAATGACATGTTCAGCTTCCAGTAACCCGGTCCTAACCTACGCGTTTTATTTAGGTCGACCGTACAGATCACAAATTTGTGATCTGAATAGGCGACCGTTTTAAAAAGTGGACAGCCCACACTATTTCTATCTATTTTCCTAATGAAGATTCTGTCTATATACGATCAAGATGACCCCATTCGGTTGGTCCATGTCCATACTGGCACATTGGGGAAATCTAGTCGATACCTGTCAGACAGTTGGAACTGGCTGAGTAGGTGCTTGAGGCTTTTGCACCCCCCGCTCCTATCGGCTACTCCCACACAATCCCAGCGTGCGTCTAAGATGCCATTCCAGTCCCCCGCTAACAGTAAAGGGCGAGACGTACCCAGAAAGTCTCCAGGCGCCTAAAGAAGTCAGGTCGTCCGGCCCCTGTAGGGGCGTAGACGGCCAGCAGTCTAAAGGCACCACCTTCGCTACTACTCACATCCAAGACCACCAACTTACCGTCCGGGTCCCGGAAGATCGACCTTACCTCGAGATCCAGTCCTTTCCTAAACAGCACTGCCACCCCACCCCCCCATTCCCGGCCTGCTAACAGATGCGAAGATCTGATAGTCGTCGAAAATGGGGGCTAGTGCACGCGTGTCGGAAATTCTGGTCTCGCTTACGGCAATCACATCCATTTCCAGCGACCGGAGGTCGTTGAGCAGCCGACCCTGCTTCCAGGGTGACCCCAGGCCGCGAACATTTAAACTTCCTACTCTTAATATGGCCATATTGGTAAGCTAAGAGAGAGAGAGGGAAGGTTTACTTACCTCCCGGGTCTTGTGAAGGTCGGGTGGTTCGACCTCCATGGTTGGTGGGGTTTCTTTTGGGAACCCCTTTAAAAGTCTTGATGTGGGTTTCACATTCGGATTTCCCACGTCTTGAGGAAAGCTCTCTCGAATTTCTTTGAAAGAATTGAGTGACATTCGGACCAGAAGCAAATCTTCTGGCACGCAAAGTGTGCTCATTTCAAAAATCTCCCCCTCTGTTTGAATGTCTTCGCTTCGCGCTAAGAGGGCCATCAGTTTATCGTTGGCCCTTCTGACAAGCACGAAGTTTTTAACATTTTGTTGGTGTGGTTTTATTTGTTTTCGTTTTGGTGAAGGTGGTGGCGATGGTTTTGATGGTGTTGTTTCGGGTATGTCTATGTTTGTTGTAGGTGTGGTGTCTGCAATTTCAGGTATTTGTGTGTTTATTTGTACTTGTGTTTGTTTAGGTTGTTTGCGTTTCGGGGATTGTGGAGGTGGTGTCGATGTTGCTGATGTTATTGGGGAAGTGTCTGCGTTAGTGGTGTCTGTATTTTTT
Organism: Eledone cirrhosa; assembly: GCA_964016885.1. NCBI lineage: Eukaryota > Metazoa > Mollusca > Cephalopoda > Octopoda > Eledonidae > Eledone > Eledone cirrhosa. The sequence continues at coordinate 300,597,226 of OZ024741.1, forward strand.
GTTGTGTGTGTTTTTGTGTTTTGTTGGGGCTTTTTTTTTTGTGAGTTTTCTCTGTTTTTTTGCACTTTTGGGTTTTCCTTCATCTTCGCTGCTGGAAGACAAAGGGTCTGTGTCTGTGAGTGTCTCTGTGTCTGTGTGTGCGTTTATTTATTTTGTTTTGCCTATGTATATAGTTGGGGGGGGGGGGGGGTAGGGGGAGTGGGAGAGCTTTCCTCGTTTTCTCCTTGGATTGGTTTTGGTGTTGGTGGTGATCCGGCTGCTTTTGATGTTGGTGTCCGTGTCTTTGTTGATGTTGTTTTTGGTGGTGGTGGTGGTGCAGCTTTCCTTGCTGACACTGGCGTTGGCAACAAAAGAGGTTTGCGACCCCCTGCATTTTTGCGCTGAGGGCAGAAGGCTTGAAGATGCGTGGCTTCCCCGCAAACGAAGCAGCGTGGCCTTCTTCCGTCAATCATTAGTTGGATTGTTGTCCCGTCCTGCAGGCGGGCAAAATCTGGGATGTTATTTATATCCTCCGGTTTCAATTGGAGAAGAATCTCCAAATCCATTCCGGACCAGTCTTCTCTCTCTGTCCTTTTGATGTCCAGGAGGGTGGTGTCTGTCCCCTCCTCGATTACGCATCCCAGCAGCCACCATATGTTCATTCCTGGTGGGATGCTGGGAATGCGTACCTTCACTGTCCTGTTACCCATATAGGACAGATGCATGATAATGCGTTCCGTTCTGCAGGGGATCACCAAGTGCTTAATAGCGAGGGCCTCGGATTTGAACAGTACCGAGATGGTACCGAACTGTTTGCCTCTTGCTTTGTACTCTATGTTACTTCCGATGTACTCCAAAGCAGCCTCTACCTCTGCTTGGCTCGCAAGTTCCACTTTTCGTGTCTGCACCGAAATACATCGAAAGAGCACCGTCCTCCTTTGCATGGCCGCTATTGCCTCGTCCGGGATGGTCAGGTTTGCCCAGGACTTCTCCCGTTTAATTAGCCTCCACTCTTTGGCCCACTGTTCGTCTTTATCGCTAATATCAATATCGATATTCAATAAGCGCTTTGTTTTTGCTGCTGCTGCTGCAGCAAATGTGGTGTTTCTGATGCTCTTATTGTTGTTGTTGTCATTCTTCCTGTTGCCACCGCCATCCTTGTTTACATTGAAGCTGTCGGTGTTTTTGTCGTTATTGCTCTGAGTTGTTGTTGTTATGGTGGTGGTGGTGGTGGTGGCGGTGGTGGTGATGTCGTTTTCAGATGATACTGCTGCTATGCCAGAAGGTTGTGATGGTAGCTTTTTAGTTTTGCCTTCACATTCAGTAGAGTGGATGACAGGCATGACTGTAGCCGTCGTAGTCGTGGTGAAATCTGCAGTGGCTGCCTTTAAACTTTTGTCCTGAACGTTGTTTACCGTTTCAAGGTCGAAAATTTCCATAATTTTCTTTTGGTGGGGAAGCGATTTTTTTCGAAGATTTTAAAAAATAAATCTGAATATCCGGGCTTAAAGTCCGAATATTGAGAGGTATCCCTCTCTTTAAATCAAGATGTGTACCTTAAGTTTCGTTAATGACAAGAAAATGCAAAAAAAAGACACTTTAAAACAGCTTAAAGCTACGAACCTTTTCCCCCGCAGACTTGTCTATCTTCACACATGTGCGGCCATAGATAATAATAATAATAATAATAATAATAATAATAATAATAATAATAATAATAATAGCAATAATAATAATAACGACAACAACAATAATAATATACATATTCATATATATATACACACACACGCACGCACATAAGCATATCTACACACACACACACACACACACACACACACACACACACACACACACACACACACACACACACACACACACACACACACGATAGCAACTAACAGTGCTGCGATCGAATGTGGCTTTTTAGCCCAGCCAATGATCTAAAATGTCTTGCACAGAGTCGGTAACCAAAGCATTCGCTGGGAATAGTCGGCTGTGGTTGGAGTTCGTGTACTTTTGCATGTCGCTTGAGCCCTCCTGCTGATTTACATTCTCTACCACATGTTTGGCAAGCATGATGAGTAGCATCTCCAACAGCAGCCTGGTAGTCAACCACTGGTCTTACTTTATGACTGCGAAGATGACTTTCGAGTCCAGCTTTGCTTAGGCAGAGTCTCGCACAGACGCTGCACGTCAGCACCATAGCAGGACCCTCGCCGTCTGGAAGTGCAACAGCAATGCCCTTCCTCACGTCCCGCTTTACTTTCTCGTGTGCCATTCGAGATGCCTCAAAGGCAACTTTTCCCTCATATACAGTCTTTCTCCATTTATTACGATCAGCAGCAATATTCTCCCATGTATCAGCAGAGATGTTAGCGTCTTTCAGAGAGGCTTTCAAGGAATCCTTATACCTCTTTTTTGGTTTATGTGGCGGTCGTTTTCCTTTAACCAACTCTCCATAGAAGAGTTGTTTTGGTATTCTAGAATCCTTCATCCTGGCAAGGTGACCACTCCAACGGAGTCGTTGCTTAAGCACAAGAGCTTCTATACTGTCACACATAGAGCTTGCCAAAATCTCGACATCACTGATGTGGTCCCTCCAGTGAACGCCATGGATCCATTTTTACTGAGATAGGCTCCGACATGTTACCTCCGACATTAACCCAAGCCTTCATGTCGTCATGGAAAGACCTAACTAAAGCAAGGAACTTATCAGGGCAACCAAGTTTCTGGAGAACCTTCCATAATGCATCTCTGTTGACAGTATCGAAAGCCTTTGTCAGATCGACAAAAACCTGATACAGATCCAAGCCTTGTTCAATGCACTTCTCCTGGAGCTGTCTAGCTGAGAAGATCATATCAGTAGTGCCGCGTCCAGCACGAAAACCAGATTGACTTTCAGGAAGAACACAATCTGCAATGTGTGTCAGCAGACGGTCCAGAAGCACCCTACATAAAACCTTCCCTACGACAGAAAGCAATGATATACCTCTGTAGTTCCCACAATCATTCATGTTACCCTTTCCCTTGTACAAGACCACCATTACTGCATCTCTCCAGTCCTCAGGCACGGATTCATTAGCCCATATCATTCCAAACAAAGAGTGAAGATGTTGCAGGAGTCTCTCACCACCATATTGTAGGAGCTCAGCACGTATGCCATCCATACCTGGAGATCTTCCACTGTTCAGCTTCGAAATAGCCACTGCAACCTCCACAAGCGTCGGGGGTTCTGCGAGAGCTACTTTCACAGGACTTTCTGGAATGAGATTGAGGAAATCTTCACTGACGACAGACGGCTGATTCAAAAGATCATCAAAGTGCTCTCGCCACCTTCGTAGAATTCCCTGTGAGTCACGAAGAAGTTCTTTGCCATCCTTGCTGCGAATCGGTGTCACCAGAGAAGAAGACGGTCCATAAACCTCACGCAAGAGACTGTACAACAGCTTTGTGTTATTGCAATCAGACGCAGTTTGTATCTCACCAGCCTTCTCACTCCACCACTGATCCTTCATCTGAGAAAGACTCCGCCTAACACGTGATTTTACATCCCTGAGCTCCTCATGCAACGTATTCCTCTCCTGTGGTTTTGCCGTCAAGTAGCGTGACAGAGCACGCCTCTTATCAGCCAACAAGTCTTCTATATGTACATCATTCTCATTAAACCAGTCCTGATGTTTTCTCTGCACCAATCGCAGAACACGCCTGCCTACGTCATAAACCGACTTTTTAAGGGTCGGCCAATCCTCACCAAGATCTGCAGCCTGCATCTCTTCTTCCAATGTCCTCTTCACATTTTTATCCTTAAGACGAGCAGCATTCAATCTGTTGGGCAGGGTAACACCAGGAGCCCGGATTTTACGTTTGGTGATTAGATTCACTTTTGCGCGTACCAGGCGGTGGTCCGTCCAACACTCAGCTCCACGAAGAACACGAACACACTGCACATCCTGTCTGTCACGCATCCTGACTAGGACGTAGTCCAAAAGATGCCATTCCTTAGATGCAGGATGCATCCATGTGGTCTTGAATTTGTTCTTTTGTTGGAACATGGTGTTGGTAACACACAGATCCAGCTCCTCACACATCTGCAGCAGGAGCATACCATTGCTGTTACACTTTCCCACCCCATGCCTTCCGATTACATTCCATGTGTTAAAATCCCTACCCACTCTAGCATTAAAGTCACCAAGCACGATGACTTTGTCTGCCTGAGGGCTTATTTCTTAGAACACCTTTCAAGGCATGGTAAAAGGACAGTTTTTCTTCATCGACAGAATTCATAGTTGGAGCATACACACTCACCAGGGTAGCATGTCTTCCCTTGTCCAGCGGAACTCTCATGGACATAAGACGCTCACTAATCCCTACTGGGAATTCTTCTAATTTATTCACAAGTACAGTCTTAACAGCAAATCCTACCCCAGCCTCTCTTCTGGTTTCTTCATCTCTTCCTTTCCAGAAGAATGTATATTCTCCACAAAATTCCGTAAGATGACCATCTCCAGCTAACCTCGTCTCAGATAAAGCCACGATGTCAAGATCGTAACGTCGAAGCTCCTTTGCAACAAGAGCGGTCCTTCGTTCCAAAGAATCCCTGTCAAGCAGCGTCCGTACGTTCCAGCAGCCAAGACTAAATGCCCTGTTTGGCTCTATTACAATGGCACGATGATGGGCGGGCCCAGGTTGTGATAACTTGGGGCCCCTGCCCTTATTGCCAATGATCTTTTTTGTTCCAGAACCTAAATTGGCAATTATCTCTTTTACATTGTTCTGGAACAACATTGAATTGGAAAAAAAAAAAAAGTTATAATAATAGTAATAATAATAATAATAATAATAGTACACTATTAATAATTATTAATGCACTCGTGCAATGCCTGTGCGTGACGAATATTTTTAAAGTGAGGAAAGACTGTGCACTGAGCCAATCCCACTCTCTGAGCGACAGTAGCCATAACCCGAAAAGAAGAAAAGATCAACATCATCGGTAACTACTGAGCCGCAGGTTTTATATCGGAGTTAACCCAGTTTCCTGAGATGCCTTCTCCTAGAAGAATGCCCTGACAAGGGCTAGGGGTTCTTCACTCCCAGTGGTTTAACTGCGCGATCGGGCATCCAGCCCGATTATTTCTATGTCCCCGCGCAAAAAAAAAAAAAAAAAAAAATCACTTATTGACACTTATACGTACGACATACACACACACGCATACATATGCGCGCACACAGCAACACTCATACATACAAACAAACACACACACACGCTACTCTACTCACTTACACGCACACACATATATATATATATATTACCGTCATTACTGATACAAGATTACAAGATTATGTCAACTGTTGACTTTCAAGAGTTTGTATAGTTGAAGCCGATCGTATTCCAGTCCAGTATTACTATAATTGCTTTACAGCATAGAGTTATGGCTCTCCACGGAGTCAACAAAAGAGAGTACCAGTGATGCGCTGGCCAGTCGCTGGATCCGTGCCAAAAGCAGAAAAATTATTATTAAAGTTGTTTTCTTAAGGCCAGGTCGCTGGTGATGGTGATGGCGGTGGCGGTTGATGTTGTTGTTGTGTTGTGTGTGTGTGTGTGTGTGTGTGTGTTTTGTTATTTTGATTTTTTTTTTTTTTTTTTATTTTCCCTTCCCCTTTTCTTTTTTCTTTTCCCTTCCTTTTTTTATGTTTTGATGCCGCTGTTGTTGTTGTTGTTGTAAATGTTCATTTCAGTTCATTCTGAGGCTGTTGTTGCTGTAAACATTAGATCCCGGTGTTGTTGTTGTTGTAGATGTTGGGGTTGAAATCTGGTTGTTTGACTGAGTGATGTATATACACACATATACATACACACACATATATATATACACATTCAACAGAGAGTAGAGAGTTTGACAACAGGTCGATGACTTTAGTCTAGATAGGGTATGGTATGGTAATGACATGTGATGGTGAGGAGAGAGTGTAGACGTTATTGTGGTGGTGGGGACAGTGAGATGTATCTAGTTCATTTGACCGTTTTCTTCTCTTAGCAAAATTTGAATTTTAGCCATGTTATATTGAAATGTAAGTAAATGTAAAATGTAAAATATAAATAAGGATTGCTCTGCTAAAATATACTAAACTATTTGTGTAACTTCCACAAACTTCTGTCGTGACATTCCCGAGTCCAGTGACCAAAAGATTGTTGTATTTTGATGTTTCAGAATACAAAAATTAATTAAAAACTTACCCCACGAAAAGACAGCGTGTGTTGTCCTATCTATAAGCTCCCTCATATATATACATACATACATACATGGTGGCTGCCAACTCGTTTTCGAGTACGGCCACTACTTTATATCCATGTAGGAGAACCCCTACCAATGCGCTGAACGAGTGTGACGTTTTAGTCCAGCCAGCGACTTGAAAACTCTGGTACAAACACTACACTTGTGACAATTATTGACACATAGTGCTGGGCCCATGGTACCATGTGACGACAAGTGCAGAGAGATCTCCAGATATAAAGCAATGCCTGTGCTGTGAAGCTTTTATAGTGAGCAAAGGCACTGCACAAAACCAGTCCCACTCTCTTAACCAAGATGATATTTACCAAAAAGAAGAACAACTCAACATCATTGGATACCATCAGGGTTGCAGGTGTTATATCAGAGTTTTCCTTCTCCTAGAATTCTGCCTTGACAAAGGCTAAGGGGTCATCTCTCCCGGTGATTTTGGATGGCTATTGACTCTTAAGAGCCCCTTTGCCTTTTGACAGGTTTTGTTTTTAGTCCTGCAGGATGTCCAAAGCCACCCTCCTCACCAAGAAACCTTGGTGGGGTTGCCAGTTTAGTCGCCAACGACCCGACCATGAGACAGGTTGTACTGGGATACATGTTACCAGTAGCACCAACTGGTGACCTGACACATACATACATACATACATACATACATACATACATACATACATACATACATACATACATACATACATACATACATACATACATACATACATACATACATACATACATTTATATTTAAGTGTGTAAGGATGTTGATATGATATGTCTTCTTTTTTTGGTAAGGAGAAAATTTTTGTCGCCAGATTTTATTACCTAGGGAGATTAAATACCACACTTCTGGCTGAAAGCTGACCAGGTTCTCAACCTCATCAAACACTAATGCCGACCTGTGTATGTATATATGTGTGTGTGTGTATGTATGTGTATATGTGTGTGTGTGTATGTTCACCACCATTACTTCTTCTTGTCATTTCTGTTGAAGGAGTCCTTATTTTCATTCACTTTGATTTCTTTTGATTTTCTTTTATCTCCCTAGGGAATTCGTTGACAAGGTTTTTACTTATTTTCTTCGTTTTCTTCATTCACATCACTGACTGTCTAAGAGACGTACAAATATGACTTATCAAACTTACCAAACTAAAGGGGCTTCTAGCGCCCTCAAAGTTTCAACGCCCCCTTACTGCATAACAACGCCCCCCCCCCCCCCCCCTAACGCCACCTCACAGCATAACGCCCCCCTGGAGCAACGAAACGCCCCCCGGAGGGGAATATGCCCCCCGTTAAGAACCTTTAATTTAGATGATCATGAGAATCAGCATCAACAGGGAGGCGGCAATAGACACAATAATTCGATTTGCGACTTTTACGCGTTCCATTTGAACGAGAGGAATCAACAGATAATGCGATATTTCAAGCCAGCAGATTGTTCAAGGAATACTGTTGTATGGCATTCGCAAAGATCGAAAATCAAAGGCTAAATTATATAGCTACACATCAGCAACATATCAGAGCTGAATTGCATAATAATATACAGGATCCTATAACAGCCGATGATGCCTATTACAAGCAAATTGGTCGATGCACCATTTTGCCATCGTCGTTCATCGGCGGCCCGAGATATATGAACATTCGCTATCAGGATGCAATGGCTGTTGTCAGAAAGTTTGGAAAGCCAGATTTGCTTATAACTGTTACATGCAATCCTGAATGGACTAATATTAAAGATGCACTTTAGCCAGGACAACAGCCAAAGGACCGTCCTGATATTGTGGCAAGAGTTTTTTCAAAGGATATCTGAAAAAGATAATAGATGATGTGGAAAAAGAGGGAATCTTTGGAGATATAGTTGCTTTTACATACGTAATTGAATTCCAAAAAAGAGGATTGCCACATGCACATTTGCTGATCATTTTACATAGAGATTGCAAATTGAGATGTCCTGAGGATGTCGACAGCGTTGTGTGCTGAACTACTGGAGAATGAGGCACTACGCAACTTGGTGGCAAAGTCAATGGTGCACAACCAATGCGGAGTGGCAAATCGGAAAGCGCCTTGCATGAAAAATGGCCAATGCAGTAAGTACTTTCCGAAATCTTTTGTCACGAACACTTCCTGGAATAATGGGGATGCAACTTTGCTGACTGGTGGAAGGACCTTCCACTCATGCTTCAAGGCTCCATTCGCTCCGGATGAGTTGAGTGAACTCGCGGCCTTATACGCAATACGTCTTTGATTATTTGTGACGAGGCTCCAATGGTACACAGATATTTGCTGGAGGCATTGGACAGAACTTTGAGAGATATCTGCGGTAGTGACCTGCCATTCGGTGGTAAGACTATCGTTCTTGGTGGCGATTTCAGACAGGTGCTACCAATTGCGTAAATTGTCGATGCATGTCTGAAAAAGTCCCCGTTGTGGCGCCATTTCAGAGTTTTGCGATTACACGATAATATGTGACTTCGTATGTTCGGGCAAACCGAAGAGGCTGAGACATACGGCCGATGGTTGATGCAGTTGGGAAACGATGAATTGCCACACGTTGGTGATAGAATTCCAGACCATTTTGTCATGCCACTGGACCGCCAAGCATTGATTGACTGGGTGTACCCTAATTTGAATGCTTTTTGGCAGAATATCTCCTGGATATCGGAACGCGTTATTCTAACTCATACGAATGCAACAGTCGATAAAATAAATTCACAAGTAGCCGGAATGTTTCCTGGGGAGGAACGGTGACCGTCAGTGCGGATGCAATGGAGCCTAATCAGCAGAACAATATGGATGCTCTGACTGAGTATCTGAATTCACTTCTAATACCCGGATTTCCCCGACATATTTTGAGGTTGAAAACGGGTATGCCGATTATATTGCTTAGAAATATCAATCATAAAATGGGTCTTTGCAATGGTACCAGATTGATTGTTGAGAGATTGATTAACGGAAGAGTTTTAGAAGCTAAACTCCCAGGCAGAGAGGAATCGGTTCTCATTCCGAGGATCATGCTGAGACCAAGTGAAGATCTGCTGCCATTCATTTTGCAAAGGAGACAGTTTCCCGTCAATTTGGCCTTCTCCATGACTGTCAACAAGGCACAGGGACGGACTTTCAAGCAAATAGGTGTCTACTTGAATGATCCAGCATCCGGCCATGGGCAACTGTATGTTGCTGCATCTCGATTGTGCGATCCTGATGGTATAAAATTTGCAATTGATACCACTAACAGAGGAACAGCCCTGAATAGTGTCTATAATGAAGCTTTGAGCTGATGTATGCATATATTTAATGCTATCAATAGGCGAGGTAAATGATTCGGTCATTGGTGTCCTTTGATCAATATTGTGAGCTTTCACAGAGTTATCATTTATGTTCAATGTCATTTAATGTCGTTATGAGCAATAAAAACAAACAAGTATTGGTAAAAATTGCTTTCACTGCTATGTTGCGCAATAAATACCAACAAGTATTGGTAGAAATTGCCTTCACTGCTATGAATATTCGACATAAATGATTCAGACATTGGTGTCCTTTGATCAGTATTGTGAGCTTTGACAGAGTTATCATTTCTGTTCAATGTCATTTATTGTCGATAATGAGCAATAAAAACCAATAAGTATTGGTAGAAATTGCCTTCAAATGTATCGCTTCTGATTGCGATGGTAATAAAACCTCATCATATGCTGAGTCTGGCAAAAAGGTTGGATCCTATGGCCGGCCAGGGCTAGAGTTATATTGAAAAACGATTCTATTTTCGAAGTAGAACGATCCGCCATTTGGAGTTCAAACCAGGCCACCTCCCCGAGTTGAACTCTGGGCAACATTGACTGTCTATTACTCAGTGGCTAAGAGCCTGGAAATTACTGAATAAATGTTTGTCATATACTTTGTTCTTTTATTATTATAGCATGTTATCCATATCCATATTAATTTGGCATTTGTATAAACCATTTCAAGTAAATAGGGAGCGTTTTTACATTGACGGACATCTTTTATATTAATTATCTATATCTATATCTACATATAATAGAAAAGATTTAAACTTTCATCATCCTTTTGAGAAACGTGGAACAACCACGTCTATGCAATGATACACGTTTTACAGTCAGGCAGAAGATGAACTATCTCCTAGAGGTCACTATTCTAGGTGGGAGAATTGTTCATATACTATGCACAAACGGTACAACGAAGAATCTTGTATATCTGGAAGATTTTGTTAACTGTTATTTGTATCACACAGACACCACGGACTCGCCTCATACTGTAACCAGACAAACATCCAATACAGTCATTTTTTCTTTTACCTGTCTTCTCTTATCATCTGTTTACCCGGGAGAAGCTGGGTACGTCAGCTAGTCTATATATTAATTTCAACAACGTCAGTATTCTGTGAGTGATAATTCTCGATTATCATTGGTTCATAGGTTTCAAACGACTCCGCCCACCTCAAAGACGCCAAACTTAAATTAATACGCTTAATGCCAAAGAGGGAGTGAGAGGGGAGAGTAAGAAACAGAGAGTCAAAGTGAACTATTCATATACAAGGTATACTGGTAGGTACTTGAATTACGTAGCCCAAGGGTGTTTCACAAGCACATAGACAGGCAACACTTAAATGCAAGCTATACATAAGCGAAGTGGGGTTATTACAGGATAGAGCAGAGTATAACAAGTATATAGACAGGCACCACAAATAAAGCAAGCTATACACAAGCAGAGCTGGGTTACTATAAGATAGAGCTGCAGCAAAAGCCCCACAATATTATCTCAGTTACTGTAAAACCAACTGGCAAAGAGTTACTACACATTTATATTAACTGTATAGGATAAACCAATCGGCCACATATGTCCCGATTTTCTAGGGGTTATATAGAAATAGGATTGTCATTAGATAACCAATCAGTCTAAATTATACAACATATGTAGATCGTTCAAAAGTAAAAAATAGTTGGATTTATACTATCACTCAAACATAACATCACATCTAGTAACAAGAATTACATGCTGGATGTGCTGTCCGGATTGCAGCTGCTTTTACCAGGAATTGTTTTTGACGTGTTCGTGACTGGATTGTGTGTGGAAACTTTGGTTATATAAAATCTGGAGCTGAAACTTGAACACATTATGCTATACGATCTGGGATCTTAAACATATGGTTTTTTTATGTATATATCCAGCATGTAATACTTGTTACTAGATGTGATGTTATGTTTCAGTGATAGTATAAATCCAAATATTTTTTTACTTTTGAACGATCTACATATGTTGTATAATTTAGACTGATTGGTTATCTAATGACAATCATACTTCTATATTATCCCTAGACAATCGGAACATAATTGGCCGATTGGTCTAGCATATACGGTTAATATACATGTGTAGTAACTCTTTGCCAGTTGGTTTTACAGTAACTGAAATAATATTGTGGGGCTTTTGCTGCAGCTCTATCTTATAGTAACCCCGCATTGCTTGTGTATAGCTTGCTTTATATGTCGTGCCTGTCTATATACTATATACTTGTTATACTCTGCTCTATCCTGTAATAACCCCACTTCGCCTGTGTATGGTTGCATTTATGTGTTGCCTGTCTATATGCTTGTGGAACACCCTTTGGCTACGTAATTCAGGTACCTACCAGTATACCTTGTATATGTATACCCTGGCGAGGATTTTAATTACCGTGGTCTTTCTGGATGTACCTTAAGAACATATTAGTGCTTATATAACTATAAGTTACTGAGATCCTATTCACTTATATAGGGACTAGCGCATAAATTCCTCTGGCTTTTTTATGGGCTTAAAACTCTTTCTTTTTTCTTTTTTCTGTTTTCTTTTTTCTTTTTTCTTGTTTTCTTTTTTCTTTTTTCTTTTTTCTTTTTTCTTTTTTCTTTTTTCTTTTTTCTTTTTTCTTCTTTATTTTTTCACTTCTTTCCTTTTAAAATTTATTTTAAATCGTTTACCTTTTTATTTACTTTTTATCTCTTTATATTATCTTCCTTTTACTTTTTTTATTATGTTTTAACCATTGTTTGTATTTTTTTATTTTGTGTGCCATCAATTGTATCTGCATCTTGTGAGATATGCTTGTGCCCTAGCATTTAGCTGTGGTGCTTAGCAACCCCAGCATGTACTCTCTCCTTATTCGCCATCTCCGATCTCCCTATCTTTACCCTCTATTGTATTCCGATTGTTCGTGTGACTAAGCTTGGTAGAGCTTATACTCAGCACTGTGTTTATTAAGCTCTGATGATTCCTACCCAACGGTATGGATGAAACATTGTAAGCAAATAAAAACTGTTTGAGTATGTAAGCGTTCTTTGGTTTCTTTTATATATAACGGCTCTGTGCTCGTACATTACAGTCAAAATATATAACCGTGCGTGTGTGTTTATGCACATGCACTCCGTGCTATACGTACGTAAATAAATATATATATATATATATATATATATATATATATATATATATATATATATATATATATATATATGCAGAGGTTATATTGAATTTAATTTAAAAAATGTTATAACTAATATAAAGGACTCAACAGTTTAGTGGAGTACATATACAATATATTAATAAATGGAAACTATATTTATAAAACCATATTTATTTTATCATACATATTTCAAGGGCAACCAAGGCAAATTATAGTGCGCTTTCATCAGATAAAATACACATTTGTTTTATAAATAAATATATATTGACATACTCGGAAAAAAAAGACAGCCTTAACGGTTGGAGCTTCCTGGATAGTGGACATATTATATATATTGAGGGTGATACAAAATTATGAGTGTCCGAAAGGTTGAAAATATAACGGTTTATTTAAATTAAACTCTTAGAAGAAGGTGATATGTGAGGGAGAGAGAATAAAGTAGAAAATAAAAAATGAAAAAAAGAAAAAAGAAAAAAGGAAGGAAAAAGATAGAAGAGGAAAGAAAGAACGATTATATATATTGATAGTGAAAATAGAGTGCATGAAGAGATAAATATAGACAGCGTAAATATATCTAAAAGAGAGAAGAAATGAGAATAACGTGGAAGAATAATGCAGGATTCATTACGTTTTGATTATAATAGTTATAATTGTTTCTACTTTTGGCACAAGGCCAGAAATTATCCCAGTGTATTACTGGTACGTTATTTTATCGACCCCAGGTTTTTTTTCCAGGTATGTCAATATATATTTATTTATAAAACAAATCTGTATTTTATCTGATGAAAGCGCACCATAATTTGCCTTGGTTGTCCTTGAAATATGTATAATAAAATAAATATGGTTTTATAAATATAGTTTCCATTTATTAATATATTATATATATATATATATATATATATATATATATATATATATATATATATATATATATTTAAAAGAATAGAGGTGTAACACACGAGTTATGATATATTGGTAAACGGAAAAGAAAATGCTGACAAATTGTTCACAGTGAAAAATAGTTTAATTAGGAATTAGTGAAAATTAGTAATAGTATTGGTTAGTATTCAGTTTCGGTTTTAAGTTTTACCGGTTGCGCATTTCTAATGCTTTTCAAAAATAATTTTGAGATAGAGCGCCCATGATATTTGCTCTAATCTGAGCAAACATCACGGGCGCTCTATCTTAGAATTATTTTTGAAAAGCATTAGAAATGCGCAACCGGTGAAACTTAAAACCAAAACTGAATACTAACCAATACTATTACTAATTCTCACTTATTCCTAATTAAACTATTTTTCACTGTGAACAATTTGTCAGCATTTTCTTTTCCGTTTACCAATATATATATATATATATATATATATATATATATATATATATATATATATATATATATTCAAAGAAAATTTGTGATAGTGATAGCGATAGAAAGGAGAGAAATATGTGAAGAAGAATAGGGAATGTTGCTTTATTCAATCATCTCCTAATTACTATACTATCTTTTTATATAATATCTTCTAATTACTGTCTTTTTCAGCATAGCAGATTCTCGCTACGATGAAACTCATTTCACGAATCTATTGGGGTTTTTGTTTAGGCGCTATTTATAATTCTAATTATTTTGTTACAAACACCGTCCAGGAAATTATGTTTCCGTCTCCTTATAAGCAAATTAAGTCTTTTCGTCTAGAATTAAATTAGCTAGGTGAAGATGTACCTTCATTTCCACTTACAGATATATTAGTGCATGTATATATATATATATATATATATATATATATATATATCCTTTGTTTTTTCAATTTCTTTTGCTAGATTTCTTACCTAAAATAAATTGTATTTAGACATATTTATATATATATATATATATACATACATACACACACACACACACACATATATATATATATATACATACACACACACACACACACACACACACACACACACACACACACACACACACATATATATATATATAAATATATATATATATATATATATATATATATATATATATATATATATATATATATATATATATATATATATATATATATATATACAAATATATAAACATATATATATATACTAACATACATACACACACGCTCAAATACGCACACACCCACATACCTATATATGTTGTATAAGGAAATTTTTCTCACTAATCTTTTACATAATGAAATATATTTAATAGGCGCAAATGGATGGTTGTCAGTATTTCGGAAATATTTTCAAATAACTTGTATAATGTGTAAAATATTTTTTAGATATTTCCATAATTATAGTTTAAATTTTAAATGATTTTTTTTATTTTGTTTTATATTCTCATTTGTTTCATTCTTAGCTATAATTGTTTACTGTTCATTATGGGCGCAATATAGAACCGAGGTGCGATCTACATCATCTTGTAATTATATACAAAACGAATTCTGGAACAGAATTATTTTTCATTCTCACACTATTCCTATCATTTTCTGTCCGAAATAACGATTTCTAATCTAAGCACAGGGTCAGCAAATTTTGAGGGGAGAAGAAAGTCGATTAGCTCGCCTAGAACTTGGCTGGTAGCTTATATTATCGACGATGGAACGATGAAAAGCAAAATTGACATGGGCGAAATTTTAATTCAGAGCTTAAAGACACTGAAGGTAAGCCACATTATTTCGTCCACAGATGTAACGACTCTTTCACTTTCCGTATCAATAAAAAGGTCTATGTTTAATCACGGTAGCGTAAAATGTATTACCTTCTACTTTTTTAGTTTGTTTGTTTTGGGGTTTCTTATTGAAATCTTTATGTATATATACATACTTCAGGTGAGGGCGCGTGGCTGAGTGTTGAGAGAATTGGATTCGCAATCGTGAGGTTGTGAATTTGATTCCTGGCGATGCGTTATATCCTTGAGAAAGACACTTTATTTCACGTTGCTCCTTCTACCTGAAGTTGCAACCGATAGATGACATTAAGTGGAAAGACCAACCGAAACATTGTTTCCTCGGTCCGTTTTGACGTAAGTCGATCGACTGTCATATATACATATATATATACTTCGTTTTTGAATTTGTTTTGCAAGACTTCTAATCTGAAAACGTGTTATAGACAATATGCCCCCCCCCCCCCCCACCGCAAGGTGGTCGTGGAGGTACCACGGCCAAAAAGCACCCAGCCCACACTGTAAAGTGGACGTCTAGGCACCACGAAAAAGCACCCAGCACTCACTGTAAATGAGGTTGGTGTTAGGAAGGGCATCCAGCCGTAGAAATCAAGCCAGATCAGTTCCTGTATGAGCAAGGCATGGTCAGCCGACCAGACACTGCCCACAACAGGACAACCCGTCTAACCCATGCTAGCGTGGAAGAACGGACGTAAAACGGTGATGATGATATTGCTATACTTTAGGAGGGTGGTGTTGCCAATAATAACACACGCACCTTTTAGTTTTTACTTCAAATTATTGTAAAGGTTTTGTTGGTTGGATAACCCGATTGTTGTTTATATATTGGCGAAGGTCTTTCGTCACACAAAAACAATGTGGTGTAGGACAGAAAAAGGGAGAGACACAAAATAAAAACGCGGTCACTTAGGAGTTCATAGAATGTGTGATGAAAGAGCGTTTACAATATATAAATAACCATCGAGTTATCCAACCATCAACCAACCGCAAATTTATAATAAATTGAAGCGAAAACCAGCAGGTATGTGTGTTTTTATTGGCTATATATATATATATATAAACATGAGAAGAATTGAGTGGTGCGTGGTTGCACATGGGTTACATATGAAAAGAATAGTCCTTCATCAGTGATTTTCCAACCTTCATTGGTATTTCATCGCTTTAAAAATGATATACCTCCAGCTGGTGCGAGCAATAGCTAAATAAAGCTATTGGGACAAGTAATATAGCGTAAAGCGAGCAAGACAAGTAAACAAACATATAAGGTATAGCAACGGAAAGATGGGAAGAAACAAGCACATGGTATCCGTTCAGCTTAAGCTGGGTGAATTTCATGGGCGAGAGAGACAACAGACCGTCCAACGCGAGTAAGGTGTGAGTGAGAAAGGACCTCACACAAGCCAAACGGGGGAAGTGAGAAGGGGAGAAGCAGAGAGTGAGTGAGTGGAAGTGCGAGGAAGAGGCCAGTCGACTGACAGAGGGGGCGAAAGAAGGTGAGAGATACAGACAAACGCAGCTGGGGGAAATATATATAAAAACATGATAAGAATTGAGACTGGCTTTAGTATCGGAGAGGAGAGAATATGGTTTAGTGAGAGAGGATATACATAATGTAGTTAGCTGACAGAACAGGTTATTTTAGAATTTTGTTCCGTTCAGCTGCGGATGCTGTAGCTCTGGCCCTTACCGCTGCATCCAGAATGTGGGAAGAAGCAAAAGAGTCACTAACTGTGATGTCCCAGGTAAGGCACCTGCCTCTTGACCAGGAGCACAGAGTAAGACCGTCGAGTCTTTTCCCATCAATTCAGGACAACCCAGACGGTTCTAAAATTGAGGGGATGTTTGCCCGGGCCAAAGCTCTTGAGTGGTAATAGGACTGTGTGTGTATGTGCACGCGCGTGAGTTTGTCGGTGTTCTTAAATTAGAGACACGTGTGTTAGTGTGTGTGTTACTGTTTTTAAGTTAGACATATATATGTGTGTATCCCTTTCCTTCCTTTTACACACACATACATTCACACAAACACACCAACACATTGCGTGATGGACGGGTGGACAGAAGTCCCTCAAATGTATATACATGTGAATGGAATTCTACTGAAGCAGTTAGAGAAGTTTAAGTAGCTTGGAGCCGTGTTCATGGGTGATGGAATGCAAGAGGCTTAATTAAGTACAAGAATTGCAAAAGCTAATGCAGTAATGCGCCAGCCTCAACATTCAGCAATCAGATGAAGTGGGGTAAGTGTAAAAGCCAAACTCACTGTCTTCCTGGTATTCCTGCCAACTCTTACCGAGGATCATGAATCTTGAGTAATGACCAAAAGAATACAACTGCAAATAAAAGTGGCAGAAATGGGTTCCTCCGAAGGGTCTTTGGAGTAACGTTACTCTATAAAGTACATAACTCAGAGACCAGAGAGTCACTCCTGGTAGAGCCGCTACTTCTCCGAATTGAAAGATCACAACTCCGATATTATGAGCATGTGGTTAGAATGTCACAGTAAAGAATCGCTGGACACATAATAAATAATTACTGTGGGTAAAGTCGTGGGTAAAATGGGGGGTAAAATGATTATTTAGACGATACGGATGTTACAATTCAATCGATACACGTATAGCAGAACGTTGAACGGAATTTACTTGCGTGTGTATACGGTTGTGGTTGACGCAATTATTTTTCTAATTTACATTGTGAAAATTGAGATTTGACCAGATTTTGTAACCTAACTTTCGGTGCATACTGTGTTAGTGTATATATATTGTTCTCCAACGTCGCGTCGGTGTGTGTGAGTGTGTGTGTACTCACTAACACTAATTGTGACCGACCCAAATTCTACAGATCTGATGCTGTGATTAGACCTGTCCAGCGTCTTTTACCGCTATTGAGATATAGACTTGATAGATTTATGACCCTGACTGAAGACGATAGCAGTTGGCGTGTTTTGGCTGCTGATTATTCATATGGGGTACAAAACTCTAGTGAGTGAACATCGTTAGTTTTCCTCCCTCATATGAAAGATTTGAAGACATACCATTATTCACCTGATGAAATCGGTGATAATCGATCATGACAACACGATCGATCTATACCTTATTGAAACATGTGTCGTGGTTAAAATGATTGGAAATTTATACCATGCCTTCGGATCTTTATTTTGATATATATATATCCCCTCCGCCTTTTGGGATTCTTTCTCACGTCGTGTAGACGCGTTCTTGAGACTAGTAAAATGAGGTATCCTCTTGATAAGTCGGCAGACCTCGCAAGGACTCTATGTCTTCATGATATATTGTTTTTGTTTATGCCACGAAACTACGTAGTCGAGGAATTTAGGAGCAGTTTAGGTATGATACATTTTATTACTAATTATATCTAAATGTTTCTTCTCTCTTCATATATATATATATATATATATATATATATATATATATATATATATATATATATATATATATATATATATATATATATATTTATATATGTATATATATATATATATATATATATATATATATATATATATATATATATATATATATATATATATATATATACATGTGTGTGTATGTTTGTGTGTAATATTAAAGATACTTTTTAGGGTATCTGACGTTTTCATACAAATGGTGTATTTCTCGTTCTATATTTTATATATAGGGAGAGAGAAAGAGAGACTTTGAGACAGGGAAATAGATAGACAAGCGAGCGAGAAAGAATTAAATAAATGCCCGAAAAAAGTTAATTCCTCTAATTACGGTGGAGTAATTACAGGTAGTAATTATAATCGTAATTCTCTAGTTTCAATGGAACACATTAATTAATTAAATAATTATGAAAGTAATTGATACCGACATTATTTTGTTTTTCTTTAATCTAATTAATGAATTAGTTTCTAATTTAGAAGAATGCTGTTGATAGATAATGTTTGTTAAAAATATAAAACAAGATATATTTGCTTTGTGTTCATGAGAACATCCTTGTAGCGGGAAATGAATTTGATTCATTCTGGTGATCTTACATTTATTGACTGACTCAAATAACCGACTATTTATGTTTTTAAAATACAATTATACATATATGTATAATCTTTCCAGCTGTATTCTATTGAAGGAATAATCGACAACAATTGAGATAGACCAAATATTCAAGTCTTCATCTCAGTTAGGTCTGAAGTATTATGGGATTATTTTCTTTTCTTTCTTATATAGGAAGAATCTCCCAGGTTACACTAACTACAAGGAAATGACAGTCGAAATGCTGCGACATGTCACTCCATTTTCGCACATTTCTATCAATTCATTATAGGGTCCGAACAAATACCACATGGTATTTTGTTTTACATTCTAATCTGTCAATTCGGCTAAATGTAGTAAGAGTAAAGAGCAATCAGCATTCAATAGACTTCTATCAGTGCTTGAAAATGATAGATGAAATCAACACAGTTAAATAAAAATGTGTTCCAAATAGTCAATAATTCTTTAAATAACATTAGATAGGTTTGATGCCGAGTCTGCATGGCTGGAATGAAAATCAGTTCTCGTCCTATCAAGGAAGCCTGCATCGTGCACTACATGTGAATGGAGTTTCACTGACGCAGGTGAATAGGTTTAAGTATCCTGGGGCCGTGTTCACCAGTGATTGTAGGCAGGAGGGTGAATTACAGCAGCTGGTGCAGTAACGTGCCAATTTCGGCATTCGGTATTCAGGAGAAGAGAGGTAGATGTAAGAGCCAAACTCGCTATCTTCAATTCGGTATTCGTGCCAACCCTCACCTATGGTCATGAATCTTGGGTAATGACCGAAATAATACGATTGCAGATAAAAGTAGCAGAAATGAGGTTCCTCTGAAGGGTCTTTAAAGTAACGTTACTCGATAGAATGCGTAGCTCGTAGATCATAGTCACTCCAGATAGACCCGCAACCTCTCCGAATTGAGAGATCACAGCTCCGATACTACGGGCAGGTGGTTAGAATGTCTCAGGAAAGAACCGTTAGACATACTTTACGGGTAAAACCTACTGGCAGGAAACACAGGAGTAGATCATGATCAAAATGGTTGGATAACATACATGAGCTTGGATAGTCTTGTTTGAAGATCCAGCCTGTTCAGTTGTAGACGGTTGCTTATAACAGGATCCCCAAAAAAAAGAAGAAGAAGAAGAAGAAGAAGAAGAAGAAGAAGAAGAAGAAGAAGAAGAAGAAGAAGAAGATTAACTGCTATGCATCTTGCATACCTATAAGAATGAGCGTGCGCACATGTGTATGGATGTATGGATTTAACAATGTAAGCACTGTTACCGCACATATTAGTATTGGCTATAAGGTCACATATACGATATCATAACCAAATATATTAGCTCCGTCGCTCACATTGTTAAATATGTACAAAACAATATTTTTTGTGGATTTTAAATATTTCTTGTCTTAAATTAGATTTCGTTTCAAATGTTGTGCTTGCTGTTTTATTGCTATAAAAGTATTCGTTCATGTTACGCTAAATAGTTTCTGACATGTTTACATGAAAATATTGAAATTTCCTTTTTGATTTCTTCAAAGTTGCTTTCAATATTTACCTGACATACTGTCAGTCATGTATATGAGAGAAACTTCAAAATTTAATCTTTTTGTACAAAACTAATTTAAATAAATAGAACAGTTTTAGTTTTAAAACACATATCTATATAGCTTTGGTTATATCAGTAGAATGTCAATTCTAAA
>OZ024741.1:300623325-300658325 GCA_964016885.1 Eledone cirrhosa
GTTTTCTTTTAAGTAGGGCATTCCCTATTTACGTTTGTATTAATTCTAATGTTTCATTATGTTTTAACATATGTGCGATATTTACATACATTAGATCAATGATAGTGAATATTTAACATTGATAACTTTCACATCGTTTGATACATTGTAGATAGTCTTTGATATAATGAATATATCTATGAAGGAATATCAACAGTTTACACTAAGGGAAAAGTCAAACAGTAGAATCATCTTTTACATATATGAAGAAAAACTGTTTTCTTTCAAATACTTAAATGCATATCCACAAACAGAGGTACACAAATGCATATGCAAATAAATATAATTGTTTCAACATTTGGCACAGGGCCAGCAAAACCCAGTGTATTACTGGTACTTTATTTTATCGACCCCGAAAGGATGAAAAGCAAAGTTAACCTCGGCGGGATTTGAACTCAGAATGGCAAGGACAGTAACTCTATGCGTCAAAGCATGGCGTCCGACCCTCTACCGATACTGCCAATCCTCAAATAAATATATTTGTTTCTACTATTGGCACAAGGCCAGAAATTACCCAGTACATTACTGGTACTTTATTTTATCGACCCCGTAAGGATGAAAGGCAAAGTTAACCTCGGCGGGATTTGAACAAGATAAATATATTATTGGGCAAGTATAAAAACTCTATGTATAAAGAAAATCTTCTTCTTCTTCTTCTTCTTCTTCTTCTTCTTCTTCTTCTTCTTCTTCTTCTTCTTCTTCTTCTTCTTCTTCTTCTTCTTCTTCTTCTTCTTCTTCTTCTTCTTCTTCTTCTTCTTCTTCTTCTTCTTCTTCTTCTTCTCCGCCGCCTCCTCCCCCTTCCCCTTCTTCTTCTTCTGCTTCTTCTTCTTCTCCAAGTATTCCTGAGTGGGCAGTGGGGGTAGAGTCCTTAAACACTCCTACCAGAGGATTCTGTCATAAGCATCCGTCTCCTATCGGTCTGGCTGTATCCCCAAGCAAGACCAGCCAAGCTTATGGATGTTATCCAGCCATCTTGCTCGCGGTCTACCCCAACGTATCCTGCCGGTTCATTTCTGCCTGTAAAATATGTCCAGTGATTCTTTCCTGAGACATTCTAACCACATGCTAATAATATCGGAGCTATGATCTCCCATTCGAAGAAGTAGCGGCTCTACCTGGAGTGAATCTCTGAGCTCCGAGCTACGCATTATATCGAGTAACGTTACAACAAAGACCCTTCGGAAAAGCCCAATTTCTACCGCTTTTATTCACAGTCGTAGTCTTACGGTCATTACTCAAGATTCATGAGTATATGTAAGGGTTGGCACGAATACCGAATTGAATACCGAAATAGCGAGTTAGGCTTTTACACCTACCTACCTTCTTCTAATTACCGAATGCTGAAGTCAGTGCATAACTGCAGCAGTTCCTGCAAAACTTGCACTTAATTCAACTCCCTCCTTTCATCACTTGTGGGGATGGTCGCGAGATCCTTGATCTTCTCCATCTGGTTTAGGCTAACACCATTCATAGGTAGAGTGCACTGCAGTCTTCCATGAGAGGACGAGTGTCTCAGTTTTCGCAGCATTGATTTTCATTCCAGCCATGCAGCACTCGGCATCAAACCTATCAGGTGCAAGTTGGAGATCACCTTCAGATGAGTTAAATAACACAATGTAGTCTGCAAATTCCAGCCGACTGATCTTGCACCCATCAGAAGTGATACCACCTCAAACCTGGCTGTGCATGTCAATCTTGTTCTTAAGAAATAATTACCAGGAGAGGTGTCAGTACGAACTCTTGGTGACGTCCTAATCCCACGTTGAATGGTTTCAATTTAGCATGATTGATCTGAACACAAATACTCGGACATTCGTATAGAGACATCAGAGCAGCAAGAAGCTGAGCATTGATCCCATACTCCTGCAGAACCTTCCACAGCCGGTCCAGAGGGGCGTCGTGATATGACTTTTCGATGTCTACAAAACAAGAATATAGTTCTTGGCATTACTCCTACGATTTCTCGAAGGCTTGCCGCTGTGTGAATAGTTGGTCGACTCTGTTGCGTCCGAAAGAAAAACAGCACTATTCACCAGCTAGCTTGGACTCGACAACCTTCCTGCATCTCTTTGCCAGACACTTAGCATAGACTTTACCGGGGAGGATTAACAAGGTGATCTCTTTGTAATTGGAACAATCTCTTTTGGCTCTTTTTTCCAAAACTGGGATTATTACTCGCGATTGCCATTGCTTATGTGCATTTCCAGTGATCCAGGCCACCCGGCACACAGGAGTTACCTGCGAATACCTTCTCTATTTAATGCTTTTAACAGTTCAGGCCGGACTTCATTTTTTCCGTGGCCTTACCACATTTGAGCTCTTTGACTGCTCTTGTGACCTAGGCCTCTGAGAGATTAGTCATCGCTCCCAGATTCACCTCCTGTATTTCAGAAGATGCTGTTGTCATTGGGTTTACGAGATAAGCAATGTTTTCTCTCTACCTCATGAGGATGCGCCTGTCTGAAGAGAGGAAAACCTTCGGCGCGTTCCTTTTAGCAGGTATGGAGGAGGACTTCTTATTACAAAGTCGGTGGATGTTCTGCTAGAACATTTTGTTTCCTGTGTGTAAAGTGTACAAAAGAAAGTGATTATCTAATGTTTCACTATCCATCTAAACAAAACCGTTTGTATTGCATATATTATTAATAAAATTATAGGTTGTCTATTGATGTAGAGAATTGAGATACAAGTTCAGTAGCATTTACAACCACCATTAAAATAGGTATTGTAAACATATTTCTGTGTTTTTATAAAGCGTTTTTACAGCCATATTTGAAATTTATTTCTCATTTGAATATGAAACATGTTTGATTGTGAATGAAAAAAAAAGAGAAACAACGAACATATCAAGAATAACATAAGCAAAGCAAAGGAAAAGAAGAATATATGAAATAAACTGTAAAAAATAAATTATAAACAGTTATGAACAAACCGTTTGATTAGGAGAATGTAAAGTAAACAACTGAAACAAAATGTAGGTAGGTTACAAGGGTATGAGTATTTACAAATTGAAGTTAAGCGTAGAACAAGTAAAGAGTTGCGAATGATGATGGAAATTGAGGAGGAATCTAGCAGTTGACAAACAAATGGTGATGGGGAGTAAAATGTGAAACAATAACAACAAGGATATCAACAATAATAAAATTCAAATATCTTATATATGGGAAACACGTATTTTAAAAAGTCTTGCAAACTACTCAATATGGTTTGTGCATTTTTTTTTTTTACATAAATTGTAATCGATATTCTTTTGAAAACACATATTACCAAAATCATGCGTATATTACACTTTTATACTGCAGTGGATCCTATCAAAGTAATATTCGAAATATTTTCTCTTGCTTTTAAACAGATGTGGCAAAACATATAGAATGAGGTTTATACGATGGAGCAAAACAACAAAAGCAAAAAATACAAATAAATATATAAAGGAAAACGAATTACGCTCCATGTATAAACATGAGTATCGGGAGGCAATTGTCCAGCTAAGCCAAGCATACCAGGACTTTGTTACAGCTCCTATGCCGAGTAGAAGATACACTAGAACGAAACACATCACTTTAAATCACACAATAATTGTTAAATTGAAATAAACCAAATATGATGTAGAAATACATGAACAGCATCATATCAATTAGAGAACACATTTTTATAAAAGAAAATATAGGCACACACTTACAAGCCATATAAGGTATCACATCTTAAACAAATTGCAAAATCGTAATGCTAAGTACAGCTCACATTGGAATTAAAGCCCTTTGAATGCTGTAGGTCAACCTACACAGGGAACCCTTTAAACATAACACATAAACTACCCAATAAAGACCTCCTTCAGTCACGAGTGACCATGGGAATCTCGCATAGAAACTTGCCCTCCGAAGCACAAGACTATGCAAGGTTGTTTGTGGAAGACCAGCAGTCGCCCATGCATACAGGACACTCCTCTCCACGTCACTGATGTTGTCCAAGGGAAAGGCTAAGGCTGACATAGATTCGCGCCAGTGGACTGAAGAAACGTGAAATGTGAACAGAGAAAACAACACACAACCCGATCCGGGAAAATAACTCACAACTTTTGTAAGTCCGACGTTCTAACAACTAAGGCATGCTCCATCACAATAATACTCTATATTTTAAGTATCACAATTTAAGTATCACAAATTACTCTAAGATATTAAGGCATCTCATATTCCAATATACACCAGTTCGAACAATTAGTATTCTATGCATAACCCCCTCCTTCATTTGCTTTATATATATATATATATATATATATATATATATATATATATATATATATATATATGTGTGTGTGTGTGTGTGTGTGTGTGTGTGTGTGTGTGTGTGTGTGTGCGTGTGTGTGTGTGTGTGTGTGTGTGTATGGGTGTATATGTGTGTGTGGTGGGGTATGTGTGTGTGCGTGTCTGTGTATGTTCGTATATGTGTGTGCATGTATGTATACAAAAGAATATTTAGGTTTCGGATTAGGTTTCAGACACTAGTCCTTCATCAGAAGATAGAATGAGAAATAACAGATGAAGGATGAAGACAGAGAGTAAGAAGGGGAAGGAAGCCACTTTGTGGTCGGTGTTAAAGATTTCCCAACATTTACTACAACTGCATCATTTCCCAGCACTATCCCACCCACTACGCAATGACTCCTCACCTCTTAGTTCAGCTGTGAATTCTTACCACCATATCGTCTTACCAGAAGCACTGCAGTTTCTTTTACGGTTAATGGCCCGACATGAAACAGAGGGAGGATTTTGCTTGCCACGATATAACGTTCCCTACTACGCTTTACCACCGTTTCTACTTTTATCTGTGTCTGTATATGTACGCAGAATTACACATGCATGAATAAACTTGCGCTCACATTTCTGAGTGTGAAAATACACATAGACACATATGTACGCCAATACACCTATCAAACTGCTCACCCACTATCATTCACTGCATTGGTGAGCTTATTCGCGTACACCGAAACACGTTTAGACAATCCTTACAGTGACTCGAGCTTTGTCACGGTCTGTCATACAATCCTCAGCGCTTTGTTCGGGTGAACCGACAAACCAACAGCAACTCGCACTTACACACACATATCCACTCAAAATACTCAATGATTATCTCCCTTGTAAACGATCTCTAATCTCTAACATAAATTCTGGCCAGCACTTTCACAAAATGACCAACTGAACAGACCCGTGTTTTTTATCCATAATTTCTTTTCCGTTTCATCCTCTTTTACTCTTCTCTATTTTTATATTTCTTCTTTTGTTTCTCATTCTATCTTCTGTTGAAAGACTAACGTCTGCAACATTAAGTTACGTCTCTCAGTATATTAAGCGTTAAACTATCATATTCTATTCCTTTTCTGTTTCGTTAAACTCAAGTAAAATCAACGCATATAATAGTGATATATTTGATGGGGTATATTCCAAAATATTGGAGATTATCATCTCGTAAATGTTACAAAATTGATACCAAGATAAATAGTAGTCCTCGAAAAAATATCAAACCCTGTTCCGAATGATATTTAAGATGTAAGGCGTTATTAAGCTATACTATTCGAATTGGAAACACAGCTGCATAAATTTACTTTAGTATTTTTCTACAACCCACCATCTACAAAATAGATAGTAAAACCACTTGAAAGAGTCACTGTCATTGTCATTCTCTCTGTCAATATTCAAGAATATTAGTATGCTTGTCTGATCATACCATTGAAGTGTCTGAATTTCTGGCAGTAGATATAGAACTGAAGGACAGTTTGTCATCTTTCATTTCTATTTACAAAACATCATGAAAACAATGAAATCTTATAAAGACAGGGCTGGGATTTCAATTACCATGTATTATGTAATATAACAATTGATATATAACGAATACTATGTATGCTAACACATTCAATCTATGTACAATATCTTCATCGCTTTGCAATGAATCAAATTAATTTTGGGACACAAGTAATTTCTTATGCATCGGCTGTATCGATTTTTATAGACACTAGAAGAATGAACGGCTTGTTACACGTCTATATAGCATTATCTAAAACCAGTGTCATTTTCCACAGCTACTCCAAATTGGATATTGAGCAAATAAGCTCCTGTAGGACCAATCGAATCAACAAATATATTAACTCGACTGTTTTTTACTTTATTATTTAATTCTATACTTGCTGTATATTAAAACATAAAGCTTTGGAGAATACAAAATGTTAAATAGAAAATTTAGCTATATTAAATATATTATACTAATAGGAATATGGTATATTAATAGCAGCGAGCAACACATCATCGAAGGATTTGGTCATTTTGTAAATATCTGAGGCAATGAGAAAAAAAGCGCAATAAAAGTACTTACGTACGTAAAAATACGAGATGGCCTTAAGAATACATTTATATTTGCATGTTTCGTCACTATATATGTGTATATTTGAGTGATAATAAATTTCGATTTCTACTAAGATGCCCACTACTATTCAGTAAACCACGCACGTATCACTGCTAATAACACGCCTTTCAATTAATATATTACATGATGGCAAATTTTCCGGAATATACCCTTGTGTCATTTCCATTTAATGTACAATATTGATTCGAATATATATATTTCATTCCTAGTGGTGGACCGTGTTAGAAACGAAAACTAAATATCAGATCTATGTAAGGAAACCTATACTGCTAAATTCCCAATGCACCTTGAATTATATCGAATTTAATTGGAGTCTTGATTTATTCGAAAACATAATTATTATACCATTTGTATTTTATTTTTCTTTAACTTACTTTCAAATGATATATACGCTTGTCAAACCAAATGAAGGAACACAGAATATATCACGAGTGAGAATAACTGTTCAAGAATGGCAAGAAATAAAGGGAAAATAACATATGAGGACACATTCTTTAATACGCAATAAATATACACTGCAAAATATAACAAAACCAAACAAAGAAACGAATGGAGAACAATTAATTTTGAAAATCACCTCAAATGAAAAAGAACAACAAATTTCGTTTCCTTCGTTTTTCTTGTTCTCCAATGAAAACAATTGTTACCATATTAGATGGCGAATACTGTAAATCACACAGAAATATACCAACATCCAAACTAACACCCAATCAGCAAAAATACTCCCGAACTCACATACACATATATTCACACACACACACACATATATATATATACATGTGTGTGTGTGTGTGTTTGTATGTGTTTGGGTGTGTGTGTGTGTGTGCGTCTGTATGTGTGTGTGTGTGAGTGATATACAATCGAAGCGTCGAGTGAACTGAATTTCTTAAAAAATGTAGAGAATCTTGAACACAGAAATGTTTGTGAAAACAGTCCATTGCTATCAATAAGGGTTTAGAAAATCGAGTACAATACTCATATAGACGGGGAAATGTGGCCTGCAGCCGCTCCGCTTCAGGCAAACAAACTCTGTACTTCTCACTATATACATATATCATTCTCCAAAACGGTTGATTGAATATGCACGGGTTTTTTTCTCAACAAGAATTTATACCATTCCTTCCTCTTCTCACTGTCTATCTTTCTTTTAATCTTTTATTTCTCATTCTATCTTCTGATGAAGGACCAGTGACCAAAACGTAAATCACTTTTTCTACTATATCAAGCCTTAAACTAATATATTTCTGTTTCCTTTTTGCATACACACACGCACACATTTGCTTTTTAGGGCGGGCAAAATTCCAGAAATCCATGGACGAGTTTTCTCCAGAGGTCTCTCTCATTTATCATCGCCGCTATGTCCGGCGTCTCCCAGAAACCATTGTCTGTCTTTAGGGCATCAACACATGTCATCCTAGGTCTCCCACTTCCAGCGTGTCCGTATAGGGGCACCCACAGACCGACTAGTGCAGTGTCAGCTCTGAACCTTGCTGAGTATATCCAGTTAACCACAATTTCTTCTGTGTCACTTTCACTGTGTTTTTCACCATGTATATGTGTCAACAGAAATAACAACGTTAATGACACATTACTAATACTACTACTACTATTTTTATTTCGTGTCGTTACTGCATTACCGGGCACAGTTGTATTCACCATGGGTATGTGCAGTGCTTAGTAGTACTATTTTCTGTATGCTGTAGACATTTCTAAGTTCGAGGATTTTGGTCAAATATATATATTCATTTTATTATTAACATTTTATGATTTATTATTATAGTCATTGTTTTGGTTTTCATAATCCACATTCGGGCTCTTTCTATCTTCACATCTTTATATTTAGAAAAACAAAAATTTTACTTTGACTATAATATCCGGCCAGCTGTCTTTGATTTCCCTATCTGTGTGTATTTGAATATCACAAAGTATGAATGCTTTGGCAGCTTTTCTAGTGATTGTTTCCCAAAATGCCCTGAATTGCTTTGAAAAATAAGATGGTGGAAAACGGATTTTTTTCAGCAATAGTAAAGGTGGTGCATTTAGACTGGTGACCGTCTATGCCCCCGACCGAGGCCGGGCGGCCGGATTACTTTAGGAGCCTGAAGGTTTTTCTGGGAATGTTTCGCCCTTTAATGTTATCGAAGGACTGAAACAGAATCTTAGACGCACGGTGGTATTGTGTGGGTGTAGCTGATAAGATCGGGGGCGCAAGAGCCTCAAGCACCTGATGAACGAGTTTCATTGTCTGACAGGTACGAATTAGATTTCCCTAAAACACTAGTGTAGACCTGCTCCAACAGCATAGGATCATCTAGATCGTATATGGATACGTTTTTCATTAGGACAATAGAGAAGAATAGTACAGGTTGTCCACACTTTCGAATTGTCGCATATTCAGTTCTAAGTTTGTGATCTGTATGGTCGACCTAGATAAGGCTCGCAGTTTAGAACATGGTTACTAGAAGCTGAACAATTCATTTCCAAGAGAGGAAGCTGTTCCTGAAAGATTGCATGGAGGTGGCGTATGCGTACATCACGTCAATCATCAACTACCGCCTGGTCGTTGTGCCTTGCCCCCGTCCGCGCCTCGCTAAATTGGAACGGCTCCTCTTCAACTTTTTGTGGAAGCGACAGATTCTATTGATGAGGCGGTACATATGCTGCCAGCACCCTCTACATGGAGACTTGGGAATGCCGTGGGTAATGATGCGCAAACAGGTGCTGATGCTGCGGCATCTCCAGATATTCTGCCTAAACGGTGTATAGGTGTGGGCGCCGGTTGTCAGACGGGCTTATCCACAGCTCGTTTCTTCGACTGAGCTGCAGTCCTGGTCTACTGGGTGGCTGGCATGCTGCCAGGCACTCACTGCTCACTACCAGGTGGGTAATGTGGTCAATGCAACTTCCACTCTTGTGTTCTATAGAGGATTAGTGGTGGGAAAGTGCGACGACACACTTGAAGAGGCCCTGGACGTCGACGAAGTCCAACTGACCAGTCTGTTCCGGAAGACTTTCGAGCCGGGGACAATAGATACCTTCCGGAAATCCCTCGCTTGGCAGTGCTACCGAAGGGCACTGCAGATTCGAGATAAACTCTGCAGGGACGGAAGTGTTGTCAAACGGACTGGCCCGAGATGCACCCAGAGCAACAAAACCATTGTCCGTGCATTACTGATTACCAGTGTTTGTGCATTATTATTCGTGGAGTTATGTCGCCCTTTTTGGCCAGGAAAGGCAGGCAGTTTTCCTCTGTCTGGTAGCAGGAGAAAAAAGGTTGCATGGTAAACCAGATTGAAAGGACGGAAAACAAGCACTTTTCTCTTCGGCCAATCCCTCATGAACCTTTTCAAGTTTCACTTGGAAAGGAAGTTTGAGGTGGAGAGAGAAGTGCATCACACCAGTATATTTGCTAAAAGGTGGGTATGTGTGGCAATTTTGGCCCGTGTGCATGCGCCTGTCCTGAGCTTGCGTATGTAGGCTGGTTAATTTAAGAAGCAGAGTGGTGCCGTTCCCGGATGACCTCGAAGCGTTGGGTGGTTCAGGATTAGTGAGGTACCTGAGTTGACCATAGGTTGTTATGCTCGCTATTGGGAACTCTGTTTTTTTTTGTGTTTTTCTGTTTATTTTGTTATTATCATTTATATGTATATATTAGTGTAATACCTACACTGTCCTCGTCTAAAGTACTGCCCCCTATATGTCGGCCCTGTGGACTATAAATGAAACATTATTATTATTGTTTTATTTTCATTCATTGTTGTTTCTGAGATATATGCCGAGTGTCTTCCTGACACCTAGGGCAAAAATAAATTCACAATGTGCATTGGTAAGCCAGTTAATACAGCACATTGATTATAATATAATAAAAATATTTAAAAAATTAAAATATAATTATTATTATCATTATTATAGTTGCATTTATCTTGCTTTATGTTCATACGAGTTATCACCAAGTCACAACCAGTGACCTCAAGAGACAACAAGGGCCGCCATGTTCAGGAAAGAATATACATACACACATATGCATCTTTAGGTGTTTAGACTTGTGATGTACTTATATTGACAGAATCTTCCTTAGTATATGTGCAGTTCCCATTAGTACTATCTTTTGTATTTCTCCTATACGCGGGTTTCCTGGGATTTGCTATAAGTAATCATTAGACCCCATAGGTATCATTCCTAGAGCGCCTACAACCACTGGTATTGTTTTAGTTCTCAATTTCTACATTTTTCCAATTTCTATCTCCAGGTCCTTATACTTGCTCAATTTTTCAAACGTTTTTATAGATACATTCTTGTCTATTGGAATGGACATATCAATTAGCAGGCATACCCTCTTTTTAAAGTCATTCAATATTATATCAGGTCTATTTGAATCTATTTTTCGGTGTGTTTGGATGCTAAAGTTCCACAAGATTGCGATGTGATCTTTTTCAAGTATGGGAGGTCGTTGATGCTCCCACCAATTCTTTTGATGGGGCAGGTCAAAATGCTTACACATTATCCAATGTATGTATTGTGCAGCTCTATCATGCCTGTTTAGGTATTCGGTTGGAGCTATAAGACTGCACACTGAAATGATATGGTCAATGGTCTCTGGTTGTTGATTACATACACGGCATAATGGGCTGCATCCATTTTTTATTATGTTGGCTTGGTAATTTTTTGTTGGCAGACACTGATCTTGAGCTGATATAATCAGTCCTTCAGTATCCGATTTCAGTCCAGAGGATGCCAACCACTGATGGGTTAAAGTTTTGTCAACATCAGGATTGTTAGCTCGTTCTGGGTATTTTCCATACAGAGGCTTTTCTTGCCATTTCTTAGCCAGTTTCTGCAGCAGTTCTTTCTTTGCAGTTACTTTTACCTGCTTTGCTTTTTCTGTGTTTTCCATTTCAGCAGTAAATGGGACTTCTGAAATGTGTAGTCCATTACTGTATCTTTGTGAATCTTTTGTAATGATCTTTTGTATGATCTTTGAGGTTTCGTGTTTCAAAACGAGTTTGATCATCCAATCATATGATTCACTTAGATATGTAGATAATCCAATTGTTGCAGTTTTCAACGCAATATCTAACTGGATTAACCCGAGACCTCCTTCTTTCCTAGGGAGATATATTCTATCTGTATCTGACTAAGGGTGATGCATTCTGTGCATGGTTAAGAATTTTCTAATTTTTGTATCGAGCCTACGGATCTCTGTGCTTGACCAGTTGATGACATTGTAACTGTAGGTTACTACTGGTATGGCAAGCGTGTTTATGGCATCGATCCTGTTCCTTACATTCAATTCCGTTCTTAAGATTTCTCTTACTCTGCGGTAACATTACTTCCTTATCCTTTCCCTCATTGTCGAGTGCTTGATTCCATCTCCGTCACAAACACTTAGATATTTGTAAGTTTCCTCTTGATCAAGTTCTCTTATCACATTCCCCCGATCAAGATTAATGTCTGAACTTTTCAGCAGCTTTCCTCTGGTGAACGTTGCTTTGGCGCATTTATCTAGTCCAAACTCCATTTTAATGTCATCACTGAACTGCTCCACAGTGGATAATAGCCCTTGCAATTGTTCATCAATTTTTGCAAATAGTTTCAGGTCATCCATGTAGAACAAGTGATTAATAGTTTTGTCATAGAATTTATATTCATGTTTTGTTTCATTGAGCATTTTACTTAATGGTATAAATGCGATGCAGAATAAAAGCGGTGATAAAGAGTCACCCTGAAAAATTCCACAATTAATATTAACTTCTCCAGCTTCCAGTGATTTGTTTTCACTGTTCAAAAGGAGCCTCCTGACAACGGGAGATATTTTGAAAATCTCTAAACATTTTTCAATCCAACTGTGTGGCAAACTATCGAATGCTTTTTTATAATCTATCCAAGCAATTAATAGATGTTTGTGTCTATTATGACAATCTTCCAATATCATTTTTGTTAACCAAAAGCTGATCCTTACAGCCATATGAGCCTCGTTTACACCCTTTCGGCTCATTGGGAAATAGGTAATTTGTTATCAGGTGGTCATATGTATATTTAGTTAGGACTAATGTTAAAATTTTATAAATTGTTGTCAAGCAAGTTATCGGTCTGTAATTTTTGGGATTGTTTGTCTCATCATTCTTCGGAAGCAGGAATGTAATGCCGTTAACTAGCCATGATGGTATCTTTTCTGTCTCCTTAACTATTTCATTGTAAAGTTGGGCTAACAGCTCATGAGACTCTGTGAAGGCATTTATCCAAAAATGTTGTATTTTGTCTTTTCTTGGGGATTTCCATTTGCTGGTTTTTATTATTATTATTATTATTTCATTTGAAAAGGAAAATCAGGGTAGAGAGGGGGTGCTCTCTTCCCATCTTTTTGTTGAAAGATGGGTGAGAGAGGCAAGAATGGCCCGAGTGATTGGACCTACTCTGAGTATATGCCTGTAAATTGAAGTTGGAAAACTGGGAGAGGACAATTGCCCTGGTGGTCAGGGTCACCGGGGCTTTTTTTAATAGGCTTTCTCCACGACGGCCATCGGGAGTTTCCCCGCTATTGGGGAATTTTTTCTTTGTTCTATTATTAGATCCTCTTTTTGGGGTTTTTTACACGCAGAAATTCCCATTTGTACCGTCCTGTATTGTCCTGTACTGTCCTTAATGTCTACTTTGTGTAAACTCTTGTGGTTAATAAAGAAAGCATTATCATTATTATTATTGGCGACCTACGTAGTAAATCATATTATTGTGAGCTCCGCAAAGGTTTGTTGTTTTCAGCTGTTTAAAATTGCCATTTATGGAAAATATTTGTTGTTAACTGTATATAAGTGCACATACATTGTTTTCTGAAAAGGACACTCAAAAAGATTGGGGCCTTGAGCCCAAAATTTAAACTTTTATAATTATCAAACAAAAATTTCTTTGAAAAAATCATGGCCGACTCACAGTCACACCTTCCTCACAAACTAACACCTCACACCGACACCACCATTGTAAATATTACTACGTTTGCCAACACTAAAAATATAAGCAGTAGCAATATTTTAAATTTGTCTCAGGCAGACATTCATTTCCCGCCATTACCAATGACTGCAGGTGTTGAAGCCGCCACCCCACCACCACCACAGCAACAACAGAAACAAAAGAAAAAAATAACTTATCTCGTGACATCAAAATGGATTCACCCAGAATGGACTCTTCCACACCGAACACCACTGACGCCACTACCACCACAACTGAAACTAAAAATAACAATAACAAAAATAACAATAACAACAACAGCAACAACAACAATCAGAATAACAACCTGTCGTTTGCGAAGGCAGCCAAGAAATGCGAAACAATCCAGGTAACTGAGGAGGAATTAGATGAAGCCAAGAGAATGGTAAAGAAAGATGGGTACAGGGTCAGCCACACCCCCCACCAAATAAAGTGGAGCATCGGCGCCTATGCACTGTGTCTTATCGGTCGATTAACATAAAATAGCGCCGAGTGCAACGGGCATCCGAGTCCCAAATCCAAAAAGCTTTGGGACATGTGTGGGCAAAAAGACCACACATCAGACGTGGGCAAAAATATGGAACCGTGGACGTGTTCTTTAGAACACCACAGAATGTCAGAGAACACTCCATGGCCTCATTACGAAGTGACGACTTCACACTCGTTCCAAGCTATTGTGGCCAGAGACTCGTGAAGATCAGGGTGACCCACGTTCCACCAGCCATCGAAATTCCCTGGATGCCGTCCTCGCCGGCATCAAAGCCAACTCCAAGATAATCGAAATAGCGAAAGAAAAGCAGTGGAACTGGTCCGGATCTGGGATGGAGCTCCTGATCCAAGCGGACTAAAAAAGCATTGAGATCCCAGAGGTAATAGACGACAGCCAACTCACCGTAATCGACGAGGTCAGAAGGCCTAGGTGTGTCGTTTGTGGTGAAGGAACCCAACTATGGGCTTTCTGCCCTCCGGCTAAAAGGTTGAGGCCACCTCTCTTACCCACCCCAGTGACTCAACCATCAACACCACGAGCAGCAGAAATGGCAGCAACAATTGTAGCAGCAACCACAGAAGCAACTGTAACAGCAACAACCCAAGCAACAATAGCAGAACCAACACCACCACCACCCAACGCGCCAGAACTAGCTCCAGCGCCTACACCATCCACCACGCCACAACGAAAAACCAACGCCTATGGAGGATTTTCCACTCCACGACCTATCGCAACTGGAGACAGATTGTGACGACGGGGAGTGGGAAACGGAATCAGGAAAAAAGAAAAAAAGAAAAAGAAGCCAAAAAAGAAAAAATCCACTTCCTTCCCCCTCCAAAAACAAAATACAGAGGGAAACAAATAAACTATCAGACAAAAAAGTTAAGACAGATATGCCACCATCCACACCAGCATCACCAACCCCATCACCACAAACACCGACACCATCACCATCATTAACCCCAACACCACCATCCCAACACCACAAAAGTCACCAAAAAGCGAAACAGAAACAAACCCAGAACAAACGCAAACAAAACAAAACAACCAAAACGATACACACTATACAGCATTAAATTTGAACAAGAACCAATTATTACACTACATGCAACACAACACCAGCATCACAGAAAAGTATTACACAACACCCCAAGTTCACACTACCTCCACATACAAATCACTCGCATCACACAGAAAACGTACACGACACTAAAACAAAAATTGCCCAAAGACATCGGAAACTTCCGACAAGCACTCTCCAGGAGCATTTATGAGGACATCCTTCCTGAGGAGGCCACAAGCAGTGAAAAGGATGGGCAAACCATCCTTCCTCTACGAGAAGTAAGGTAAGTGGTCTTTCCCATCTTTTCCACTCCATTTCAACATGACCTCACTCAGAATAGGCAGCATAAATGCGCGTGGCTTGGGGTCATCATGGAAGCAGGGCCACCTGCTCAACGACCTCAGGTCACTAAACATAGATGTAGTGGCCATCAGCGAGACCAGAATCTCCGAAGCACGGGCCTTCGCACCGATCTTCGGTGGCTACGATGTGTACGCATCTCCCAGCCGACCTGGATCGGGGGGAGGTTTGGATCTCGCCATACGGGCCATCTTCCTGGACCCAGAAGGTAAGTTGGTGGTGCTGGACGGGACAGCGGAGACGGGAAAGCTTCCAGGCTAGTGGCCGTCTATGGCCCGACAGGAGCAGAGCGGCTTGATTTCTTCCGGCGTCTGGAGACCTTTCTTGGAATGTCCCGTCTTTAGTGTTAGTGAGCGACTGGAACGGGATCTTAGATGCACGCTGGAACCTGTGTGGGATTAGCGGATAGGAGAGGAGGGTGCAAGCGCCTCACCAACCTGCCCAGGCGTTTTGAACTGTCTGACAGGTACCGATTGGATATCCCGAATGTGCCAATGTGGACTTGGACAAACCGTATAAGGTCATCCAGATCATATCTAAATAGAGTAATTTGTAGGGAAATAGATGGGTCTAGCATTGGGTATCCACAATTCAAGATAGTCAGCTACACGGACCACAACTTCGTGATCTGTGTGCTTGATTTAGATAGGCTTCATAGACGAGGACCCGGGTACTGGAAGCTAAACGCGTCCTTACCAGCGCGCGAGGCCTACAGAGACCGGATTAGCGAACTAGTTAAGCGGGCATTGACGGCGGCCATCATCAACAACAAGTGGTGGTTTGCTCTCAAAAGAGCTATTAGAATAGAGTTCATTAGGTATAGTAAGGCTTTAGCTATAGAAAAAAATAGAGCAGAGGGAGAACTAGTTCGAAAATTAGGCGAGGG
Source organism: Eledone cirrhosa (assembly GCA_964016885.1). Lineage (NCBI taxonomy): Eukaryota > Metazoa > Mollusca > Cephalopoda > Octopoda > Eledonidae > Eledone > Eledone cirrhosa. The sequence continues at coordinate 300,639,559 of OZ024741.1, forward strand.
GCTTAGCAAAGGCATCGCGACCGACGTACTTGCGGCGAAATTGCCCCTCGACTAATTCTTCAATGCAAAGCTCGAAGGCTGCGTTGTCAGAGCTAGGGTGCGTGCTCTCAGAGACGAGGGGACGAAAGCCGTTCAATGGGTCCGAGTGGCGTAGGGGCGTCGTGGCAACAAAGCCACGATCCGGTCTTTGGTGGACCACGACGGGCGCATGCTACTCGATCCTGGGCAAATGTGTGAAGCTTTTCAGCGACACTTCACTCAGCTGTTTGAGGGCAGCGGCGGGTCGGGTCGAGGGATGGACTTTAGTCTCTACCTCGACGGACTACCGCGACTTTCGGCCACTGAGGCGGAGTGTTGCGAAAATCCGATAACAGCCGCTAAAATAGGAGGCAATGACTGGCTGCACAATGGGTAAATCGCCTGGTTTGGATGGTCTGCCCTATGAACTTTACGTACAGATGCCAGACTTGTTTGGAGGCCTCTTGGCGGACGTCTACTGCAATTGGCAACAGAACGGGAGAAGAGAAGGCTAACCCTGAAAAATCGAGCGGAGGTGGCTAACGCGTACATCGCGTCCGTCATCTACTACCGCCTGACCGTCGTACCTTGTCCTAAACCCCGTCTCACTGCGCTGGAGCATTTGCTCTTTCGCTTTTTGTGGAAGAGGCGCGCTCCGATGGTCAGGCGGTCCATCTGCTGTCAACACCCGCTATGTGGAGGGCTGGGCATGATCAGGTGTGGTTGCCGTTTGCTAGACGCGTCTTTCCCCAGCTCGTCTCCTTGACTGAGCTGCAGTCCTGTGTCAAGCGAAGACAGAGAAGGAGCGTTTGGAGACTGGAATGTCTTCAGGCGCTCACAGCCCTCGACCAATCGGGCAATGTGATCGGTGGAAATTCCACCTTGGCATTCTATAGAGGATTAGAAGCGGGGAAGAGCGACGACGTACTTAGGGAAAATTTAGGCGTCGACGAAAATCAACTAACCATCTTTTCGGAAGAACTTTCGGGTCGGGGCCTATGGACAACTTCCAGAAATCTCTGGCCTGGCAGTGCTACCGTGGAGCTTTGCCAGTTCGGGATAAACTCTACAGGCATGGAGGTGCCGTCAGCCGGGCATGTCCGAGATGCGCGCAGGGCGACGAAACCCTCCTGCACGCACTCGTCCAGTGACCGAGCATTGCTCTCTTGTGGATTTATGTCGAACACCTGCTGTCACGTGTAGGACAGATCCAGCTATCAGCTGAGTCCATCGTGAGGATTGCCCCGCCCTCTTCATTTAGCCAGGAAGTGCAGGCACTTTTTATCTGTCTGGTGGCCATGGCGAAAGAGATAGTATGGTGGTCACGTCTGAAAGGGCTGAAGACGAGCACTTACCTCTTCGGTGATGCCCTGATTAACTTTTTCAAATTTCATTTGAGAAGGAAAATCAGGGTAGAGAGGGAAGTGCTCTCTTCCCAGCATTTTATTGAAAGATGGGTGAGAGAGGCAAGAATAGCCCGAGTGAATGGGCCTACTCCGAGTATGTGTCTGTAAATTAAAGGTGGAAAACTGGGAGAGGGCACTTGCCTTGGTGATCAGTGTCACGGTGGCTTTCTTTAATGGGCTTTCTCCATGAATGTCCCTCGCAAGTCTCCCCCCTATTGGGGAATTTTTTCATTGTTCTATTATTACATCCTCTGTTTTTTTTTTTTACACGCAGAAATGCCCTTTTGTACCGTCCTGTATTGTCCTGTACTGTCCTTAATGTCTACTTTGTGTAAGCCCTGTGGTTAATAAAGAAAGCATTATCATCATTATTATTATTATTCCTTGGCAGTATTGGTAGAGGGCCAGACACCATGATTTGCAAAATCGAGTTATGGCTCGTTACGTTCTGAGTTCAAATCCCGCTGAGTTTAACTTTGCTTTTCATCCTTACGGGGGTCGATAAAATAACGTACCAGTATTACACTGACGTTGATTTGATCGACATTCCCCTCCGCTTCAAATCTCTGGCCTTGTGCCTAAAGTAGAAATAATAATTATTATTATGTCCCTTTACAGCTTGAGTTCAAATCCCGCCGAGGTTAACTTTACCTTTCATCGTTATGGGGGTCGATAAATGTCGATAATGTACCAGTACTGGGATTATTGCTGGCCTTGTGCCAAAAGCAGAAACATTATTATTATTCTTCGATGAAAATATTCCATGATTTCTAGTAACTGATTATCTCATGACTTCGTTGAAAATTTAACACTTTCGTACTCTTCTGCAACAATGAAGCTAATTACCAGATAGCAAGACTGCTTCAGATATCAAGATACCAAGATATTCATAATTAGCGCAAAATACAAGAAACAAATATTACGTCGTTTGAAAATAACGTTCTTTATCTACTATCTTTAATATCCGATTATTTGATAATTGTAAAATTCCATAACCTGGGAAAACAATAAGCCGGTATTTTCACATGAGGAGCGATAATAAGATTATATATATATATATATGTTATCACGCAAAGCTTATTTAAATTTGGCTTATAAATCTTTGTCCCCGATGCATTGCTACTTTTTTCAGTAACTAACTTTTTTTCAGTATTCTTCATGAGCTAAATATTAAATTATACCTTTCATTTGTTTTGTAACTTTCAAACTAATTACTTATTAAATGAAACGTAAGCAAATTATTTTTGGTATCTTTATAAAAGGATAACCATCAGTAATACTAATCATTTTCCCATAATATGATTGCGTTCAAAAGCAAATAAATAAACATATATGGTTGCAACAGCGAGTTGTTTACCATTGTAAATATATCAAGTATATGTCGTTTACACTTGTAACATTGATTTTAATGCGGCGAATATGCGGCTATGCTACATACTGTGTGTTTTGTGCATTTACACCTGGGAGAATCCATCCTTCTCCAGGATAGAACATAGCCAATTTGGGAGCATGTGAGAAAGTCAGAAAGAAACCACACTGGTACTCGATTTGCATTTAATTTATCAACCGAGAATGGAAGAAAGGCAAGCTTAACCTCGATGGTATTTAATGTCAAAATATAGAGAGCCGAAACAAATATCATAAAGCCGTTTATCTGAACTTCTAAAAGCTCATTCATCAAATATAATGAATCCCGATAGTTATTAAGAATTATTAGAAGCCAGTATTATGATGACAAACATAGTTTAACACACACGTGTGCGCGCGCACACACAAACACACACACACACACACACACACACACACACACACACACACACACACACACACACACACACACACGCGCACACACACACACACACACGCACACACACGGACACACACACACACAGACACACACACACACATATATATATATATATATATATATATATATATATATATATATATATTATATATATTTCAGTAATCAGTGTTGGCTGCACCAAGCCATCGGCCACTTATGGTGTGAGCAAACATAAGCACTCCACGTAATAGGTATCATAAGGCAAAACGTATATGGTAACAGATGGAGTATCGTTAATAACAAAACGGAGACGTTTTCACAAATTCAACTTCAGTTTATTACAGCACAGCTGAAACAAATGATGAGGCACTAAAGAACTTTTGATGACATCGTGATAATAATACGGGTACGATGATTGTCCTCACCCACTGAGAGTTAAACGATGGATTATATTGATAAAAAAAAACTGGTAAATCGCCTTGTAAAAATTATTTGACCTACGACCTATTTGAGAACCAGAGTGACTGACTAGAGAATGGGCAGCCTGGACCCCTTTAGTACACAGATCTACTTTCACTTTCTACGATCACCGCAATCGCTTCTACTCCTCTGCCTCTGGGTTGCCTGCACAAGGGTTCATATAGTATATGCCTGTTGGAACCCGAAATGACGATATCCATTCGACGGCAGGCATATCACAAATAAAAACCAAAAATTGAACATATTTTACAATTAAACACCTGTCTGACGATAACGATTTGAGTATATGTTATATGATGATATTTTGCTACCTTTAAAATGTACATAACAGGTGAGATCTAATGAACTAAAGTTGAATACGTGAAACTGTCTTTTATATATTTTTTATTATATATATATATATATATATATATATATATATATATATATATTGCTATAAATTTTATTGGGAACAAATATATTTATGGAGACGTGTAGTGAGCCGTAATGACATAGTTCGTGTCTTGGACCTTTGAAACCTGGCAGAGCCCTCACCTTCTCCAGAACTGAACAAGAACGATTTCTTCTCGACCAGGAGAAAGACTGATAGAAAGTACATGAAACGACCTCCGTAGTGGACTGGAACTTTATTTATCGATCTCGAATTGATGAAATGCAATGTTGACCTTGACGGCAATTGAACGTAGAGCACAGTGATCCGAAATATATACCGCTAACAATTATATCGAGAACATGTAGTGACTATTGAAATCATTTATAGTGTTATTGTGAATTGTTTTACCGATTAGTAATGGAAAACTCTTTTACTCTTATGTTCGAGATCACTTTGGAGTTCAGCGAAGCTTTAATTCATAGCGATGTACAAATATACTTGTTTCTACTTTAGGCACAAGGCCAGCAATTACCCAGTGCATTACTGGTACTTTATTTTATCGACCCCGTAAGGATGAAAGGCAAAGTCAACCTCGGCGGGATTTGAACTCAGATCGTAAAGGGACGTAACTATGCTGGAAAGCATGGCGTCCGATGTACAAATATACTGAAGAATGTTGTTATCGCTTCTCCGCTTCTGGGAGAGATCTGTTAAAATTCCATTACTGTAATATAAAATAATGAACTACAAACCAGAAGAATTTCGCATATAATGAGTATCGTAATGGAATATGGATTCTGTTCAATATAGACGTGATGCTCTCATAGTTATTACTGTTGTTTGCTGCCGTGTCAGATCTGATCAAATAGATTATACAAATAGATTAAAATATAGGCAGGGATTGACATTATTCGTGTTCACATGTATGGAAGTCTGTATATCTGCCTACTTGTCAGTAAGTGTTTGTTTACACATGTATTTAGTGGCCCACGGTAACAGAAATAACCAGCTCATGAAAGGGTATTAGCTCACCCCCACCATCACACCACTCCACCAGCTCTGTCTCTCGTATGACGCCTCATAGACCCAGTGGACAAAATTGAAAATATGTTACTCTTTTTTGCCAGGCTCATCTAGTGGAAGTGGGAGTATAGTTCAGTAACTCAACTTATGTTGCAATAACACCTTGCGATCATCAGCTTGTGGGGTACCGAAACCTAATGCATTTTATCTCAGGCATTTAATAACGTTTTTTATGTCACATTCCGTTTAAGAAAGTTAAAAGAAATATGTGGTTTTGCTTGCATTTGAACCACTAGCAGTTTCTAGTGTAAAAATTAAAATTATCTCCTCTTACTTTTTAACTTTAAAATTAAAATTAATTAACATTGAAATTAAAATTATTCCTCTTATTTTTTAGCTTTTTCTTGTTATTTGTTTTCCTTATTCCCACATACTCTCTATATTACCCTTTATATACCCAGGCCTTTTGATTTTTAGATATTAATTGTACGTGTATGTATGTTGTCGTGTATAAGTGTAATTAAGTGTATGTATATATATATATATGTGTATATGTATATATAAAATATATATATATATGTGTATGTGTATGTATGTATATATATATGTGTGTGTGTGTGTTTATATGTGTGTGTGTGTATTTTTATTTATGTGGTATTGTAACCCTTTGTACTTATGTGTGTGTGTATATATATACATATATATATATATATGTGCGTATATATATATATATGTGTAAATATATATATATATATATATATATATATATAGTAATAATAATAAAATTGAAGACTAAAATCCATATGGGTAATAAAAACATACGGGTAACATATACTTACCTATGCAAATAAGTAAAGGAATAAACAAAACATATACTTAGCTCCCACATCAAGACGTAAAATATCCACGTATAGATCGTGCTATCCGCTAGGGTATAACGCGTGGCTGTAATACAGGAAAGTTTTGTGCAATTTATGTTTACAAGCCGAAATTGCCTCAGATTTTTTGTTTAAGATGTGGTCTGTGGCGTAGAGTATTTCCAGGGCCTCAGCGGCCCAGAGGTCACATGGTATTTTATTTCCGTTATACGATCTAGCCCTAGCTAGGATCTCCCAGTGTAACTTATATTGGGTGTGGTTGTCTTTTAGACTCCAGATATAAGCTGAAAGTGACGCCATATTCCTTCTTAGAGGGTAACGAAAAGAATGGGTATGCATATAAAGACGCTGCTTGAAACTATTGGCGGTTAACCCTATGTAGCCCCTACGGGACGTGGGTGTTACAACCTTACATTTGTAGAAAATGTTACTAGAGAGGCATTTCCCGGATAGTGGGCAATCAGCCCGATTCCTACAATTACAGTTAGTACTAACTACAGGGTTGCACGTGTTCCTACGGCTAGGTAGTTTAGCTAAATTTGAAGCTGTGATGTTATGTGCAAGGTTAGGAGTCGTAGAGTAAGAAATGTTAATAGTATTTCAATTAAAATGTTTACTATATTTATGTGTAGGGGGAAAATGCTTCGTAATAAGGGAAAGAAAGATCTTAGCTAATGGTGTGGCCACCTCCATATTATATGGTGGGTTAAACCAACAAATGCGACGAGATCTATTTCTTCTAGGTCTATTTTCGTACTCTGTATATGCTACCTTATCGACAAATCCACTTCGAGCAAGAGCTTCATTGTAATAAGTGGAATGGTCGTTGAAAATGCGCTCGTTGGTGGAATGACGGGAAAGCCTCAACGAAACGTTTTTTACCAGGTTCTTGGTTATGCTGGCAGGATGGTTGGAATGTTTACTTATGTAATTAAGCGTATCATTCGGCTTTCTATACGGGTAATACAACCCATTCAATAAATTGAGGGTAACGTCGAGGTAATTAACGACCGAGAGATTGGCCTCAACCTGTATAGAGAGGTTGAAGCCTTTAAAGAAGGCTGTGAGTTCTTTTCTGAACCTGTCGCAAGCACGAGGTCCTCACTTAGTCATGGTCAAAAGACCATCGTCACGGTACAAACCACCGCCCGCGTTGCGGAATTCGTCCTTGATAGAGAAAAGAAGGAAAAGGCAAATAAGATCAGTAACCTCCGCAGAGTCACTGGCGCCCATACTCACGTCGAATGGGGTACTATTGGATTTTTTAATCCAAATAGAGTCGTCGAAATTAATCACCGACTTTCGAGCGTTAAGGATGACATCAACTTCGAAATCCTTAACCACTGGGAGTGTTTTAGCGAAATTGATAGCTCTAAGGAGAAGTGGTAAAGTGATGGAGGAGTAGTAATCGTTGATGTCGAATTGGATAAAACGGCAATGTTCCTTGTTACATATGCCGTTCAACCAATCAATCACCGCTAAAGAATTGTTCCACAGTGCGAGAGGGGCCAAACTTCTAATTTCAGGTATAATTCTATCAAGAATCGTTTTACTAAGTCTACCTAAATCGGACTTCGTAGGGTTAATAAGCCGAATAGAGGGGTTGTTCGGAAAATTGGATTTGTGATCCTTCAGGGTAAAGTGGGGAGAGATAGGGTCCAGAGGTTCGGTCCGGTCCAGGATGTTGAGATCAGATGTGATTTTAAACCCAGCATCGATTGATTTCATTGATGACACAGCGATTAGTTTTACGGTAATCCTTAGTTACAGCATTATGTAGTAGTTGATGGTAAGTACTGCGCTCCACTTGATATAGGTTGCCAGTTTTGTCGGAATGGACGTCAGCGATTCTTTGCTTAAACTTTAATCTGTTATTTTAATAAATATATGTATATATATATATATATATATATATATATATATATATATATATATATATATGTATATGTATATATATTTGTGTGTAGTTGGTTGTGTGTGTGTGTATGTATGGTTTTGTATGTATATGCATAATTACATACAGAGTTTTTTAATGCTTACTTTTATTGATTATTTGCTTCAGGAACTGTTGAGTGCACTTAATCAGCTATAAACATTTATAACTTTATTTTTTTTGTCGTATGCCCTACTATTTGAATACCCGTTCCTTCCCTTTATTTTTATTTTGTGTATGTATGTATATATATGTGTATATGTATATATATATATATATATATATATATATATATATATATATATATTTTATATATATATATATATATAAGTATATATGTATATATATATACATAAAATTGAAAATAAATGTTTAAGTATTTCTTTTATATATATATATATATATATATATATATATATATATATGTGTATATGTTTGTATTCATGTATGTCTGTATATGTATAACTATGTATATGTGTGTATATGTATAAATATGTATATGTGTCCCTTCAAAATTTTTAGTTAAATATACGTAAGATAAATTTCTATACTAAATGTATAAAACATACTATTATCTTGAAATTATAACTTAAAATATTCTATAATATTTTAAAATTGTATTGCTTTTAAAGTTATATTGCTTATAATTATATTTCCAAATTGTAATATAATCCTTTTGTATTTTATGTACTCAATTATACTATGTACTCTATTCATATATACTTCTCTCTATATGTGAGTATATATGTATATGTGTGTATTGACATACATGTACATATGTTCTATGCGTTTTTATGAATGTATGTCTGTATGTATGTATATGTATGCGTGATGCGTATCTACCTATTGGCTGAGGTTACGTACACACACATGTATATATATGTATATGTGAGAATTGTGTATATGCATGGGCGTGTATATCCATACAATTTGATTGCACTTATGTATAGTGATTATCCCAATGATTCCTGACAGATAGACATATAATTAACAGCCATAAATACTTAACATGTAATCTTATAAAACTTATATATAAAATTGTGTTTAATAACATAAAGTGTGTATAACATAAAATTTCCTTTAATATCTTAACAATTGTAACATTTTAAAGATTCTTATATCTTAAACTAAATTAAAGAATCCTTTCTGCTTCGTGTGTATATATTATATACGTAGTTAGATATGTTATGTATTTTATAAGTGTGTATATATATTTATATGTATTTTTGCGTGTGTATACGTGTTATATGATATGTAGTTCTCTAGCAATATATGGATTTCTTAATTTATAGATCCCAATTTTTAATATATGGATCTCAATTTTTAAATGATTAACTAAACATCTAATCATATTTAAACACTGATTAATTTCTCATATTATATATGTATATTCCATTCATTATTATTAATATTTCTAATTTTATTTATTCATTTCTTCTCAATTGTTAAGTTAACTCAACAAGATATGACTTAGAATTTTCGTTCTCTCCCCTTCTCTCTGTCCCCTCTCTCTATATATATCTTTCTCTCCCTCTATCTTTTCTCTCTCTCCCTCTTTTTCTCTCTCTCCTTCTTTTTCTTTCTCTCTAACCCAACGGCTTATTTTAAAAATAAAAATATCCAATACTAATAATAATATAAGTAAACAACTCCACTATTCGGGAGCTTCCAACAGTAATGGTTGCATTTTTTAAGGGTATGTCAATATTTATTTATAAAACTGATCTATATTATATTTTGTCTGATGAAAGCACACCATAATTTAACTTGGTGTCCTTGAAATATGTATAATGAAATAAATATGCTTTTATAAATATAGTTTCCATTTGTTAATATCATATATATATATATATATATATATATATATATATATATATATATATATATACATACACATACATTTACATACATATACTCAAACACATACACACACACACACACACATATATATATATATATAAAGAAAATACATAAATATTATATATATATAAAAATAAAAAGTTGGGAATACGACAAATAATAAATAAGTAAATAATTAGAAAAGGGTATAAATGTTTATAGATGATTTAGAGCACTCTTTTTTTTATTTAGGTTGTTTTTTTTGTGCATTTGCTTACCACGTGCATTTGGCCATTTATTATTATTATTATTATTATTATTATTATTATTTTTAAAATACCAGTAATGCACTGGGTTTTGCTGGCCTTGTGCTTAACGTAGAAACAATTATTATTATTATTTTTATTATTTTTATTTTTATTTTAAATTTTGCCGTCTTGTATCGCTGTCAACTTAATAATATTTTTTATTTTTTTTATTTTCTTAATCCTTATTTTTCATTTGCTTATTTGTATGTGACGGCCTACTATGATTATTTATCCTTATTTGTGTGTGTGCATATGTATGCTTTTATATGTGAGTACGTATGCATGTGTGTATGTATGTGTGTGTATATGTACGTATAGCTGTTGTTTGACTACTGGCCGTCTTGCCATCACTGTGGTGAGAAGGAGGGCTAATTTGAAAGATCGAATTACCATTTATATATATATATATATATATATATATATATATATATATATATATATATAATGTATATATATATATATATATATATACATACATATATTTATATACATATATATATATATACATATATATACATATATATATATATATATATACATATATATATATATATATATATATATATATATATATATATAGAGAGAGAGAGAGAGAGAGAGAGAGAGAGAGAGAGAGAGAGAGAGAGGGAATAGGATTGGCTGTGTAGTTGCTAGTTAATGTAGCTTAAAATGGAGTGAGAATAAGAAGAAAGCAAGAATGGGGGGGGGGGCGTCCCTCATCAGTTGTCTACTGGAAGTTTCGGATATTTCCACGCTTTAAAGACAAGATATCTACCGCCCAGAGCGGTCAATAAATGGGTAAGCTATTGGGAAAACGGAGGAGGGGGGGGAAGGAAAATAGAAAGGAAAAGGGAAGAAAAGAGAAAACAGCGAAAAAAACAACAAACCGAGCAGTGTGGGAGCAACTTAAAGTAAGAAAATCCAAGACCACAGTTATAAAAGAACTTAAGTTCAAGGGAGTGTGGGCGAGCGAAAAGACACGTCTGTCCGCAGCATGCGAGGAAAACAATGAGGTGGCTGCCAGACGTGTCTTTCCTCCCTCCCCCGTTTTCCCAATAGCTTACCCAGTTATTGAACGCTCTGGGCGGGAGATATCTTGTCTTTAAAGCGTGGAAATATCCGAGACGCCCAGTAGACAACTGATGAGGAAAACTCTCCCCGTTCTTGCTTTCTTCTTATTCATTCTGATTATTACTGGAATTCTATAAGAATCCAACATCTATAATATTCAACAGGCAAAGGCGAGTGCTAAGCTCTGATGATTACCAACGGTATGAAACAGATCTGTCAGCTTATCTGCCTTTCTTTGTTGAAAAAAGAAGTGACATAGTCACTTCTTTAAAATAATAGCGTAAGGTCTTCAAAATGTTTTTAATTAAGCATACAGTATATTGCAAAATATACTATATATACACTCATGTATACATTGCTATTTCAGAGCACCAATTCTAATTTTCAATTTTTGCTGGACCGGCAATCGCTCTGTATAATCAGTTCCTGATTATTACTGGAATTCTATAAGAATCCAACATCTATAATTTTCAACAGGCAAATACGAGTGCTAAGCTCTGATGATTACCAACCGTATGAAACAGATCTGTCAGCTTATCTCCCTTTGTTTGTTGAAAAATAAAGTAAGTGACATAGTCACTACTTTAAAATAATAGCGCAATATTATATACTAATATACAATTAAGCTATATACATATATATATATATATATATATATATATCCATACACTTATCTACCCTTTTATCTGTCAATCTACTTACCTAACTCTCCTTGTATCTGCCTATATGTGTGGTTGTTGTATAACTATACGTCCAACTGCCAATCTATAGTTATCAATGTACTCATTAAAAAAGTAGAAGGTCAGACTGGAAATTTTCTTTATAATTTTAATCCCGCGAAAACAATATACATATTCAGATAGCCCAGCTTTATCATCCGATCATGAAGCAATACGTACGTGATTTCATCAGTTGTTAATTGCAGAATTATTTCTGTGTGATAACAGAATTACGACGAACAGAAACAGAGAATAGAAAATAGAGGACTGATTTGATACGGAGATGGCCCGCTAATTTAGTGTTTAACGGAAAACCATCCCCGTATGTATCTTTATCAATACATCTACTCAGGTCCAGAACAAACTCAATAACAAAGCATTTATCCAAATAGCAATGGGAAAATAGATCGATAGAAAAACAGAGAGACGGACAGATGGTAATGTAGATATATACAAAGGTAGAACAAAGTTATCATAATTTAACGAATACATGTTTCATACGTATTAACGAAAATATGGAAGGAGATAATTGTAATTGATTTAAATAGATATGAAATGAAGTGCTGGAGGGAGTGACAAGAAGATGATGAAGGAAAATTGAACATCCAACTAACTTTACATGGAATGTTCTGACAAAGGAATTGTGTTGTTTGTCTAACATCTGTTCTCACGACGACTATTCTAGTTGTTCGATCAACCGGAAAATAAGTTCATGAAATTAATGAATGACAGTCCATTTCAGAGACAGATGCACCCTTGACTTAGTTCCGTGGGAGATTCAATGTAATACGGTGTATCTCAAGGCTGGTCCTTTGAATTAAATTGACTTCGTAGCTGTCTAGACGGAGCTAACTCGAATTAAAATCTTCTCGAGGTCACGAATTGCCATCATGAATATAACACATGACCTTAAGATAGTGAGCCGAAAATCTTAAACATCAGCTGAGGTGACTTCATACTAATAAAACCCATGCTCACACACATATATATATATATACACACATATATATAAATATATATATATATATATGCACACATATATATATATATATATATATATATATACACACACATATATATAAATATATATATATATATATATATATATATATATATATTTATTAAAATAACAGATTAAAGTTTAAGCAAATAATCGCTGCTTTCACCCTTAACGGGATCTTCTGAAACTAACGAAGTCAATCTGTAAACGCAGAAGTGGATATTTCAAAAAACGTTGCAACCGGAGGAAGACAGGAAGACGATACTTTGGTTCGTGGAAACGTTCCCTGGCAAAGAATGGGAAAAAACGAACATAATACGTCATTAATAGGAGCGGTGAAAAACAATTACACGCAAAGACAGGACCACGCTTTTGGTATAAAAGAGGTCGTAGACTAATGTTCTCTTAGGTGGTTCATAGAGACGTTCTCTGATCATGAACGAAAAAGCGAAGATAATACGTCATATGTGGAGCGTGGAGAACAATTGCACGCAAAGACAAAACCACGTAAATGGTATAGCAGAAGTCGTAGACTAAAATTTTAACTAGGAGACCGAATGAATCTCCGCTTCAGAGTTAAGAACAAAGTAAATAAATACAATACAGAAGTAATAGAAATTAAATAGATACATACACGCGTACAAATAGGTACATACACATGCATACGCTAAAACACTTACCATAGGTTTAGAAAACCACGCACATATAAATATGTGTGTGTATGTATGCGTGTATACAAATAAATAAATAATTAAATAAATACGTATATAACAAGCGCACACACATACCTACATGTAAATACGCAAATGTTCGGAGACGTAAGTCAACCAAAAAATGCAGTACACATATACACACACTCTACATACGTACGTACCTGCATACTCACACAGACGCAAAACTCCCGTATACACATAACCAAACCATATGTACCAGAATATATAAAAAGTATACGCCAATACAGTTACAATCAAATATACGTACGAGAAGGTATACGTACCTTCACAAAACATACAGGTAATATATACTTACCTATGCAAATAAGTAATGGTATACACAAAACATATACTTAGCTACCACATCAAGAAGTAAAATATCCACGTATATATCGTTCTGTCCGTTAAGGTATAACGTGGGGCTGTAATACAGGAAGGTTTTGTGCAATTTATGTTTACAAGCCGAAATTGCCTCAGATTTTGTGTTTAAGATGTGGTCGGTGGCGTAGAGTATTTCCAGGGCCTCAGCGGCCCAGAGGTCACATGGTATTTTATTTCCGTTATACGATCTAGCCCTAGCTAGGATCTCCCAGTGTAACTTATATTGGGTGTGGTTGTCTTTTAGACTCCAGATATAAGCTGAAAGTGCCGTCATATTCCTTCTTAGAGGGTAACGAAAAGAATGGGTATGCATGTAAAGACGCTGCTTGAATCTATTGGCAGTTAACCCTATGTAGGCCCTACGGGACGTGGGTGTGTCAACCTTAAATTTGTAGACAATGTTACTAGAGAGGCATTTTCCGGATAGGGGGCAATCAACCCGATTCCTACAATTACAGTTAGTACTAACTACAGGGTTGCACGTGTTCCTACGGCTAGGTAATTTAGCTAAATTTGAAGCTGTGATGTTATGTGCAAGGTTAGGAGTCGTAGAGTAAGACATTTTAATAGTATTTCTATTAAAACTTTTAGTGTAGGGGGAAAATGCTTCGTAATAAGGGAAAGAAAGATCTTAGCTAATGGTGTGACCACCTCCATATTATATGGTGGGTTATACCAACAAATGCGACGAGATCTATTTCTTCTAGGTCTATTTTCGTACTCTGTATATGCTACCTTATCGACAAATCCATTCCGAGCAAGAGCTTCATTGTAATAAGTGGAATGGTCGTTGAAAATATGCTCGTTAGTAGATAGACGGGAAAGCCTCAATGAAATGTTTCTTACCAGGTTCTTGGTTATGCTGGCAGGATGGTTGGAATGCTTACTTATATAATTAAGCGTATCATTCGGCTTTCTATACGGGTAATACAACGCATTCAATAAATTGAGGGTAACGTCGAGGTAATTAACGACCGAGAGATTGGCCTCAACCTGTATAGAGAGGTTGAAGCCTTTAAAGAAGGCTGTGAGTTCTTTTCTGAAACTGTCGCAAGCACGACGTCCGCACTTAGTCATGGTCAAAAGACCATCATCACGGTACAAACCACCGCCCGCGTTGGGGAATTCGTCCTTGATAGAGAAAAGAAGGAAAAGGCCGATAAGATCAGTAACCTCCACAGAATCGCTGCCGCCCATACTCACGTCGAATGGGGTACTATTGGAATTTTTAATCCAAATAGAGTCGTCCAAATTAATCACCGACTTACGGGCATTGAGGATGACATCAACTTCGAAATCCTTAACCACTGTGAGTGTTTTAGCGAAATTGATAGCTCTAAGGAGAAGTGGTAAAGTGATGGAGGAGTAGTAATCGTTGATATCGAATTGGATAAAACGGCAATGTTCCTCGTTACATATGCCGTTGAACCAATCAATCACCGCGAAAGAATTGTTCCACAGTGCAAGAGAGGCCAAACTTCTAATTTCAGGTATAATTCTATCAAGAATCGTTTTACTAAGTCTACCTAAATCGGACTTCGTAGGGTTAATAAGCCGAATAGAGGGGTTGTTCGGAAAATTGGATTTGTGATCCTTCAGGGTAAAGTGAGGAGAAATAGGGTCCAGCGGTTCGGTCCGGTCCAGGATGTTGAGATCAGACGTGATTTTAAACCCAGCATCGTTGATTTCATTGTTGACGCACCGATTAGGTGTACGGTAATCCTTAGTTACAGCATTATGTAGTAGTTGATGGTAAGTACTACGCTCCACTTGATATAGGTTGCCAGTTTTGTCGTAATGGACGTGCACGGCATTAGAATCCTTAATAGAACGAATTCTATTCTTCAGGTCCTGCTGGAAGTAATTGCTCCTATTCCGAAATTTGATACTCCGTATGAGTTCCAAGACATCATTTTCGAAGGGTAGCAATGCTGGGTTACACGGAGGATTATTATAGGTTTTAAACCCAAATGTATCCTGTTAGTTGTCTGCTTTTCGCGGATTATCGAAATAAAAGGCACGCCAAAGCAACATTTTAATGAACGCGTCTGTTTTCTGTATCAGGAGTTTTAGGTATGTTTTCTTGCTTGGTATGTTCTTTGTAGAAGTATTCAGATGTTGTTTCTGCATGATGAATATAAGTCAATAGAGTGCTCAACCGAGGGATCTAAATAGTAATAATAATAATAAATTTGAAGACCAAAATCCAAAGAGGGCTCGATAAGGTTAAATATATATCAATTATATAAGAACCGTAGAACAAATATTTATTAAAATAACAGATTAAAGTTTAAGCAAAGAATCGCTGCTTTCACCCTTAACGGGATCTTCTGAAACTAACAAAGTCAATCTGTAAACGCAGAACTGGTTATTTCAAAAAAACGTTGCAACCGGAGGAAGACAGGAAGACGATACTTTGGTTCGTGGAAACGTTCCCTGGCAAAGAACGGGAAAAAACGAAATTTGCTCTACGGTTCTTATATATTTGTTCTACGGTTCTTATATATTTGATATATATTTATCCTTATCGAGCGCTCTTTGGATTTTAGTCTTCAAATTTATTATTATTATTACTATATATATATAAATATAAAAAGCAATCAATGCAATCAATATATATATATATATATATATATATATATATATATATATACACACACACACACACACACACACATATATATATATATATATATATATATATATATATATATATATATATATATATATATATATATATATATACATATATATAAATATATATATATATATATATATATACATGTATACATATATATATATATATATATATATATATATATATATATATATATATATATATATATATATATATGTGTGTGTGTGTGTGTGTGTGTGTGTGTGTATGTGTGTGTGTATATATATATATATTGATATATATATAAAGCAATCAATGCAATCAATATATATATATATATATATGAGAGTATTGAAGTTTGCTTGAAGCATTGTGGAACAATAAGTAAATATCTTTAAGTCGTTTGGAAGCCTCGACAATGCAAATGGGTAAATCTCCGGGTAACAAGGTCCGGTGGTGGAGAGAGAGATGTAAGTGGGTGTACGTTGAGATGCGTGGTGTGTATAAGATGTGTAAGACGTGTAGAATGAAGGGAAGAGTATAAAGGATAAAATAAAAATAAGAACACAAGAGAGAGTTACCTTGGGAGAGATTTAATAGTGCCTATATATTTCGGATTCACATCCATCAACTGGAGTTTTTTTCCGGGGTGGGGGAAAAGATTGTCTGTCGGACAAGTCCGGAATGCGTTCTTCGCTGTTTGTTGTTTTGAATATCTGAGGTATTCGGCAGAGCGCGCGTGCGCGTGAAATGGGGTCGGTCATACAGAGGTCAGCGGCCGAATGAGGGAGTGGGATGGCGCTAGCTGTCAGTCGATTCTCTGCCTGTTTGTTAAATGTTACTGTGTGTGTGTGTGCGTGTGTTGTTGTGTCGCTTGAGTGTGTGTGCGTGTGTTGTTGTCTCGCTTGAGTGTGTGTTGTTGCCTTGTTCCTCTGTATTGGCAGTGTAGTATGTTCGAATGGTGGAATGCTACTGTGTGCGTGTGCGTGTGTGTGTGTAGTAGTCTCGTTAGCATGTGTGTGTGTGTGTGTGTGCGTGTGTTGTGTTTGTTGCATCGCTTGTTAACTTAAACCAGCCATCTCATTTCGCTTCTCTCTGATCGGTTGTTTATTTGCGGTTGCAGTCGTTTGATAAAAAGCGCTTCGTTGATACGTAACGTTCCGACGTTTCTTTCAGTCGCTATAATTGTGACAATGGGTCTTCCGTCTTTGTTTCCGCATTTGTCTATGTGTTTCCGGAAAGACGAGTCCCTGGTTTTAGTGTGTTCCTTGATTCGGATGTGCAAAGGTCGAATTGTGCTACCTATGTAGTATTGGTTGCACCTGTCACATTCTATCTTATACACGACGTATGTGCATAGGCAACAGTTCGCATGGCGTATCGGGCAGTCTCTGAGGGAGCATGCGTCAGTAGATTTTTCGGGTTTCCTGGAGAGGCATCTTCGCAGGGAGGGGCCCGAGTGGGCCATGTGGATGTCAAGGCCCTCCCTCCGTATAGCCTTGCGGATAGCGTTGGTGATTTTCTCGCCCAGGTGTGGCATTTTAAGGAAGCACTTGCCTTGGGTGCTTCTGTCTCTTGCGGCTGGTGTCTCCTATTCTGTCTGTGATCGAATTAGGGTACCCGTTCGTCTCCAGCACCTCGAGGAATCGCTTGGTATGAGTGACACCACTCGCGGGATCGCTGCATCTGTTTTTGATTCGCACGATCTCGTTCGTGATGTATCCTCTTTTAGCACTGTTAGGGAGGGCGGACTTGTAGTGAACGAATAGGTCCCTGCAGGCTGCATTTCGGTAGAAGTTGCAGTGGATCCTTCCCTGTTCCGTGATGTTGATTCGGAAGTCGAGGAGGGCAAGTGACCCGTCTTCGTTGGGGTGTTCAACACTGATGTCAATGTTCTCGTCCGTGTTGTTGAACGTCTCATAGATTCTGTTCGCCGTGTCTTGGGAAGATGTGAGGATGAGGATGTCGCCCACGTACCTTGAGAAAAAGGCTACGGCGTTGGGGTGGCAGGCGTTGAGTGCCTTGCGTTCGAGGTTGTCCATGTAAGAGATCGCTAGCACACCTGATAGGCTTGCTCGCATGGGCAATCCCGAGGTTTGTTGGTATATTTGGTCAAGGAATCCGAAGTAGGTGTTGTCGACGACGATGGATAGGAGTTGGTGGATGTCAGTGGTGGTGAGCCCGAAGCAGTGTAGGTCGGTGGATTGGACACGTTCCATTAG
>OZ024741.1:300663325-300685825 GCA_964016885.1 Eledone cirrhosa
AGAGCAGATTTCAATATACTAATAAAGATATATATCAGAAACAAAACTAAAAAAATAAAAAGATAACAATAATAATAATAAGTAATAATAAAATAGAAAACTAAAAAAATAAAAAAATATTCCGAAAGAATATTACATATTAAAAATATTACATATTAAAAAATATTACGTATTAAAAAATATTACGTATGAAAAAATTTACATATTAAAGATATTAAAAATAAAAATAAAAAATATTATAAAATACTACAATAATAAAAAATAAAAATAAACCACAAAGATCAACCCTTCAAAATTAATTGACAATATATTGCCAAGTTCATTATAAGACAAAGCCAAAAATTATCTATCAAATCACATCTAGCAAAGATCATTTCAAAAAGTTTATGATGTCCAATTTGGTCTACATGTGTTCTTATATTTAATATAGAAGTTTATCTAGTGTAAGGTTTATTCAAAATATTTGGATCATCAGCTTTTAGGGTAGCTTAATTTTTCATGAGGATATATATAGCAATCAATGCAATCAATATATATATATATATATAAATATATATATATAGGAAGACGATCGACTTTCGTCAAATCGGACCGAGGGAACAATGTTTCCGTTGGTCTTTCCAATTGCTAATACTATCTATCGGTCGCAACTCCAGGTAGAAGGAGCAACGTGAAATAAAGTGTCTTGCCCAAGGACATAACGCATCGCCTGGTCCAGGAATATATATATATATATATATATATATATATATATATATATATATATATATATATATATATATATATATATATATATATATATACAATATTAAATAAATGGAAACTATATTTATAAAACCATATTTATTTCATTATATATATTTCGGGGATATCATATTAACAATATGCTATGCCTTCCTCAGACAAAATACAATATAAACAGTGTAAACTCTGTTCAAAAACGTATCTCTAGGATCTCGTCGAATAGAAAGATTTTCGACGAAAAGGCCCAATACTATAATGAAGCATTAGCTAGAGCAGGATATGCTGATAAGATTGTGTACATAGATAATGATAGACAAACTAAACAAAGTAACAACTTTTTTAATTACGGCAACAACCTTAACAACTATAATAGAAAGCATTACAATAATTCAAAAGGCCAAAAAAGAATTAGAACTAGGAACATAATTTGGTTCCCCCCCCCCCCTTTCTCACTAAACATTAAAACCCACATCGCTAAACTATTTTTCAAAGCTCTTGATAATCGCTTCCCTAGAACACATAGGTATCACTCAATTTTCAATAGGCATACAATTAAATTAACCTACTCATCCACCAAAAATTTAGCACAAAATATTAATAGAATAAATAATAGGAACTTAAAACCTAGTGATAATAGCATAAATAATATACAAGTTAACAAATGTAACTGTAGAGATAGATCTAAATGTCCGTTAAATAACAACTGCTTAGTTAAAAATATAGTATACAATTGTAATGTTAATACTGACTATAATTCTTTTAACTACGTCGGTTCCACATCGACGGAATTTAAACTTCGCTATAATAACCACAAGAATTCTTTCACAGATCCAAGCAAAAAATCTTCAACGGCACTATCAGGCGTACTCTGGCAACTTAAGCTAGATAACGTTAGATATTCGACGGCTTGGAATATAGTCTCAAGAGGGATTCCTTTTAATTCATCCTCTGAGACATGTGACCTCTGCGCAGAGGAGATATTCCTTATACTAAAATCTAAAAATTCCCTTAATCTACGGACAAATTTATTCAGTTGTTGCAAACATAGATTAAACTCAACGTTTAAATATAAATTTAAATTTAAAATGTAGTATATTTAGTTTGATTTATATTTATATGGGAAACTAGCCGATAAATCTTTGATTCCTTCTTTTTATTCTTTTTATTGCTTATTTTTATTTAAACATTCCTCATGAAAAATTAAGCTACCCTAAAAGCTGATGCTCCAAATATTTTGAATAAACCTTACACTAGATAAACCTTTATATTAAATATAAGAACACATGTAGACCATTTTGGGCATCATAAACTTTTTGAAATGATCTTTGCTAGATGTGATTTGATGGATAATTTTTGGCTTTGTCTGTTCTTCGACTCTGATGCTTATAATGAACTTGACAATATATTATCAATTAATTTTGAAGGGTTGATCTTTGTGGTTTATTTTTATTTTTTATTATTGTGGTATTTTCTAATATTTTTTATTTTTATTTTTAATATCTTTAATATGTAAATTTTTAATATGTAATATTTTTAATATGTAATATTCTTTCCTAATATTTTTATTTTTTTAGTTTTCTATTTTTTAGTTTTGTTTCTGATATATATTTTTATTAGTATATTGAAATCTGCTCTCTATTTCTGCTTGATAGATAATCTTGTAGAGTAAAGACAGGAATAATAATACACATATATGTATACTCAAAGTTTTATACCACATTGAGAATGTTTTCCGTTAACTTAGAGTTTGCAGAGTTGATCATGTGGATTCACATGAATGTTTGTAGCTATCACATAAACATATGAATTTTTTAAAAAAACTAAACATAAGATAATTAATTTTCACACACTATGGATACTTGTCTCATTCAGGAATAATGATATTTACAATATAGTGGAAGTTTTATAAATACTAATACATTAAAACATAGGGTTTTTACGCCTCGATTATATCTGGCTATTTTTTTAAATTGTTTCTCTCGCTATTTTTTCTCTCTCTATATTCTTTCTCTATATATATATCTCCCTTACATTAATACTAGAGCTAAATAAATAAATAAATAAATAAATAAATAAATGTACCATTGATACATTTACTCAACTGACCTCCCACTACCTAATTTTCTATATATATATGTATCTATCTCTATTTCCTCTCTCTATATATATATATATATCTTTCTGTTTCTTTACATGAAGTTCTTCTCCTTATCTATCTCTCCATCTCTCTACTTTGTTCCATGCATTTCTTCTTTTTCTTCCTTTTCTTCGTTTTCTGTCTTTCTTTCTTTTTTCTCTCTTTCTTTCTTTCTGTGTAAAATTTTTTCACTGCCAGCTCAACCTCTCCAAATGCAAGTCGGTGTTGTTATGGTATGTCGAATCTATTTATCTATAAAACTGTTTATATTGTATTTTGTCTGAGGAAGGCATAGCATATTGTTAATATGATATCCCCGAAATATATATAATGAAATAAATATGGTTTTATAAATATAGTTTCCATTTATTTAATATTGTAAATATACTCCAAATATTTGTCGAGTGCTTTTATATCAGTTATAAATATTTACTAGTTGTAACCCAACAATTTTAAATATAACTTTCCATATATATATATATATATAAAGCAATCAATGCAAATAGCAGTGCGAAAATAGATAGAGAGAATGATAGAGAGACAGACAGATAGTGAGATAGATACATACAAAGACAACCAGCAGGGCTCTCGGTCTGCAGAGTGCTGCTCTTCGCAAAATCGAGAGGAGTACAACTCGCTTTGGGAAGTGGCTCCATAGGATGGGATTCTTGATGCAGTAGTTATCGCCAATTGTTCTCCACGGCATTCTATTTTTTCACCAATCCGCAGGCGCAACCTTGTTGTATCATCTAGCCAAAACAGTAGAGGTTCATGCCTTCCTTTCCCACTTTCTCTTTTATTCTGTTTCTACTTTTTATCATTTCTTGGGTATTACTTGTTCAAATATACGAAATGGTTCGTTGTTTTTTTTCATTGATCGTCATCTACGACACATCGTAGATGTCTAGTTATGATGCCCATGGCTCTCGCACTAAGGGAAATACTGTAAATCAGTGAAGGCAATGACCAGCAACATGAATTTATTTAAGGAAATTGTTATCGTTTCAGGAAATAATGTTACTGATATGTTATCTAACTGGTCATGTATTGAGGGTAATGATAGTGATGAAGATGATGATAGTGATGATAATGATGATGATGATGATGATGTTGATTATGATGATGATGATGGTGGTGATTGCATGACTTCTGTTTCTGATGAAGATGCTAATAATGTTGGTGGAGACACTGATGGTGATGATTATTATGGTACGGGTTAATTATGATGGTGTTGGTGGTGATGACGGAAACGATGCTAATGAAGTTGATGATGATGATGATGATGATGAGGAGGAGGATAACGATGCTGGTGGTTATAATGATGATGATCATCATCATCATTATCATCATGTGAGGGTGGGAGGACAGTATGGTGAACAATATGAATGTGATGACAGAGATTTTGAAGAATAAATGATAATCATATAGATGTGTTGATATGTCATCATTGTGATTATGAAGCGGAAAATGAAGAGGGTTTCTTTTGTTAACGACAATGTTTGCGATGTTATATACAAAATTAATTGAACCGTTATTGTTGATGTTTCTTGTATGGTTAGTTGCTTTTTCATTTTTGTGTAAATTTTAGTTTGATTGGCATAGTGATGTTCACCTTAGTGTTGATCGTATCAGCGTTTGAAAGCATTTAAGAAAATAATCAGCTGGAAATATATCAGTGTCTATTTTTTGTCAATTCCAATACCAATTTGTGTTCCTTATTTACCACTTCATCTGACTTGAATACTGAAGAATACTGATGTATTATCACCAGACACATTCCAATGAAAATTCTATGTTAGATGAAAAAAAAAAATAATTTGAAAAAACTCATGCTGCTTATTGTGTTTACATACAAAACTATTAACCCTTTAACACAGCCAAGTTTTTTACTTTATTGATTTCTAATATACATATAAAGAATAGACTTGAAATTCTGACCATATACGAATATAGTTATGTTGTCCTTGGCTCTATAGCTACCTCCCTACTCACCACCACCGGTACAGAGTTGGCTACCCGCAGGTGTGAGCCTCGCGAGTTGAAATGGCTCTTCTTGCGCGTCTTCCTCACCTTCATATGGGGAAATGCCTTCTCTATTCTCTCAGTCAGGGCTGCGGGGCGACCAGTGCGTTGGCCCACATTTGCTGACGATAGGAAGAAGTGAGAAGAGTGGGAGAGATGTAGGCAGTGAAAGAGGGAGTTTGGTTCCATTTTATTCGAACCTGATGTATAGGTATATATCTATTTACACATTTACCACACCATATATATATGTCGAACCTGATGTATAGGTATATATCTATTTACCACACCACACCATATATATATATGGTGTGGTAAATAGATATATACCTATACATCAGGTTCGAATAAAATGGAACCAAACTCCCTCTTTCACTGCCTACATCTCTCCCACTCTTCTCACTTCTCCCTATCGTCAGCAAATGTGGGTCCACGCACTGGTCGCCCCGGGTGCCAATATATATTGGCACCCGTAACAAGGAATATTGATTGAATCGAATCTGGAAGACGGTATTTCAAAATCGACGTGGGCACGATTTGAACCCAAAAGTTAAAGTTATGAAAGGTATTCTATCCATCATTCTCATGATTCTGTCAATTCACCGTCGTTTGTAAATTGAATAACAAAATGTTGAAGAATTTTATATAATGGATGGAATGGGATACAAAGAAACATTTTTTGTCACGGCCTTTTCATCGGTGCCTTGGTGCTAAAAGAGAGATTCTAAGAAATGCGTAGGGTTATGAAATAAACTTGTTGATGAGTAATCTAGCGTATGTGAGGGAGATCCTAAGAAATTTGGTGGGTTAATGCATTTGAAAGGCTAACCAATATTATAATTTTATTTTATTTTCATTTCATTAGCTTTGTGATTGAGGAAAATTTATTATATTTTCTTTGAAATAATAATTATAAAGAAAGCCGTAGAAATTTAGCCTATTTGCACTAAAGTGGTAATTAAAGGGAGATTTCTACTGCTCATATTCTGGCCGATCTGACCTATTAGAGGGACATTTAGCTTTTGCTTAGAGGTAATACATGTTAAAGGGATTTGTTCGTCTCTTTATTTGACCGAAACCTGACCGGAATGGCATGTTCTTGTTTATTTTTCTTTCTCTGCGTTAGCCACAAAGCCTTGTCGTACTCTTAGGGACGGTCAAAATATATAGGTCCTGAATTTGTTAATTACTTTGGCAAATCTCTGTTTGCATTGTTGATCATATTTGAACATATAGGTTTGTATAAATATGATTTAATCTTCATTATATTTTGCATACGTGTGTATATGTTATATTGATTTGTGTGTAAATAATGACATTGATGCTTATGCCATAAGCGTCGCCTTTTTGACACCGTATTTTCTGATGTTCATATCAGGTTAATTTCGCTTATTTCTTTAATGGCTTGGGTATTTTCTTGATTATTATGTTTTTATGTTGTAGGATTCTCGTTGCATGGCATGACGTCATGTAAATGGATACTTTGAAGGTCTAAAGTCGAGAGACAACGGGAGGAAGTGGAGCAGGGACTAATACATAATATGGTTGTAGTCGTTGCAGATAATAATAGCTTTGGTTTTATTCTATAGAAACTACGTAATATGACAGCTGTTGGTTGATAACGTCTGTCTTCCTCATTTGATGGCTGTTGCGGTCCGGTTAATTGTGCCGAGTTTGAGAGGACGGGTGCTAGACGTTTGATTTTCTGAATTTGGAGTACGGTTCGTCAAGGAGGAGCCATGAGTACTGGTTGGCCTTCGGTTTAAGGTGTTTCCTGAAGCTTTGTGGACTGATTACACCAATAACCGTCCATTTTACATACATATATATATATGTGTGTGTGTGTGTGTGTGTGTGTGTGTGTGTGTGTGTGTGTGTGTGTGTGTGTGTGTGTGTGTGTGTGTGTGTGTGTGTGTGTGTGTGTGTGTGTGTGTGTGCGTGTGTATGTTTGTGTATCTTTGATAGCCTATCACTTACAACAGGGAAATTCTAATGACTGTTATATATAATTTCTTCATCAGAGACATATGTAGTTTTTCGATAGAAATGGATCTTAGTGTGTAAGGTTGTGGTAACATAATAATATTATAAGATTCGGTTATATAATAGTAAACATTTTTGTTCTTGGATCAGAAGTATGACAGATATTTGATTTGGGCTGTAGAATTAGAAGTGAGACATAATCGATCAACATGTTGGATATTGAAAGCTACAGGTGCTCGTGTCTAAATTGAAATCGTAACGTGCGTGTATCTCTGTAAACCATTTGAATAGCCTCTTCATCTAAACTGCATCACGTAATCTTAGCAATAACATTAATTGGCTAATCGAAAATAACTAAATTATTTGTCATTGAATATTATATATATACTAAATATTTATGAGTCAGTTATGTATACACACTTAATGGATATAGTTATATATGATATGTGTTACGATGCATGTCTATAATCAATTATTGCACATAAATTTACTGTATAATTTATTTGTTCCTATCACGAATAGAAAATACGATGCGATCATTGTATTTCAATTATCAACCTATATCTTGCTTTACATAATCACACCTTCTTAATTGAATCTATTTATGAGGCCTAACATTTAGGAACAATATACTATATAATGAATTATTCATTGCAGAAAAAGGTCTGCGAGAAAGGCTAGTTAAATTAACATTTTAAAGTACCATTATCAATTTAAAAACCGTTTGAATTATTTCGTAAACTATCGTTTGTTATATCAGGCAACGATTTCACGTGTTAATTTGAAATTCTAAAGTTCAAGCAAATTTCTTCAATATTAGTGAAAACATTTGGTCAGTTGTCTCTTAAATGAGTTTAGCTTTTAAAATAAATAATTTATTTATGTTTTCATTGCTTTGACGAAATTTGTTCCCTTGCGAAAATTAAAGCCTACAACAAACTTTTCAAAATAATGAATATCATTATTTGAAACAAAAATATACATTTTAAAAGTATAGAATATTTAAAAGCTATACAAAGTATCTAATCCTCCAAATATAATTTGAAATATGAAGAATATTGTTATCAATACTCGCAGTAATACCTTTGGTAAATGTAGAGTGTGTCTTACGTTGCCTCCTATAAAACTGTTTTAACTGAAAAATCTACAACACATTGTGTCACTATTTGATACAATATATCTATTTATAATTGCCGTAGTATCTCATACTTGTAATATAATGTACATTGTAAAAGGTTACTCAATATGTAAAACTAATTCTAGGGCAAGTTTAAAATCTAAAACCAAGATGCAATGGAGAGACTCAAATTATAAATTAACGTGATTTTTTAAAAATAAATTCACTGTAGATAAACAGGGGATCATATTTTCGATGAAAATTATGAAAGGAAATATTATGTTTCTGATTTTGTAATAATTTAACTCTCTTCATTAAATGTCTATAATATCATATTCAAAATTTAATATGGGGTGGTTGCCAACTATTTATCAGTTCATTCTTCCTGATCTCATATATAATCCATGCAATTACTAATCTATTCTCTAATTTCATTGGTACATACAAATAGCAATCTATTTGTCAGTGTTTGAATACAAATATAGGTAATATAAACTAATAATAGCACTAAACTATTTGAAGAACCATAAATGTCATGCATTCTATATTGTCGGTTTGACGAAGCTTTTGCAATTACTAAACAAAACATCTGAAAAATATATACCTTATGTATTGCATTAAAAACTTGCTGTGATAAACGTCGATATATCTGACATTTCCGTAACAATATCTTAAACGTAATATGATTTCTTATATAATGTATAACTTATAACATTCTAGATGTAACAGGTACCACTCTTAATACGGTTTAGTGTTTATGGATTATTGAATTTTCTTTTAAAATCTCCGTTAGGCAAATCGATACGTGTAGATCTGGCCATCTTAATTATTTTGTATTGATCAGTGGCCTTTATAGTAATCTCGTGGATGGGTCACTGATATAGACCTCAGCAGCAGCATTATTGTCAAATTTAATCCTAAATCTTGCATTTAGATTAAGCGTAGGTGTATGGATTTTGTTTCTAGCATTTTCTAAATAACAAGGGGACATCCCTCGATATGTTTTCTTTACTTCGCTAAATTCCGTATTGCCGGAACACATAATAAAGTAATAGAGTAATAATGTAAACAACACTTTTCACATACATAGATATAACGATGCTATTATTGCTATGAAATATGACATGAATATATAAGCAGAAACCTACGAGCAAGCAGGTGATTTTTTTTTATGAAACTTTCGATTTTCCAACTTCATAGACGCTGTGTTATTTCATTTTGTTTTGTCCGTCTGATATTCCTTTTGTTTTTGATAGTTTCAAATATGAAGTCGTGGATAAAAGATATTCTACGTATTTGCCTTGGACCTAGTGTTGTAGAATATCGTATTATACGATACGCTTAAAAAGTAATACATTATTAAAAATAAGGACAAGGGATTGGCAATACAAGTAGAGCGCCGGACAACAGGCGTAGCAGGTTAGAGTTGTGGCTTTTTGCATTCTGAGGTCAAATTCCACCGTGCTTAACCTTGACTTTCATCATTACGGGGTGGATAAAATAAAGTATCAATGACACACTGGGGTTGATTTAATTGACTTTCTCTTTCCCCCAAAATGGTTTGTCTTATTCTTAAATTGGAAATCATTGTTAAACCTATTTATCTCAACTTTAGATATGAAATATGTTTTTAGTATTTACACATGAATTACGTTTGCCCAGAGAGATTTATGGTCATCATTCGTGTAATATTTACGTAGTGAGTTGCTGAATATGCACTGGGATACCTAAATAAAAGGTAAAGAAACCAATCAAAATGTCTTTAACCCACTTGGCAACTGTTCCGAGTATCATAATCCTTTAAGAAGGTATAATAAATATTTGGCATATAAACCTATATACGAGATAGATATCTTAAAAAATTAAAATGATGTTTAAAAAAACTAAACGGTGGATTAAACCAATATCTCTATATGTTCATCATACGCTCGGGTCCCAAATAATAGGGGGTGTTAGAATAAGCAGAACAGTTGGAATATGCGGGAGTGGTTTGATAAGTGGGGTGGGAGGTTGGAAATGTTTCTAGGTTGTCTCCGTTGATTTTTTTAAAAACCAGAATTAGTCGTTTAATTTACATTTTGATATTCCAGCCCATCCTTTTTATTTTATAGCGTATGGGATTTCTAGGAATGTACTTTTTGGTCATGTATAATGTTTCCTAATTTATAAAGAATGTTAATTGTCGTAGGAATATTACCACTTGAAATAAAATTTCGCCGCAGATAGATTAGCAAAATTTAATAGCGGGGTGGGAGTCTCAAAAATTAATATGCCAAGTGAGAGGGACGATTATTTGAGACATTAGAATGTATTTTATGACAATTTGAGGATTAAAGACAAAACTCATCCAGACCCGATCAAAATTGTGGTTCATTAGTTAGCTTTGTTCTAGAAAATCCGCTATTATGACAAACGTGCCAACGTGAATAATGAATTTTCAGAGTAGAATGCTTCAAGAATATTGTAATCAACTCCAACGTTGGGATAAATTTTGTTTACATTGAATACTAGCATATAAGACGTTTTGTTATTCATTCTTAATGAGGCAATAAATATAATCTACCTGAGATGAAAACTAATCTAATAACAATATATGAATAAATCAGACGAGCAGTGTACGCAACAAGCAATATCGCGGATATAATGATCAACAAACACAGACATATGAAAATATCGAGGCCTCTCTCATTTTCTGTGTGTCTATTCCAATATATATATATATATATATGTATGCATATATATGTGTGTGTATATATATATATATATATATATGCACATATATATATATATTTATATATACAAATTTTAGTACAGCATCAACGAAGCTTTAGTTTGCGGCCTAGCTAACGAATGCAAATTCGGTATGTAGCTTTAGCACTCGAATGGGGATAATACCCCAGAGTAATAACAATACGTTTAGACAGCTTAGCAAATCAAATATAGCGATCGGCAGTCCAGCCGCATTACCACAGCAACGAAAATACAGGACTCAGGAAAAGATTTTAGACTGACCTGGACAGAACCGTGGGACTGAATGGATTATACAATGCATATCGTATAGCTGCCGATATACATCACATACAGCACACAATATAAGCGCTAGGTTTCTGCAAATCCAAGATCGACAAATTCTGCTTGCAGTGGTCTGCAAGTTAATGGTTTTTGGCGACAGAACAAAGGATTTACTTCTTCAGCAAGTCTTGTGTTCTTTAGCCTCTGCGGGTATGTTCTAGCAGTGAATTTCGCTATAGGCACGTGGTTTGCTCGAAGGGAGGTAACCCCCGCTTTGGTGGTGGATTCAAACTTGAGACAAAGGAATCAAATTCCTTTAGACAAACCGAATTAAGCACTCAACCAGAAGTTATCAAACAAACATAAAAAAATTAATCAATCAATAGAATCATCTAATTAAATGAATCAGTTAATCGTTAATTCTAGGAGTTAAAATATAAATTTTAGTACAGCATTAACGAAGCTTTAGTTTGCGACCAAGTTAACGAATGCAAATTCGGTATGTAGCTTTAGCACTCGGCTGGGGATAGTACTCCAGAGTAATAACAATACGTTTAGACAGCTTAGCACATCAAATATAGCGATCGGCAGTCCAGCCATATATATATATATATAGAGAGAGAGAAATGGATATATATATATATATATATATATATATATATATATATATATATATATATAGAGAGAGAGAGAGAGAGAGAGAGAGAGAGAGAGAGAGAGAGAGAGAGAAGGAGAGAGAGAAATGGCTTTTACAGGATGAGAACTTTTTCATTCCTGTGAAATCATTTGAACATTCCTGATGAAACAGTTCTAGTCCTGTAAAAGCCATTTCTACATCAAATTGGATGTTTACACTCTACTAATGTATTGAGTATATTTTTTAACTGTGGTTAACACCGTTTTACTCGGGATCTCTCTCTCTCTCTCTATCTCTGCTTCAATTTAATTTGTATATCACAATACAACAACACACCACGCCATTTTTCATTCCTATATGCTTTCCCTTTCGCTGTGACCTGTCTTTTTCTCTTCCCTTACTGATATCCTCTTTCTCTCTCCCCCTTCTCTCTCCTTCTGCATCTTACTTTCATTCACCCCATCTGCTAGTCATCCTCTTTCGGCTAGCCTGTTCCTCACACTTTCACTCACTCACTTTCAAAATGCCAGAAAATCCACTACAACAACGAAAATAGTAACAAGTTAATATGAACAGGGACCTGATCGATAGATATTATGAAATAACTAAATAGGCGGTGGATTGGCAGTATCGGTAGAGGGTCGGACGCCATGCTTTCTAGCATAATTACGTCTCCTTACGATCTGAGTTCAAATCCCGCCGAGGTTGACTTTGCCTTTCATCCTTACGGGGTCGATAAAATAAAGTACCAGTAATGCACTGGGTAATTGCTGGCCTTGTGCCTAAAGTAGAAACAATTATTAAATAACTTCGATTGGTTTCCACTGGACTGGAGCAATGTGAAATAAAATGACTTGCTCGAGAATACAGCACGCACCAGTGAATCGAACCCACGATACGATCGTGAGCCGAATACACTGACATAAAGCCACGCTTATACACTAACATAAAGTCACGCATATATATATATATATATATATATATATATATATATATATATATATATATATATATATATATATATATATATATATATATATATATATATATATATATATATATATATATATATATATATATATAAGAAGTTAGTAAGCCCGTGGGTACTAAGTACCCCTGGAAATACATAGGTTGTCTATGAGTTAAGGTTGTTCTATGGTATCAATTTGACATACCAGAACTATAATATTAATATAAGCAGAACAAGCAAAATTCAACCAATTTTTTAAAATAAATTAAAAAATATAATTTAAATATTTACCTATTCATATGGCTCTTACCGATCGGTTTCGCCTTGTAAAACACCAGAGACCCAAATCGGTAAGAACCATATGAATAGGTAAATATTTAAATTATATTTTATAATTTTTTTTTTTAAACTGGTTGAATGCTGCTTGTTCTGCTTATATTAATATATATATATATATATATATATATATATATATATATATATATATATATATATATATATAAAATATTAAAAAAATAATGAATAAAACAATGAAACAGTTCCTTATATTAAACAAAAAAAGTTCATTATTTAACGATCGTTTCTAGGATATATATGTGTTAGAATTGGCATGCATATTCAACAGATCAATGTACAAAATTATACAAAATTATACAAACTATCAAAATTAAATATACATACCAACACATATATATGCCGTCTTCAGAAATAAATATATATGTGTTGGTATGTATATTTAATTTTGATAGTTTGTATAATTTTGTATAATTTTGTACATAGATCTGTTGAATATGCATGCCAATTCTAACACATATATATCCTAGAAACGATCGTTAAATAATGAACTTTTTTTGTTTAATATAAGGAACTGTTTCATTGTTTTATTAATTATTTTTTTAATATTTTATCTTGACTCTGTATTCCGTTTATCTTTCACCGAAAGTGATTTTTCATTGCATCTCTTCTTTCCATGATATCCGGATTACATTGAGTTCTTCATACGGATTGGACACTATAAACTCTTGGTAGATTTATCTACATATATATATATATATATATATTTATAGTATATATAAATATATATATATATATATATATATATATATATATATATATATATATATATATATATATATATATATATAGTAAAGTGCATTATTGGTTGTGTATAATGGTCCAATCAATTTAAAATTCCGATCATTTAATCACGACACATGTTTCAATAAGATATAGATCGACTGTGAAGCAATGATCGACTATCACTGATCTCATCAGGTGAAAAAGAATTGTCACCAAATTCTTGATGTGAGGGAGAAAAATGGGAGGGAATGAATTATGTGAGAGAACATCGTTATTTTTCTCCTCATATCAAGAATTTGAAGACAATTCATTTTCACCTGATGAGATCAGTGATAATCGATCATGGCTTCACAATCGATCTATCTCTTATTGAAACATGTGTCGTGATTAAATGATTGAAATTTTACCTTGGCATCGGATTTTCATATTGATATATATATATATATATACTTATATATATATGTATATACTTATATATATATATATATATATATATATATATATATATATATATATATATATATATATATATATATATATATATATATATATATATATATAGATATATACATATATATATATGTATGTATATATATATATATATACATATATATACACTAACATAAAGTCACGAGTATACACTTTTCATTTCTTACATATATGTATATATGTGTGTGTATATATATATATAAATGGAAAAGGTTGAAACAAAATTTCATTTCTCACTCTCAGTACGGCTGATACTTAAATGTAAGTATGTACACGTACATACATATATGTATACAGACGTACAGTAGTATGTAAATATATACATACGTGTACACATATATATATATATATATATATATATATATATATATATATATATATATATATATATATATATATATATATATATATATATATATATATATATAATTAATAGCGAGGTATAGGTAACTCATACACTATGAAACAATTGTTACCTAATAAATTCTATATACCCGCATTTCCATTTCGTAAATTTTTTCTCCATATATATATATATATATGCACGTATGTGCTTACCAAATATTTATTATAATGTTCGGCTTGTTTGTAAACAAACAGCCCGAATTGCGCCGTACAGTGTTTGGGAACCATCGCCGCCTTTTTGTTCAACACTGACACAGGAACGATGTACTAGTTTCAAGCTGATTAGCTATCGTCAGCATCGTATATCTTTCTGTCAGATGATTGAACGTTTGAAAATACTTTCCTTATGGATATTAACGGCTAAGCAGCCTAATTTGTATATCGAGTGAGTTAGTCGGCCGGGCGAACCGAAAACGATAAATGGAAAAGGATGTAACAAAATTTCATTTCTCACTCTTAGTACGGCTGATACTTGAATGTAAGTATGTACACGTACATACATATATGTGTACATACGCACAGTAGTATATATATATATATATACATATAGGCACACATATATATGTACGTATCGGTTTACCGAACATTTATTATAATGTTCGGCTTGTTTGTAAACAAACAGCCCGAATTACGCCGTACAGTGTTTGGCAACCATCGTCGCCTTTTTGTTCAACACTGACACAGGAACGATGTACTAGCTTCAAGCTTATTAGCTATTATCAGCATCATATACCTTTCTGTCAGATGATTGAACCTTTTAAATTATATAATTTCCTCATGCATATTAACGGCTGAGCAGCCTAATTTGCATATCGAGTGAGTTAGTCGACCGGGCGAACCGAAAACGATAAATGGAAAAAATGAAACGAAATTTCATTTCTCACGTCTGATACTTAAATGCAAGTGTGTACACGTACTATCAGCATACAGCATCCATCATAGATTCTAAAACACTAACATATTTGCTTAAAGTGCAGTATTTATTCATCTATATATGCATAATAGCTTTGCTTGTCTCC
This sequence comes from Eledone cirrhosa, assembly GCA_964016885.1. Taxonomy (NCBI): domain Eukaryota; kingdom Metazoa; phylum Mollusca; class Cephalopoda; order Octopoda; family Eledonidae; genus Eledone; species Eledone cirrhosa. The sequence continues at coordinate 300,678,941 of OZ024741.1, forward strand.
TTCTCATGTATATAACTAACGCAGTTGCACTCTCCACATGCCTGCATATGAATTGTTAATGTACTCTTCCTTTCTCAAAACTACTTTCTCAATGCCTCTTTAATGATTGGACTATTCTCTTGTTTTATCTGTTGCATGTATTCCACTCCGTGATTTTGATTTTAATTTAATTTTAATTTTAATTGAACTCGAATGTTTGTACAATTATTGTACAATTCTCGTAAAATAAATGTCACATCCATTCCACCCTCTAAATACGAAATTGTTGCTCACAACATCAATTTATATGTATCTATATTATTGTTCAGTTGAATAGGATGTTAATTATATGTGCAAACATTGATAATGCTCCGAAGAAACCAAACGAGTGTTTGGAAGAAACGATTGTCAGCTATTAAATGATTTAAACACAACTTTGATAATTGTATAAATTATTTATTATATATATATATATATATGCATGTATATATATATATATAGTAATAATAATAAAATTGAAGACTAAATCCAGAGAGGGCTCGATAAGGAAAATATATATCAAGGTATGTATACCTTCTCGTACGTATATTTGACTGTTTTGGCGTATAATTTTTACATATTCTGGTATTTAGGGCTTGGTTATGTGTATATGGGAGTTTTGCGTCTGCGTGAGTATGCAGGTTCGTACGTATGGTGGGTGTGTGTATATGTGTACTTCTTGTTTTAGTTGACTTACGTCTCCGAACCTTCATGTATTTATTTGTAGGTATGTGTGTGCGCTTGTTATATACGTATTTATTTAATTATATACGTTTATATAATTATTTATTTATTTGTACACAAGCATACACACATACACATATTTATATGTGCGTGGTTTTGTATACCTATGGTAAGGTTTTGCGTATGCTTGTGTGTGTACGTTTCTGTTTGCGTGTATGTATTTATTTGTTCCTATTACTTTTGTATTGTATTTATTTACTTTGTTCTTAACTCTGTAGCGGAGATTCATTCGGTCTCCTAGTTAGAATTTTAGTCTACGACTTCTGCTATACCATTTACGTGGTTTTGTCTTTGCACGCTATTGTTCTCCACGCTCCACATATGACTTATTATCTTCGTTTTTTCGTTCATTGCCAGAGAACGTCTCTATGCACCACTCAGAGAACATTAGTCTACGACCTCTTTTATACCATAAACGTGGTTCTGTCCTTGCACGTAATTGTTTTTCACCACTCCTATTAATGACGTATTATTCGTTTTTTCCCGTTCTTTGCCAGCGAGCGTCACCATGAACCAAAGTATCGTCTTCCTGTCTTCCTCCGGTTGCAACGTTTTTTGAAATATCCAGTTCTGCGTTTACAGATTGACTTTGTTAGTTTCAGAAGATCCCGTTAAGGGTGAAAGCAGCGATTCTTTGCTTAAACTTTAATCTGTTATTTTAATAAATATATATATATATATATTTATATATATATACATATCTCTCTCTCTCTCTCTCTCTCTACACACACACACACACATATACATACATATATATTTATATATATACATATATGTATCTACCTATTGCCCTCTATATACACACACACACTCACATACGCACACACACACACACACACACACACACACACACACACACACACACACACACACACACACACACACACACACACACACACACACACACACACACATATATATATATATATATATATATATATCCAAAATTAAGATAATCAAAATTATGGATGTCATGCATATTCATGTCATACTCATGTTTATTTATATGTTAATCAATTTCTAGTTATTATATATATATATATATATATATAAAGGTAAAACACTGGAAGGTAATATCCGTAGTATTAGTAGTAGTAGAGCACTCAGTCCATGGGAAGAGTTTGGTAGAAGTAGTAACACAACAGTTAGTTCACTATACCGAGAACAATTGTTTCACCTTACGCGAAGATCCGTATAAGTTGAAACAATTGTTCTCAGTATGGTGATCTAATTGTTGTGTTACTACTTATATATATACACACACATATATATATATATATATATAATGTATTTTTAACTCTGATACTGGTTCAGTCTGGTTCAAACTGAATTGGTCTGTCCCAGTCATTCATTGAGCAACATCGGTGAAGTTGGCACCCTTAACTCACAGTTGGGTGCGGATGCATTCATGTATATATGTGTGTGTCCGCATGTATCTGTGTGTTTCTAAATATATTAATAGCTCCCTCTGGTCGAGCAATCTTTGAGGTGTGGGGACAACTGGAAAGCTTCCATTACTCATACTTCTCGCCTTCTTCACTACCTCTTCTACGGCCTCGATATGAATACCCCCTCCGCCTCCGTGGTATTTTCTTCGTGGTTATAAGAGGCTTAGCTCTGTTTCTCGACCGTTATATCGCGTGACTATCTCCCCCTCCGCCTTTTGGGATTCTTTCTCACGTCGTGTAGACGCGTTCTTGAGACTAGTAAAACGAGGTATCCTCTTGATAAGTTGGCAGACCTCGCAAGGACTCTATATCTTTGATATATTGTTTTTGTTTATGCCACGAAACTACGTAGTCGAGGAATTTAGGAGCAGTTTAGGTATGATACATTTTATTACTAATTATATCTAAATGTTTCTTCTCTCTTCATAATGTATTTTTAACTCTGATACTGGTTCAGTCTGGTTCAAACTGAATTGGTCTGTCCCAGTCATTCATTGAGCAACATCGGTGAAGTTGGCACCCTTAACTCACAGTTGGGTGCGGATGCATTCATGTATATATGTGTGTGTCCGCATGTATCTGTGTGTTTCTAAATATATTAATAGCTCCCTCTGGTCGAGCAATCTTTGAGGTGTGGGGACAACTGGAAAGCTTCCATTACTCATACTTCTCGCCTTCTTCACTACCTCTTCTACGGCCTCGATATGAATACCCCCTCCGCCTCCGTGGTATTTTCTTCGTGGTTATAAGAGGCTTAGCTCTGTTTCTCGACCGTTATATCGCGTGACTATCTCCCCCTCCGCCTTTTGGGATTCTTTCTCACGTCGTGTAGACGCGTTCTTGAGACTAGTAAAATGAGGTATCCTCTTGATAAGTTGGCAGACCTCGCAAGGACTCTATATCTTTGATATATTGTTTTTGTTTATGCCACGAAACTACGTAGTCGAGGAATTTAGGAGCAGTTTAGGTATGATACATTTTATTACTAATTATATCTAAATGTTTCTTCTCTCTTCATAATGTATTTTTAACTCTGATACTGGTTCAGTCTGGTTCAAACTGAATTGGTCTGTCCCAGTCATTCATTGAGCAACATCGGTGAAGTTGGCACCCTTAACTCACAGTTGGGTGCGGATGCATTCATGTATATATGTGTGTGTCCGCATGTATCTGTGTGTTTCTAAATATATTATATATATATATATATATATATATATATATATATATATATATATATAAATATATATATATATATATATATATATATATATATATATATATATATATATATATATATATATATATATATATATATATATATATATATATAGAGAGAGAGAGAGAGAGAGAGAGAGAGAGAGAGAGAGAGAGTGATTTTGAGTACATGTTGGTTGTATACCGACACCTCAGTATGCAGATTGGGGCACTCGACGAAGTGCGCAGGTTGGTTTGGTTACTCCGGAGTAATGTAAAATAAAATAAAATAAATAAGTCAAATGTTTAAAATTTAGCTTCGTTTATTACTGCTATATATATTTCGGTGACATCCATCTTTGGCTCTGACCTCTTCAGGCAGTCCGAATTAGTGTGGTATAGACAAGTACATATGTTGTTGAGTTGTATAACCTTGTCAATACTCCGATATGCCCAGTTCCTAGTTGGGTTGTTATTTCACTGAGGAACTGGAATCATATGAATTCAAACAAACGAATTTCAGTGTCAAAGGGCCTCTTCTCCTCTCATTGGTCAGTTGTTAAAACATTCCTCATTCAAAAGTCTATAGAAATTCGTTCTGAGGCAAGCCAATCTGTAGTTGTTGTTCTTGTTATTGTTAGGTACATCTGACCTCGATTCTTGTGTTGGTAGTGTTGTTATTGTTGGAGTTAGCTAAAACAAATTGATAAAGTGGTAGAAGGAATAAGATGGTAAAGGAACAAATAACAAAAAAATGTCAAACTTCCCATTGGTCAGTTTTGAGAGCATTCTTCAGTCCGAAATCTATAGAAATTCTTTCTAGGGTGAGGCTCCCTGTAGTGTTTGTGTTTGCTATTGTTAAGTACATCTGACCTGTACCTTTATTTTGGTAGTGTTGTTGGTGCTGTGGTCAGCTTATAACTTGCTGCTGCTGACAATTTAGAAGTATCTGTATGCGTGTTTTTTAATCCCTCCTGCCACCATCTCCCGTGGTGGTGGTAGTGGGGGGCGGGGTTCTTACATGTATATGAAGAAATATAAGGCAATAAAATGAAAAAAACAAAAAAAAAATAAATAAATAGAGAATATAGAATAAATGAAAAATTAATGAAAAAGTAATGAAAATGAATATGGAGAGGTGAAAAATAAAATGAAGATTGAAATAAAGTAAGATAAAGTGTGTGTGTGCTATAACCAATCTCAAGGTCAGAAATATGTTGGATAGATTGGTATGAGGAACAAGACGGTTGTAGGGTTAAAACCCCCAACTCCGAACACCTCTACATAGGAGCCACATCAACGAGCTTTAAAGACCGCTGGTACAAACATCGCCATTCCTTCAATAAGGAGGCCAAAAGGAAAACCACGGCTCTCTCCGACCTGATCTGGAAGCTTAAGCTGGACAGGACCCCGTACTCTCTGGCCTGGTACATAATCAGGAAAGTACCACCCGATAAAGGAGGATTTTGCATATGCAAACTATGCCTGAACGAGACGCTCGAGATACTAAGAGGTGGAAGCGGCCTGATAAACCTCAGAAGTGACTTTTTCGGGACATGCAGACACCTCAGATATATGGACAGTAGCAACACAAGAAGATGTGAACCCCCCCTCAAGCTATAGGGACCTCTCCAGAACATGTAGACACCTCTCGGCCAGACCTCCCTCAAGCTATATGGGTAATAACAACACCCTAGGTTGAGAACTCCCATCAAGCCATAGGGACCAACCCAGGCTGAGATGACAAAGGTATAAACGCCGGAAAGTGTAAAGGTGTAGACGTCAGGTCTTGTATAGTCACATGATTATATGTCCAAGGAGTTTAAATGGCACAATCATCGATCGTGCAGAGATACTCAAGATTTATTCCGTTGGTGTGGAGGAGTATGACGAGGCAATTAAGTCCGGACACATCCAGTGTCTTAGCGAGATGACGGTGGCTGGATAATAGTATAGTTCACAGGTTTTTAATTTTTTAGTCCACCGTTTTAGGACAGCCAGGGTGCAGTGTAAAATGCCCTGGTATTATCGTGCCTGGGTATTATCCGGGGTCCATCTGTAGAACGACTGCTGTGGTCTATGACCGCAATTGTTGACAGTTTCGGCTCGGCTGTTGAGGAGATCAGGGGGCGCTTGTACGATATAGTAAAGCTACATGAGACAGAGCTGGCAGTTCTTCTTGAAGTTGTAGGGTGTTGTGAGGTTAACAATTTCCAAATAAGAGAAGCCGGTGCTAGCATCTTTTAAACTGGTGATGTAATTGGTGAGGGATGTAGAGTGCCTTAGATTCCTATTTCTAAAAGAGTGAAGATGCGCTCGACATATAATTTTGAACTAGCCAGAAGTGGCCCCTATGTAGCATTTGACGCTATTGTGGCTAGTAACTGTACATTTATATATAACATTTCTAGTTAGGCACTGGCCCCGTAGTGGACAGTTATCGGGGTCACGACAATTGCAGTGCTTACTATGGTCACCTCGGGACCGGCTGTTGTTAGTACCCACCGCGATACTATTATTAATGTTATTATTATTATCGGAACCACAGCTTCGATTGTTGTCGTTAGTATTAACTAAGTTAGGGACGCACAGGGTAGTACCATGTGTACGCACTATTGACGTCCGTATCGCAGCCCTCTACCGAACTACTCCAGCGGCGAGCATGCCGGTTAAGGTTACCACCAACATTACAGGATGCGGCTAGGGAATCGCTAAGTTTATCCAGTCTGCTGTATTCTCTAAGATTGTCTCTGCTAGGATGCTGTGTGTTAGTGAGCTTGCTGTAGTTACTTATCGCTATGAGATCAGCTAGATTAGGTGTATTTTGAGAAGGATATTTTAACCTTATTCTTATTGAGGATTTTTCTGTATTTATGGTTGGGTGGGAAGTTTTTATCTAAGGCGTCGAAGAAGATTCTAGGTAAGTCGGAGGCCACACTCCGAGAGTAAGGAGGCTGGAACCAGAGGACATTACGTTAGCGGTTACGTGTAGCTGTGGGTTTGCTATGGGCTGCGCTGGCTGGGTGACCCTTCTTCTCATTGCTAATATGTTGCTGTCTGGTGTGCATAGAGTGTGCGGCGTGCCTAGGTGCGCGAGATGTCTGAATGTGGTGGTACGTGTCCTCGCAAGCAGATTAGGGGGTGTAGGTAGTAAGCCATTACATTTGTTAAGCCTGTAAGCGGGGAATAAACGTAGTAGGCAGCTTGTGCTAATGTCAACCGGACTGTGACACTTTAGTTGCGGTGAACTAGCTGCCTCACTACCTCTGTAATTCGCGTGCGAGCCGTATCTATTGTTGCGATTACCTATTCTACTATTAGTTACATTAGTGTGGCTGCGGTGCGCTTGGTTATAGGTATGGCTTACTATAACACCAGTCCGAGATGGGGGGAGGCACGGTCAGCCTTAGGGAGGTAAGAAATCTGTACCTCCCTCTGAGACTCCGACGAGCCCAACTTGGGCGTAACATGTGAAAGAGCT
>OZ024741.1:300690825-300705825 GCA_964016885.1 Eledone cirrhosa
CAGATTTTCTATTGAAATAAAGAAAGTAAAGATATGTATGTTTATTTGTGTGTGTGTGTGTGTGTGTGTGTGTGTGTGTGTGTGTGTGTGTGTATATGTGTGTGTGTGTGTGTGTGTGTGTGTGTGTGAGTGTGTGTGTGTGTGTGTGTTGTGTGTGTGTGTTTGAATTTCTTTTTACTTAAAAAAAGGGGCTCACGAAGGCTTTTTTTAAATAATATATATATATATATATGTACTTATATTTATGTAAATATGAGTATATATACGTATATACGGATATATATCTATGTATACGTATATAGTGTATATATATACCTATATAAACGTATAAATGAAAATAGTATGTATATATATACATACATGCACACATATATATATATATATATGTACGTATGGATTTACCGCGCATTTATAATGCTCGGTTTGTTTGTACACAAACATCTCGAATTAAGCCGTACAGTGTTTATACTGTGTTAATACCTTAATAGAACGAAAAGTATTGTAATGCCGTGCACATCCATTCCGACAAAACTGGCAACCTATATCAAGTGGAGCGTAGTACTTACCATCAACTACTACATAATGCTGTAACTAAGGATTACCGTACAACTAATCGGTGCGTCATCAAAGAAATCAACGATGCTGGGTTTAAAATCACCTGTGATCTCAACATCCTGGACCGGACCGAATCTCTGGACCCTATTTCTCCCCACTTTACCCTGAAGGATCACAAATCCAATTTTCCGAACAACCCTTCTATTCGGCTTATTAACCCTACAAAGTCCGATTTAGGTAGACTTAGTAAAAGGATTCTTGATAGAATCATACCTGAAATTAGAAGTTTGGCCCCTCTTGCACTGTGGAACAATTCTTTCGCGGTGATTGATTGGTTCAACGGCATATGCATCAAGGAACATTGCCGTTTTATCCAATTCGACATCAAATCAATAATTACTACTCCTCCATCACTTTACCACTTCTCCTTAGAGCTATCAATTTCGCTAAAACACTCATAATGGTTAAGGATTTCGAAGTTGATGTCATCCTCAATGCCCGTAAGTCGGTGATTAATTAAAAAATCCAATAGTACCCCATTCGAGGTAAGTATGGGCGCCAGCGATTCAGCGGAGGTTACTGATCTTATCGGCCTTTTCCTTCTCTTCTCTATCAAGGACGAATTCCCCAACGCGGGCGGTGGTTTGTACCGTGATGATGGTACGTATACTTTCTCGTACGTATATTTGATTGTATATCTTATGGCGTATATTTTATATATTCTGGTCCATATGCTTTTGGTTATGTGTATAAGTGAGTTTTGCGTCTGTGTGAGTATGTGTGTTCGTACGTATGTACGGTGTGCGTATATGTGTACTTCGTGTTTTGGTTAACGTAGTCTCCGAACATTTGTGTATGTACATGTAGGTATGTGTGTGTGTTCGTTATATACGTATTTATTTATTTATATACGTTTATTTAATTATTTGTATACACACACACACACATATTTATATCTGCGTGTATTTGTATACCTATGGCGAGTGTTTGCATATGCTTGTGTATGTATGTATTTGGATGCTTGTATGTATTTATTTAATTTCTATAACCTCTGTATTTTATTTACTTTATTCTTAACTCTGAAGCGGACAATCATTCGGTTTCCTAGTTAGAATTTTACTCTACGACTTCAGTTATACCATTTACGTGGATTTGTCTTTGCGTGCAATTGTTCTCCACGCCCCACATATGACGTATTATCTTCGTTTTTTCCTTACATTGCCATAGAACGTCTCTATGAACCACCTAAGAGAATATCAGTCTAGGACTTCTTTTATACCATAAACGTGGTTCTGTCTTTGCGTGTAATTGTTTTTCAATGCTCCAATTAATGACGTATTATATTCGTTTTTTTCCGTTCTTTGCCAGGGAACGTTTCAACGAACCAAAGTATCGTCTTCCTGTCTTCCTCCGCTTGCAACGTTTTTTGAAATATCCAGTTCTGCGTTTACAGATTGACTTTGTTAGTTTCAGAAGATCCTGTTAAGGGTGAAATCAGCGATTCTTTGCTTAAACTTTAATCAGTTATTTTAATAAATATTTGCTCTACGGTTCTTATATATTTGATATATATTTATCCTTATCGAGCCCACTTTGGATTTTAGTCTTCTAACTTACTATTATTATTATTATTATTATTATTATTATTATTATTATTAATATATACCTGTATATATATATATATATATATATATATATATATATATATATATATATATATATATATATATATATATATATATATATATATATATATATATACATATATATATATGCATATATATATATATATACACATACAGACTGTGTGGTTACATACAGACTAGCTGGACACTCACTGTAAAGTGTCCAGTTAAAAACTCAGTACATGTACATATGTATACATGTGTGTATTTATATGCATACTAGTACTTCCGTATACATATGTAGATGTACACTTTAACTTAATTGTTTAAGCGTCAGTCATACAAAAGTGAGTTAGAAGCGAAACGAAATTTAATTTCGTTTCGTTATTTGTTTTTATCGTTTCCGCTGAACCGGTGCGTACAATGACTCACGTCCTATGCAAATTAGTCTACCCACTACTAATTTTCATAGAAAAAGCATATAACGATATGTGCTTTTACAATTCTCTAGAGAAGCCGGAAGATGGGGTTATATTGCTGATGAGATGTAATAACATCGAAACTAGTCCAATATTCCTGTCTGGCTCTCTGGAGAATAGAGGAAATGTGTTTCCTTGAAAACTCGTATGACACTAAAACCCGGTCCGTCTGTGTGGTTACATACAGACTAGCTGGACACTCACTGTAAAGTGTCTAGTGAAAAACTCAGTACATGTACATATGTATACATGTGTGTATTTATATGCATACTAGTACTTCCGTATACATATGTAGATGTACACTTTAACTTAATTGTTTAAGCGTCAGTCATACAAAAGTGAGTTAGAAGCGAAACGAAATTTAATTTCGTTTCGTTATTTGTTTTTATATATATATATATATATATATATATACACACACACACATATATATATATATATATATATATATATATATATATATATATATATATATATATATATATATATATATATATATATATATATATACTCAGGACCTAACTTATCGAGTGCTTTGCTAACTCATCATTTGATATAAGTAGGTAAAATTTGCTTGCAAACCGCCAGAGTTTAGATTTTACTAAATTTCCACTTATATTATTCTCCTAAATATCTAATTAATTTAATTAGACAATTCTGTTGATTGGTTAATTATTTGTTTTTGTTTTATAACATCTAGTCGAGAGCTTTTCGTGATGATTAGCGGAAATTAAAATAATTCCTTTGTCTAACATTTTGCATGACCCGCCAAAAACCGGGTGTTATTTCCCTTGCTGGAATTAACACGTTACAGCTATAGATACGATACGCTGCATCTAGCAGCAACATTTAGCCTATCACCTCTGTTCTGGGTAGAACTAAAAGACTGTTTAAATACTGAATCCTCCGTTCGATCATGAATACCACGAGCTTGCCAGTCACGTAAGTCTGATATTTCATTTCGGATTCAAAGAAACACTTTAAACGTATAATCGTTTGATTTGTCCAGGTGTATTGTTCTCAACCTGTTAATTCTACCGTTACTTTGGTATATTATTGTGTTTAGATTTTGCCTACAACAATGTGTTTGATTTGTTCAGCTATTTAAACGTATGTTATTACTCTAAGGACCTAACTTATCGAGTGGTTTGCTAACTCATCATTTCATATAAATAGGCCGAATTTGCTGGCAGACCGCCAGAGATTCGATTTTACTAAATTTCCAATTATATATATATATATATATATATGAAATGGAATAGAATGAAATGAAATTTCATTTCTCACTCTTAGTACGGCACTTACTTAAATGTAAGTATGTATGTATACGTACATACATATATGTATACAGACGTACAGTAGCATATATATATATATATATATATATATATATATATATATATATATATATATATATATATATATATATATATACATACAGGCACACATATATATATGTACGTATCAGTTTTAGCGAACATTTATTATAATGTTCGCTTTGTTCGTTTGTAAACAAACGGACAGCATGATTTATGCCGTACGGTGTTAAGGCAACCACGTTACCTTTTTGTTCAACACTGACACAGGAACGATGTACTAGTTTCAAGCTTGTTAGCTATCGTCAGCACCGTATACTCTTCTGCCAGATGGTTGAACGATCGAAAGTATATACTTTCCTTATGAAAATTAACGGCTGAGCAGCCTAATTTGCATATCGAGTGAGTTCAGTCGGCCAGGCGCACCGAAAACGATAAAATGGAATAGAATGAAATGAAATTTCATTTCTCACTCTTAGTACGGAACTTACTTAAATGTAAGTATGTATGTATACGTACATACATATATGTATACAGACGTACTGCAGCATGTATATATATATATATATGAAATAAAGTTAAATAAAAGTCAAATGATTAAAATTTAGCTTCGTTTATTACTGCTATATATATTTCAGTGACAGCCATCTTTGGCTGTGACCTCTTCAGGCAGTTTGAATTAGTATGGTATAGACAAGTACATATGTTGTTTAGGTGTATGATATTGCCAATACTCTGATATGCTCAGTTCCTTGTTGGGTTGTTAATTCACTGGGGAACTGGAGTCATATGAATTCAAACAAACGAATTTTCGTGTCACAGGTCCCCTTCTCCTCTTATTGGTCAGTTATTAGAACATTCCTCATTCTAAGTGTTGTTATTGTTGGAGTTAACTTAAAAATTGATAAAATGGTAGAAGGGACAAGGTGTTAAAGGAACAAAATAACAAAAAAAGTGTCAAACTTCCCATTGTTCAGTTCTGAGAGCATTCCTCAGTCAGAAGTCTATAGAATGCATTCTGTGGTGAGGCTCCCTGTAGTGTTTTTGCCTGCTATTGTTCAGTACATTTGACCTCCACCATTATTTTGGTACTGTTGTTGTTGTAGTGGTCAGCTTATATCTTGCTGCTGCTAACAATTTAGAAGTATCCAGTTTGTGTTTTTTCTTCATCCCTCCCGCCACCTTCGTAGTGGTGGTGGGGGGGGGGGTCATGTATATGAAGAAATATAAGGCAATAAATGAAGAAAACAGACAATAAATAAATAATATAATATAATAAAATAATTAATATAATTTGTGTAATTTGAAAATAAATAAATAAATAGAGAATAAAGAATAAAGAGTAAATGAGAGATTGGTGAAAAAGTAATGATAATGTATATGGAGAAGTGAGAAATAATGTAGGATAAAGTGTGTGTGTGTGTGCTATAACCAATCTCAAGGTCAGAATATGTTGGATAGATTGGTATGATACAAGATGTTAAGATGAGATATTCAATGTGTTTGTGTTATAATCTATCTCAACTTAAAATAAATATAAGGTGATACAGTGAAGAGGGCAGAAAACAAATAACAAATAACAAATAATAAAGAGAAATCAAGATTTAAGATTGGAACTTGAAAGTCAGAAATCTGGTAAATTAAAAGTGTTTGTGTTATAGATGTTGGCCAAATTATTATGGCTGTGTCCGATTCTATCTCTAGGCTATCATGGTGTCTGCTCCGCCTGGGTTGTTCCCTGTGGCTTGAGGGAGTTCACAACCTAGGGTGTTGTTATTGCCCATATAGCTTGAGGGAGGTCTGGCCGAGAGGTGTTTTCATGTTCTGTAGAAGTCCCTATAGCTTGAGGGGAGTTCACATCTTCTTGTGTTGCTACTGTCCATATATTTTGAGAAAGGTCCCGGCTCTAAGGTGTCTGCATGTCCCGAAGAAGTCGGTTCTGAGGTTTATCAGGCCGCTTCCACCTCTTAGTATCTCGAGGGTCTCGTTCAGGCATAGTTTGCATATGCAAGATCCCCCTTTATCGGGTGGTACTTTCCTGATTATGTACCAGGCCAGTGAGTATGGGGTCCTGTCCAGCTTAAGCTTCCAGATCAGGTCGGAGAGAGCTGTGCTTTTCCTTTTGGCCTCCTTCTTGAATGAATGGCGATCGTTGTACCAGCGGTCCTTAAAGCTCGTTGATGTGGCTGCTATGTAGAGGTGTTCGGAGTTGGGGGTTTTAACCCTACAACCGTACACTATGTTCTTCTTGAGACATTCATTACCAAGGGGGCATGATTCGGGGTTTCTGCAGTTGCAGAGGGTGGTCGGCCTCTGCGTGCCTAGATTAGGGTTCTCATTATGTGTTACATGTTGGTCTTCCCCCATGCTCGGTGGGGGGTCCTTGGGTCTGTTTGTGTTTCTTGGGTGGGCTCTGGGTCCCCCCTTCCCTCCTTTCACACGGTTCTGCTGAGTGTTTGTATTGCCATCTTCTGGTTGTGTGTGGTTTTTAAACCTACTTCTGTTGATGCTAGCTATGTGCTGGGCCAAATTTCTCGTGGTGGAATACGAAAGCTTCACAGTGTGTTTGTTGAAGATCCTGTGGTATCTGTGGTCCCTCGGGAAGCATTTGTCAAGTGCTCCAAAGAATAATCGGGCCAAGCTTTTCTTTAGGGCCGCTAAGTAGGGTGGGCTGTACCACGTGATTTGTCGGTGTCTCCTCCTATATGTGTGGGTTGGGGGCTTCGTGATTTGTTGGAGATTTGTTGGGTTGCTGGTGGTTTCCGCACAGTTGCTTCCCTTTTGGGCTCTATACTTTTTGTTATCTTCGCGGCCCGGATTTGTGGGGTGGTTGTTGTTCGCCCCGGGAGATCCATCGTGGGGTGGTCGCCCGTTTCCCCCCCCCCCCCAAGTGTCCTGCGGTTGGGGTTGTCCGTCCTGGGGTAGTTAGCGTCACGCCTGAGACTGCTACTCATATTGTGCTCCATCTCGTGGTCAAGCGCACTAGTCCCCACCGGCCGTGTGGTGGTGTCTGGTACATGGTGCCTATTTGATTCTGCTCTGCCTGTATTGTTAGGGTTCGCCCTCCCCCCTCTGGCAACGCGGTTTTGGGTGTCTGTTGGGCTATCCACCTCCCGGCTTTTCGGACTATATGTTATATTTTGTCCATGTGCCGCCTTCTTTAGAGCTGCGTTGTAATATTCCGCGTGGTTGTTGAATATTTCCTTACTTGCGGACAGGCTGGAGATCCTGTCCGAGACACTCTTCACCACTGCCTTGGTTATGGATCTAGGGTGGTTTGATTTGGCGTTAACATATACGAGTTTCTCGTTGGGCTTGTGGTAGGGGTAGTATTGCTCGGTGTTCAGGTTTAGGGTGGTGTCTAGGAAGTTAACTACCTTCCTATTTGGGTCTATTTCTATGCTGAGCCCCTGGTTCTTAAAGAAATGGCGAATACGCCTCCTCATACCCTCCAACATATTGGTACTGTACTGTGAATAGAGCATCGTCACGATATAATCCGCCGCCCAGGCAGGGGATTTCATCTTTTATCTGCTTCAGCAGGTAGAGCCCAACCAGGTCCGTTACCTGCGCTGAGTCGCTGGAGCCCATCGTGATGTCAAAGTTATTTTGCCAATCACTCCTGGTCCAAAGGTCTCCATCGAAGCGGATTAAGGTCTTTCTTGCGGCGTGGAAGATGCTCACCTCCTCTCGGGTTAGGTCCGTATTGGACATCGCTAAAAATAGGGCCTTATTAAGTACTATGGGTGAGATTGAGGAGTAGTAGCTTGCGATGTCCAGTTGTATAAAGCTGGTCCTACTTTTCTCATGCAGTATTTTGAACCATTCTATTACTTCTCTCGTGCATGACCATTGCTGTAATTTGGTTTTCTTCCGAAGCTTGGGCAAAATCCTATCCAGTATTCTTTTACTGACGATCCCTAGGTCAGATCTGGAGGGGGCTATTAGTCTGACAGGGAGGTCGGACTCAAAGTTTGACTTGTGGTCTTTAAGGGTAATCCGCGGCTCCCTTGGTTGTTATGGTGCCCTCCTGTCCTCTATGCCGATTCTGGATATAATCCTGTAAGCTGTGGCATTGATCTCATCCAGGGTTAATCCAGGTGTTTTTTTGTAGCACTTCCTCAGTTTCCTGAGGATTAGCTTATTGTACAGTTCAGTGTTCATGTTGTAGAGGTTGTTTGTTTTGTCAGCATGGACAAGTATTCCAGTTGTCCCTTTAAGTACTCTAATCCGGTTTCTCAGGTGTCTGAGGTACTCCTGACTTCTGGTTGGGTTTCCGGAGAATTTGAGGTTGGATATGATGTTAATCATCTCGTTTTCAAACTCCTCCATTAGTCTGTTGTGGGGGTGGATTCCTCCTTGATCGAAAAAGGTACTCCATTTTTTCTGTGTTTGTAGTTTTCTGCGTTCCTCTTTCGAAGTGGAACGCCTTCCATCTCATCCTACGGATGAGGGAGTCCGTACTCTTGATGAGATCAATGGTGTATTCTCGTTTATCAGGTAGGGGGATGTCCTTCAGTGACGCTAAGGTTGCCAGTTTATCCATAGTGACTTAGGTCCGCTACTGTTTGAAGCGCTCAACACGTGTCGGAGCTAGATAGATTTTGAGTTTATGTTGGTTGTATACCAACACCTCAGTATGCACGCTGGAGCACTCGACGAAGTGCGCAGGTTGGTTTGGTTACTCCGGAGTAGTGTAAAATAAAGTTAAATAAAAGTCAAATGATTAAAATTTAGCTTCGTTTATTACTGCTATATATATTTCAGTGACAGCCATCTTTGGCTGTGACCTCTTCAGGCAGTTTGAATTAGTATGGTATAGACAAGTACATATGTTGTTTAGGTGTATGATATTGTCAATACTCTGATATGCCCAGTTCCGTGTTGGGTTGTTAATTCACTGGGGAACTGGAGTCATATGAATTCAAACAAACGAATTTTCGTGTCACACGTCCCCTTCTCCTCTCATTGGTCAGTTATTAGAACATTCCTCATTCTAAGTGTTGTTATTGTTGGAGTTATCTTAAAATTGAACTAAGCTAAATTTTAATCATTTGACTTTTATTTACCTTTATTTTACACTACTCCGGAGTAACCAAATCAACCTGCGCACTTCGTCGAGTGCTCCAGCCTGCATACTGAGGTGTTGGTATACAACCAACATAAACTCAAAATCTCTGTATATATATATATATATACATACAGGCACACATATATATATGTACGTATCAGTTTTAGCGAACATTTATTATAATGTTCGCTTTGTTCGTTTGTAAACAAACGGACAGCCTGATTTATGCCGTACGGTGTTAAGTCAACCAAGTCACATTTTTGTTCAACACTGACACAGGAACGATGTACTAGTTTCAAGCTTGTTAGCTATCATTCAGCACCGTATACCCTTCTGCCAGATGGTTGAACGTTCGAAAGTATATACTTTCCTTATGAAAATTAACGGATGAACAGCCTAATTTGCATATCGAGGGAGTTCAGTCGGCCAGGCGCACCCAAAACGATAAAATGGAATAGAATGAAATGAAATTTCATTTCTCACTCTTAGTACGGCACTTTCTTAAATATAAGTATGTATGTATACGTACATACATATATGTATACAGACGTACAGTAGCATGTATATATACATATATATATATATACATACAGGCACACATATATATATGTACGTATCAGTTTTAGCGAACATTTATTATAATGTTCGCTTTGTTCGTTTGTAAACCAACGGACAGCCTGATTTATGCCATACGGTGTTAAGGCAACCACGTCACCTTTTTGTTCAACACTGACACAGGAACGATGTACTAGTTTCAAGCTTGTTAGCTATCGTCTGCACCGTATACCCTTCTTCCAGATGGTTGAACGTTCGAAAGTATATACTTTCCTTATGAAAATTAACGGCTGAGCAGCCTAATTTGCATATCGAGTGAGTTCAGTCAGCCAGGCGCACCGAAAACGATAAAATGGAATAGAATGAAATGAAATTTCATTTCTCACTCTTAAGACGGCACTTACTTAAATGTAAGTATGTATGTATACGTACATACATATATGTATACAGACGTACAGTAGCATGTATATATATATATACATACAGGCACACATATATATATGTACGTATAAGTTTCAGCGAACATTTATTATAATGTTCACTTTGTTCGTTTGTAAACAAACGGACAGCATAATTTATGCCGTACGGTGTTAAGGCAACCACGTCATCTTTTTGTTCAACAGTGACACAGGAACGATGTACTAGTTTCAAGCTTGTTAGCTATCGTCTGCACCGTATACCCTTCTGCCAGATGGTTGAACGTTCGAAAGTATATACTTTCCTTATGAAAATTAACGGCTGAGCAGCCTAATTTGCATATCGAGTGAGTTCAGTCGGCCAGGCGCACCGAAAACGATAAAATGGGATAGAATGAAATGAAATTTCACTTCTCACTCTTAGTACGGCGCTTACTTAAATGTAAGTATTTATGTATACGTACATACATATATGTATACAGACGTACAGTAGCATGTATATATATATATATATATATATATATATATATATATATATATATATATATATATATATATATATATATATATATATATATATACATACAGGCACACATACATATATGTACGTATCAGTTTTAGCGAACATTTATTATAATGTTCACTTTGTTCGTTTGTAAACAAACGGACAGCCTGATTTATGCCGTACGGTGTTAAGACAACCACGTAATCTTTTTGTTCAACACTGACACAGGAACGATGTACTAGTTTCAAGCTTGTTAGCTATCGTCAGCACCGTATACCCATCAGCCAGATGGTTGAACGTACGGTGCTCACGATAGCTAACAAGCTTGAAACTAGTACATCGTTCCTGTGTCAGTGTTGAACAAAAAGGTGACGTGGTTGCCTTAACACCGTACGGCATAAACAGGCTGTCCGTTTGTTTACAAACGAACAAAGCGAACATTATAATAAATGTTCGCTAAAACTGATACGTACATATATGTATGTGTGCCTATATGTATATATATATATATATATATATTATATATATATATATATATATATATATATATATATATATATATATATATATATATATATATATATATATATACATGCTACTGTACGTCTGTATACATATATGTATGTACATATACATACATACTTACATATATACATATATATATATATATATATATATATATATATATATATATATATATATATATATATATATATTTATTAAAATAACAGATTAAAGTTTAAGCAAAGAATCGCTGCTTTCACCCTTAACGGGATCTTCTGAAACTAACAAAGTCAATCTGTAAACGCAGAACTGGATATTTCAAAAAACCTTGCAACCGGAGGAAGACAGGAAGACGATACTTTGGCTCGTGGAAACGTTCGCTGGCAAAGAACGGGAAAAAACGTATAATACGTCAATAATAGGAGCGGTGAAAAACAATTACGCGCAAAGACAGAACAACGTTTATGGTATAAAAGAGGTCGTAGACTAATGTTCTCTTAGGTGGTGCATAGAGACGTTCTCTGGCAATGAACGAAAAAACGAAGATAATAAGTCATATGTGGAGCGTGGAGAACAATAGCACGCAAAGACAAAACCACGTAAATGGTATAGCAGAAGTTGTAGACTAAAATTCTAACTAGGAGACCAAATGAATCTCCGCTACAGAGTTAAGAACAAAGTAAATAAATACAATACAGAAGTAATAGAAACAAATAAATACATACACGCAAACAGATACGTACATACACAAGCATACGCAAAACCTTACGGTTCTTATATATTTGATATATATTTTCCTTATCGAGCCCTCTTTGGATTTTAGCCTTCAATTTTATTATTATTACTATATATATATATATATATATATATATATATATATATATATATATATATATATATATATATATATATATATATACAGGAAGTTAACATTTAGTGTTAATCATTTTCTAACCCAGAAAAGAGAGAGAAACAAAACAGGAAAAAAATATATTTTCCTTCCTAATAATCCTCTCTTTCTCCCTGTTTTCATATATATATAAAGAAAGAAAAAGATGAAATCGAAAATGCAACTGGCGTCTTATTTAAAATATATATATATATATATATATATATATATATATATATATATATATATATATATATATATATATATATATATATATATATATATATATATATATATATATATGTGGTCCTTTTAACGGTTTCGCAGTTTTCTGCTTTTCAAAAGTAGAGTTGAGATGGAGGGTCTGGTTTTTCCCACATCTGGTTGGTCTTTGAATGTTACTTGTTTTATATGGAAAAAAGTGGCTCACGAAGGCTTTTTTTTTATGTAATTTGATTGGTTATAAATGAAATTATGGCTGTGACGTGAACAAGTTCATTAAATTTATATATATATATATATAAAGAGATTGTAAACATGAAGGTTAATATGGAAATGGGTTCTACAGAACTAGAACTGTTTCATTCAAAAGAAATCGCGAGGGCTTCTCTGATGATTTCCTTTGAATGAAACAGTCCTAGCCCTGCGTAATCAATTTCTATATTAACCTTGAGATTCTTCTAATGTGCTGAGTACCTTACTAACTCTGGTTACCTCCAATTGAACACATTCATACACAGTCACACACACAAACACACACACGTGCACGTGTGTGTGACTGTATGTGAGTGGTTATTTAATATTTCGGTTCATATCTTATATGTCACGTAAAATATGTGAATGCACAATGCATGAATAAATATTTGTAAAGCTGTAGCAGGTAAAGAGATTAACTTTACTCAGGAAGTTAAATTCTAATTTTTCAATCTAAAGATTGTATATAATATTTTTGTTTTTGATATTGTTTCTGATCATATCATTATGAATTTGATCTAATTTCTCTTAGTTCTTCAGCTATTATTCTGTATTCCTGTCATGTTCCAGTAGCAGCGGTACACAATATCTCGTCGCCATAAAATCAAATTAGTAACGATTACTATGCAAACCATTTTCCCAATACAAGTTAATTGTATGATTGCGTTCATGAGAGCGAAATGTTTTTTCGAAAATAAACATCTTATTAGCAGCCACGAAGTATGTTTTCTTGAATTTATTTGTTTATTAATTTTCCTTGCTTTCCTGTCGTCTGATGTGATTTTATGAGTGTAAAATATTGCTTTTTCCTATTTCAACCTATTTACAAATCGAAATATGAAGAAGAGTCAATAAAACAATGTAGTGGTCTTCAAATGTTTCAAAGGTTCTCGAGCAAAACAAATCAAGTAAAATATGCCCAGTGTAAAATGAAATCAAGCCATAGATAATACACACGCCTGGAGCCAATACCTACACTGAAATACGCTATATATATATACAAATATATATACGCTTTATATATATACAAATAATTAATTCGGGATTCTTTTATTTTCTTGAATTTTGTATTAAAATATGTGTATGCAAATTGAAGTGGCATACTGTGTAGTATATTTGAGCCATATACATTCATTAAGGTGGTGAATTGGCAGAATCATTATGCAAAGGAAATGTCTCTCTAGATGGATCACGTATATGGTGCAAACAGAGAGTTTGAATACAAATCCTTCACTGCTGAAATCACTGCAGCCTTGGGTGCAGTGGTGAGAGTCATATATCCCAATGAGAGGCTTCAATGCACATATTGGCACTGACCATCTGACATGGAAATGAATGACTGAAGGAAACGATGATCCAGATATAAATGCGAATAGAAAGGCCTTATTAGACTTCTGTCTTGGTAATATGCTCTCTATTATGAACATCTTATCAGCACTTTTTAACATGCGTATTTACGTATGTTTAAAAGTAAATCGAGGACAGAGATCATTACTTGATTTCCTTATTGTCTGTAATCTTTTCTATTCTGTGCTGGATGTCCATTTTAAGAGAGGGGAAGAGCTGTCTATTGATCAGTATCTATTTTTCTGCAGCCTGTGACAATCTAAATCCAAGTATCATCACACTATTGGCAGGTCCAGCTCGCGAACAGGATAAGGGGGACACGCTGACTGATGCAAGGTTTAGGACCAGATATGCGGATACTATTGCTTCGCAATTCAGAGAACTCCTTGAACAAAGTGAAATGGTATGGTGACTGCTGAACACGACATTTACTTTTTCAGCTGTTAAATGCTCCGGGCGAAATTAGCTTAGTATCGATACGAGTTGCAGCAGGATTTCCTGATTCATTCCTTAGGTTAAAGATGACATTGAAAACATCGGAAGCTTACAAAGCTTGGTTTAGAAATAAGTCTTCCTTCTTGGACTTGCGGTACAAGCAGGTGAGAAAAGACGCAGTACAGGAGTCCAAATGTAATGGCGTTCGAGTTAAGGAGGAATCTGAATATACATTATCAAATAAAGTATTCTGGCAGTACATCCGCCGACTCTGTAATAAGTATCCCCGTTCACATTTGCCATCTGCATTCGTCTCTGATTCTTCTCTCTGAGATGTAGAGAATTTTCTTTTCAATCCCCTAAATCCGTTGCAACAACATTTTCTCGGAGGCTGAGGTCACCAGAGGGATTAAAGGGCTCAAATAGGGCAACCCCTCTAGGGAGGATGGAATTCGGCCAGAGATATTAACACATTTAAATAGAGAAGGTATTATCTGGCTGATTCATGCGTGTCGGGGGAACTGGATTTCTAGGAAGGCAACTAAGTAAGGCCAATCCGGTGTGATAAACCAAATTTTCAAAATGGGACACAAGAAAGATTTCCTTAATTGTAGAGGAATACTAAGTGCCTGACAAAAAGATGAAAGGATATTGTCGAGTCCAAGCCATCTGGCGAACAGAGTGTTTTTCTCCTCGGACACAACAGAGCCGCTCTTCTGGAGATATTGCGGGTTGTCTAAAAACGTATATGGCTGTTTCATATCTCGAAAAGGCAATGACCGAGTTCCACAGGACTTGTTGCGAAAAGCTCTGTAGGAGTATGGAATGG
>OZ024741.1:300708325-300710825 GCA_964016885.1 Eledone cirrhosa
TTTCAAAAGTTTACAATATCTATGCTGTTGTCTTTTGATGTATCTAATAAAACCTTTTAAAAAAGTGATAGATTTTATAGAATCGAAGCAAACATTACAAAAACTAGATATTTTGTATGAAATTCTGTAGTGAAGAGAATATATATATGCGTATGAATAAATTAATAGAATACATATTATGTCCCTATATGGTTAAACAATAAAATGAAATTTTCTTATTTTGTGTACTTGAATTTAGCAGATTGTAAAGAAACATATACATATATATATGGAAAGACACTCTTATTTGAAGTGACATTTGACAATCTTATTTATAAAGCGTCAGACACCATGCTTTGCAGCATAGAGTTATGACCCTTTACTTTCTGAGTTCAAATCCCGCCGAGGTTAGCTTTGCTTCTCATTCTTACGGGGTCGATAAAATAAAGCATCAGTAATGTACTGGGGTAATTGCTGGCCTTGTGCCTAAAGTACAAACAATTATTTAGAAAGGATCCGTCATTAATAAATTCCTACCGCTCCGTTTTACACGTTTTTCTCGATTCAATATTGGAAAAAGTTCCCGCGGCAAACATTTACATGATTGTTTGAAATACTGGAAATATTACCCAAATTGTCTTGTCTTGGTGTATAACAAATATTACTTTGGTTAGTATGTATCTAGATAGGCCATATCTAAAAGTAAATGACTTGGGTTATAAGGTATCTCGATCCGAATGTGATATATGGTTAACCAAGAAAACCAACTATAATTTAATTATGTAACTAAATATGAATGGAATTATTGATTTACGAAACTTAAAAATTAAAAGGAATGAAAGTGGATTAATTTCCTCTGAGATTTGAAATTATATATCTGCAAACAGAACATTTATATATAAGATGTCTGAATTTGTCAGTAACGGATTTATATCGACTGAACGTCACAAATCATGATAAAAAGCATTCCATTCGATACTATATAACAAATATGAAATATATTTGATTTTTATTCGTTCAATAGAGACAGAGATGATGTGAAAAGATAATTATAACATTCCTAATATCAATATTGATGCAGGTAAAGTTAAATGGCTCCAATTACGAATAAATTCACGCAACTGATTCATACCTTCATTTCTTTCTATATGTTTCCCGCTCCTCTCTCACTCACTCTTTCACTCACTAACACTGTCAATCGCTCTAATTGTAGCGCCCCTGGTTCAACTTCACATTGCTCCACTAGCGCTGATGATATGATTTAGATTTTACAATAAATATTATCAATATTCTAGATAAAATATTGACTAAAAGATTTGCAATATATGAACTGCAGATATCGATAAACAGGGGTCAATGGCTTTGTAGCACGAAGTCTTTCAACATCAAATAACCAGTGCATAGTTTGCATCTTTGAATCGTTTGACGAAAGTATATCCTAATATAAATATTATGGGACTTTCAGAGATCTGAAATAGGCGCATTGTGTAAGTGATGAAACAATTAAATCTATCTTGTAGTTGTTATTGTTGTTTAACCCAAAGCGAAATCATGATTTGTCAGATTTATTATCAAAGACATTTCAGCTATGTTCATAACATTCTGACAACGATACTGAGGACTACATTAACTACAATGCAGCACTTTCTATTTTTATGTCTTTTGGTTTAGCAACACTTTATAATACTTCTTATATAACACATCAAATATCGGGAACCAAATATTATCATAGATTCAGGTAGTAGGATGTTATCTCGGCTTCTACTAGCGCTATTTGAAAATATAATAGATAAATACTGTATAGATATATATGTCAACTGGTCTCGCTAGAAGAAGAAGAAGAAGAAGAAGAAGAAGAAGAAGAAGAAGAAGAAGAAGAAGAAGAAGAAGAAGAAGAAGAAGAAGAAGAAGAAGAAGAAGTCGGGGTCCCTGTTACAGCGCATGACGCTGGTTATTGTCCGCAGAAATGCCTTTGCAGTTTTGTCTACAGGGTGCAACTAAATCACCGCCCCAACCTAGGTGTAGAGTCTGCCACCCTCTTTCTTCCTTGCCTAATAGTCCTTGTCTTTTCCCAATAGTCCTTGCTCTTTCCCTCATTTTCTTCATATTTATGGCATTTATAGTCTTTTCCTCTACTTTCCTATACAGTCAGATGTACACTTCTTTACTCCTTCTCTCTTTTTTCATTACTTAATTTGGTTTTTATCTTTTTTTAAATATTTTCCATCATACCTTTTGTTTGTAAAATATATTTGATTGACATTACTGCTAAATATTTGGTTTTTGCGTTTGTTTGCAAGATTCTTAGTGTGAAACCGTGTAATGAAAGATATTGTTATATTTTGGGAGTGCCTTGCTGCCAATAAAACACACGTACCAGTTGAGTTTCACGTCAGAGTTTTTCATTATTTGGGTAACTAATCCATTCACCGGTCACTTTAGTAATCAGATGGTTGTTTACTTGTTACTTGTCACGTTAAGTGTCAAATCTCCTTCGTTACACATCGTGAGTACACTTATT
>OZ024741.1:300715825-300725825 GCA_964016885.1 Eledone cirrhosa
CTTGTTACATACTCTCACGCTGAATCATCTTGGGAATTACGTTATATTTTTTTTTTATATTTAAAGTCTCTTAATTTATTTTGTTATCTGTCATATAATGAGGGAAATGTTAAAACGTGATAAAATCAAAATTAAGTAATGAAAAGGGGGGATTGGGTATAGAAGGGTAGATTGGCTTTATAGGAGAATAAAGGAAAGGACTATAAATGCCATAAATGTGAAGAAAAAAAGGGGGTGGGTAAGAAGAAGGATATTAGGCAACGGAAGAAAGAACGTGTTAGGGGGAGAGGTTGTCAGTGTTTCTAGGGACGGTTCAGCCATTCACACGTATATTTTACATGCAAGCTGTTGTATTGATTGAACAACTAAA
Source organism: Eledone cirrhosa (assembly GCA_964016885.1). Classification (NCBI taxonomy): domain Eukaryota; kingdom Metazoa; phylum Mollusca; class Cephalopoda; order Octopoda; family Eledonidae; genus Eledone; species Eledone cirrhosa. The sequence goes on from OZ024741.1 coordinate 300,716,196, forward strand.
ACACTTCTCATTGAAACTTATGGATTTCCATCGTGTCGTATGCAGAATATATTTTTCTTTTTCCTTTCCCAATTCTACATAAACACATTCTATGGAAACTTTTTCTCGATTTTAATTTTCTTCGCATTTTTTATCTCTACATGGCATCAAACGTTAGGCATCATCATTTTTTCACAGCAACACCGAAAGGAAAAAAATGATGATGCCTAACGTTTGATGGCATGTAGAGATAAAATAATGCGAAGAAAATTAAAATCGAGAAAAATTTTCCATCTTAGGTGTGTGCACAATACGAACTATGATGAGAGGATACAAAATATGTTTACTTCGGTGGGGTGTTCGAAACTATGTAGACATTTCTTGCGAAAGATAATTTATCATAAGTGATGACATGTCAACTAGCCCAGATCATACTTTTCATTGTGGATATGCCCATCCTCATTCCTCTTTATCACCATCAACAGCAGCTCCCGGTAATTTTCTTTTCTGTCGAATGTACTGCAAATTATGATATATAACTATACATGCCATATATTCCCCCCACGACATTTTTTTAGACAATTCTCGTTTATATATTCGTTTTTGTCTTTATATTCGCATAACATGAGTGTTGAATATTTCACATTGCTATTTTGAAACGCAATCCCATGACGTATAACCCACATTATTTTATGTATTGTTTGTTATCTGATCATTATATATTTAACCACGTGATACTGGCTCCTGATTAGAAACTCATATGCGCTATATTTTATGTATGGCTCTTTTTTGTTCTTTTTAAATTGTAAACTATTTCAAGAGTTTTCCATCTAGGTATATAATTATAATGATTGACTGCAAAAGACTTATACTTACGAAGGTTGTATGACATATATTCGAATAAAACCAGTTAACTACAAAGATGATACTTTGTAATGAATTATAAAAAGAAAAATTCCATAGACTGCGATTAAGATACGGCTTATATTCCTGTTAATTGACGCTCCCTTACATTTTAGATACATCATTTTTTCTCATGCAAGACTATACATTTGTATGCGTATAAAATGACCATTGTTTCTTTTTTATTACCATAGTTGTTGTTTAAACCTTTTCTAACTGACCAAGGACACATAGGATTCGAAGATTCCCAACCTTTACCACTCTGTATTTTATCTTACATACTCCACTATAATTTTAATTAATTAGTAACTCATTTTTTAAGCGGATAACACAGACTACTAACCTCTAAAAACTCAAATGGGGAGTACCATGAACAAAGTGTCATAAAACGGGGAAAAATGAGGCCAAAATTGGAAGAATTTATATAATTGTTTCTACTTTTCGCACAAGGCCAGCAATTATTCCAGTGCATTACTGGTACTTTATTTTATCGACCCCGTAAGGATGAAAGGCAAAGTTAACCTCGGCGGGATTTGAACTCAGATCATAAAGGGAGGTAACTCTATGCTTCAAAGCATGGCGTCCGACCCTTACCGATACTGCCAATCCACAATGAAAGCTATACCTATTTTCACAAGAGAAGACATCTTTCACCCTCCCCAAAGTGTTTGGGGGATCTCCTCGTTGGACGAGGACAGTTGGCAGGATAACTTTTCTCGAATCGAATTATCATATAAAGTCTTCCAACCGGAGAAATAGTTATCGACCTAATAAGAGTAATGAATAGTCACAACTCTGTCTAACATTGATGTTTTTGCTGAGCTACAAAGTGACACGTTTTGCGAAGTATACATTCGATTAAATTAAACAGGAGTTTATTATTTTAATGTATGTATCCCGCATGGCCGAATGGTTATGGAGTTTGCTTCACAATCATGTATTACTGAGTTTGATCACACTGCCTGCTACCTTAGCTACATATAAGGTACAATAAGACGGGTCGACTGAGGCTTTATAAATCAAATTGGTTAGCGGAATATGTATGAATGCCCGTTAGATGGATCCTACCTGTAATTCAAAAGGGTACCTCCGTCACAGAGTGTTTTACGCTTGAGGATTACGTTAGAGATACACATGCTTGGCCACTTACATTTTAATTTCACGAGTAGGCCATTCGATTGCTTTATTAACTTGAAAGACCATCATCGAAACCAATGGATTTCATTCCATTCCTTATATCAACAAAACTAGAATACGAAATATTTATCATGGGTATCAAACGGGTTTTATCAATTCTGCAAATCCAACTCCATTAAAAGGGTATTTAATATTAACACTTATCAAAGTTGTTTATTGAAAAACTCTTAATGGTTTTGGACAAAATGCCTCGTGGTTATTATGTATGCCTTCATCTTTTGAATTTAAATTCAGAGTTCAATAACTTATGTTTCCTGAGAATAACTGAGATCAATCTTAATAGATTATATCAGACCTCAGAATTTGAATGAGTGGCTAAGATAGAAATCAATAAGAAAGCCCTTCACACAACATTCATATATAGGCGCCACAACTAGTGACAGGTTTTTTTTCCTTATCCTCTTTTCTCTACATTGAATCGGCAATTGTTTTATACCCTGCATACTCCGTTTATTAACAGTATTATTTATTAGATGCCAGTTGACTGAGACGATTGAATTCAATGCTATGAAAATTCACTTGAAGTCCTTAATAAAATAATTACCAGGCAGAAAGTCTGTAGATTAAATAACCAATACTACGTACACATTGGACATTGGAAGATTTGGGATATTACAAATACTCACTGATAGAAATGTTTGAATTGTAATAAATAACACTTCCATCAATAGTACATTTGCTAAGAATACCAATCAAACGAAGGCTTTATTTTTACAATGAGTGTGTGATATCGTCCGACCGTAACATTGTTACTCATTAATCTAGAGATTACATATGTTTTACATGAACATTTACTACCTACAATGTTCTTTCCGGAATTGCCTACGTAGAATACGTAAAGAACGGCTTATACATACTGACATTATCTTGAGACAGAAACAAGTATATAAATATATATAGAAAATCGGATAGATTTAATATCATTATAAGCTGCATATGTTCAGCTATGTTTGGCGACATTCCAGTAAATTGCACACTTTCAACGGCATCAACATCTAATATCGGCAATAGACTGGATATTTAATTAATGACATGGATTACTGAAACAGCTGTTAGGTGTAGATTTGCTTAAAATACAATGGCGACTGATATCAGATTTTAAAAGAACTTTCAATTCATTTTTCGAATTGTCATTGTAAAACTATTCTAGCTTTGTCTATTTACAGAATGTATATATAATCTATGCATTGTAAACCTTAACACAACTTCTTAACAAGAATTTAAAATATACACAACTCCGTATAAACATAGGTCGTGGCGGTAGGCATGATAACGTGCAATATTCCAAAATGTGATTATAAATAATACATTGATAGAATCACAATTATATGACGAAATGGGTGCATGCAAAAAAGCGTAAAGCGCACTGAATAGTTATTTTACGTGTATGATAGTGTCTTTATTTAGAGTAACTAGGTTGATTCATTCTGAATGATGAGATGTGGATGAAGTATCTTTTGCATCCAGACTAAGATTGATTCATGAAATAAAAATACTTGTATAACACATTAAATGCTGCAATCTAAAAAGTATGGTTCTAATAAATCATTTAAAAATATCTTTCAACTTTAGAGAATTTGTTTCAGAAGTAGTGAAAGGAATTTATTTTTACTAATGAAATTTCTTCACAAATATTATCGTTTGCATTTAGAATTGATTATCTAAGATATGTTATATTTCAATTTCTATGCCAACAATAGCAACGGGATGAGGCTCATAACCACGTCTGTAGTTATCTTGACAAGATTGCATTCAACTGGTACCGGTTTTAGGTGGTCAGCGTTTTGTGAAGATTAAAATGTAAGGGCCACGTTCATTGTCTTGGGCACAGTGAAATGTATAATAATATATAAAATCTAACATATAGACCATTGCGGATATTTCGCACAACACGACAAATTGGTGTACGTCGTAATTAATTACGATTGAAATAACAGAAACTAACCTAAAATGTATTTGGTTAGATAACAATTGTCTCTACTTTTGGCACAACGCCAGCAATTGCCCGAGTGTTTTACTGGTACTTTATTTTATCGACCCCGTAATTATGAAAGGCAAAGTTAACCTCGGTGGGATATGAACTCAGATCATAAAGGGCCGTAACTCTATGCTGCAAAGCATGGCGTCAGACCCTCTCTTGATACTGCAGAGTAGGATGTGTTACAGTTAAAAAAATAATGTCGGGTCCCAAATAATAGGGGGTTTAGAATAAGCGGCGGGGTTGTCTCAGTTGATTTTGTTTAAAAACCAGATTTAGTCGTTTAGTTTACGTATTGAAATCCCAACCCATCCTACTTATGTCATAACGTATTTTGTGGCATGTTTTTAATGTCTAAAGAAAATGTTCGCAGGAATGCTACCACTTAAAATAGCATTTTGATAGATAAGCGGAGAGGAGTTTGGAATAAGAGTGTAAAGAATCTGAAAAGTTAATAAGCGGAGTGGGGGTGGTCTTGGATAGAGTCAAACGGAAAGGAATAAATAAACAGAAAGAAAGGCAAAGGGGGAAATATGAAATGAGCCTGGTAAATATACAGGATTAAGTTATAGAAGTGGTTTGTGTTAGTGTGTGTGTATATGGATAGTTCAACTTATGGTGAAGACAGACGCGATGTGCATTTATATTTGCTCGAGGTGTGACTACGAAACCCATGTAGATGATCGTGTGTAACCACATTATTTGATTCCAGGAACACCGGGGCTTGAAAAACAGGTGGATGCGTTGGAGCCTGCAGCCATAATAACTTCAGACTTCGGAGTAATTCTATGAGATGTAAGTTTTATAATTTGTATGCATTCCGAGAGGCAGTTGGCATTCACTGCTCCCGATTTTGTATGGGGACACATGTTTAAGTATGACCCGATTCATTGAGAAGTTTACATTTGTTTTCCTTGAATCTCCATACGTTCTCTGCAAAACTGGCTTGTGATATATTTTTACTGTGCTTAAATGAACTTACGTTGTTGTAGTACCAGGATTTGAACGTCTTGCTATTTGCGCCAATATATACGTAGTACCTACTGGTTATTGTGGCCCTGCACTAGTGTATATATATATATATATATATATATATATATATATATATATATATATATATATAACTTAGAAGATTCAACAAAGAAGGGACAATTAAGGGACAACTTTAAAAAATTATTATTTGAAAAAGAAAATACGAACGAAACACACAGAACTCCAAGGTCCGTTGCAGTGGACTTTGGCAGTTTAGACCCCTACCAACGGTATTGCTGGCCCAACCGGTGTCACACCGTCTGATACAAGTCAAAGTGCTCTCCTGCGGAGTAAGAGACTAGACAAACAGCAACTTATAGCAATTAAGCTAACAAATACACATAGAATTTCACGTGGCGACAACGGAACGTATTGTGGTTCTTATAGCACGAGTCTCTCAGGGGTGGAAACAAAGGAAAGGTAAGAAGAAAGCAAGATATCCTGTTAAATTCAGGACCCCGACGGCTGAGTTCCAGCCGTTGAGTGCAGAATTTTGTCATATATATATATATATATTCATTAGTTAAGCAAAACAAGACCACAAATTTCACAAGGAAGACATTATTAAAAGATTGTCAACATATTTAGTTTGATGTAAGGAATGTAGAGAATAATAATAATAATAATATTAATAATAATAATGCCCGAAGAATGAGATGGAAAGCGTACCACTTTGACCGTGCGGTTGCTGCTGACGCCGGAAGTACAGCAAATAGATATGGATTTGCCACATGCCAGAACCCCCCACACAACATCCTGCTGGACCCTTTTGAGAAAGATCTATTCAACTTCATCAGGAGCATTAAGTTCAAAAAGCATTATAGACACAGGAATAACTTCCTCACTACATTAGCAACAACTATAAAAAATTTAAGGATAGCAACCTCTTACATGTTATGTCTGACAAAACCAAAAGTCTATACACCATGACTCCTGAAATTTACAACTCTTTCCTTCTTAAAAAACTCAACAAAAACTATAAAAAAACTACACCCTCCAGTGTAAACGCACTTAACCGAAAAGCCCAGGCTTTGGTTAAGGTCTTGCATTTGAATAGATTTACCCACCCTCATTTACCAACAACCCAGGGTTCTCTCTCAAGGACCACAAGCCAAACTTTATAGAGAACCCATCCATTAGACTCATAATCCCAACCACATCTGACCTGGGCCGCATCAGTAAGAACATCCTTGATAGGATAATCCCTGGGCTACGGGATGATACCACCTACAAGTTGTGGTCCAACACCGGCCAAGTCATCAGATGGTTCTTTGATCTAAGGTCCAATCAATCTATGAGGTTCATCCAATTTGATATAGACAGATATTACGCGTCAATAACCCCGGAACTGCTCAACAAAGCACTAGCCCTAGCAACCACCAACTCGGACATAACCAATAATGAGATTAACATCATACTCATGGCTAGGCAGACTATCATTGAATTCAACGGAGCACTCTGGACTAGAAAAGGTAGAACAGATAACTTTGACATTACGATGGACTCAAGTGACTCCGCGCAAGTCACCGATTTAGTTGGGATTTACCTATTACGTAACATCAGAGCCGAAATCCAACCCATGCAAGGTGGAATATACAGGGACGACGCCCTATTTGCAGTCCACAATTGCACTAATCGGGGAATCGATTTGCTTAAGAAACAATTTCATAGATTCTTCAAAAATAACGGTCTCTCTATCACCATCGAGCTGAACCATAAAGTAGTAAACTTCCTGGACGTCACCCTTTATCTCAACAATAACCTTTATAACCCTTACCATAAACCAGGCGAAATACTCACATATATTAGCCCACACTCTAACCACCCACCGGCAGTCATCAGAGCAGTAATCAAATATATCTCCTATAGGATGTCAATGCTATCAGCAAATGAAGAGATATTTATAAACCACGCACAATATTATAATAAGGCTCTCTCTGAATCTGGATATAAACAATCAATTTATTACATACCAAAATGCCATAACACAGCAACTCACCATAATAAAATTAACACTAGAACTAGAAATTCCTTAGCATATAGCCAGATTCGCCGGAATTTTAGCAGTAACAGCACCTATACAGGGAACTTTAATGGTGGCAGCGGCCTGCTCCCCACTCCTAGTAGCAAACTAAGAATCAACCCTAGAATAGGAATGAGAAATGGGATAACAAATAACAAACCCCAGGTAATAATAACCCTAGGAAGGCCCCTACCAACTGCACTAGAACCCCTAGAAGGAATAGGCCGAAAAATGTGACCTGGATTAACCCACCATTCTCATCTAATCTAGCCACTAATATCCCCAATCGCTTCTTCTCTATCCTATCCAAACACTTCCCCCCTAACCATAGATACTACAAACTCTTTAATAAAAACAACATTAAAATCTCATTCTCCACTACACCTAACCTAGCTAGCCACATCGCGTTCAGTAACCATCATAAGCTAAGACACTATAACTCCCACACCGCGGTACCACCACCCCTATCAAATACACCACACCACTACACCAATAATTCCTCTAGTAGCACACCTCCACCATCTAATCCTTCTAGCACAGACCAACTGCTTAGGTTAAATAACCCTACTCTCACTAACCGCAGAAGCAACTGCAACTGCCGGTACCCCAATGCATGCCCATTAAATGGACACTGCCTGACGCCCAACATAGTCTATAGGTGCACAGGTGAGACTGCTTCGAATACCAGCTATTATATCGGGTCTACCTCTAACCCTTTTAAGGTACGCTATAACGCGCACTCTTTTTCCTTCCGAGACCCTAGCAACAGATGTTCGACATCGCTAGCTAGGCTCATTAAAAACCTTAAATTAAACAAAGTTCAACACTCACTAAAATGGGATATCGTAGCTCGGGCCCAGCCGTTCAATGGACGAAGGAAATCTTGTGATCTCTGTGTTACGGAAGCATATTACTTAACTCTATCAAGACCTCTACCAATTTACGATAGAACGGAGTTAACCATTAGCTGTCAACATCGAAGGGCTAATTCCTTCGCCAATAGAGTTTTTGACCCAACTTAGTCATGTTGCCCCATCTCTAATTGTAGCTAATAAGTTAAATTGCTATGAACAACTCGATAATTATAAGTTACCTCCCCTACATTGTCTCTCAATTAAATAATTTAATTACTAGCACATAACTATAAAATACACACAATCTCTAATCTTTCGAGAAGTTACTTCCCCTGAAACCACCCTCTAATTAGTAAGGTAAATATGCCCTTTGGCAGCCATCTTGTTACCCATAGGCAGATCTCACACAATGCAGCCTCGACAGATGAGTACTGCTTGATTATGGCGGACAGCTGATGAAACAAAGGCACAATAGTAAAAACTAATATATGGAACATTATATTATGTAACATTATTTTAATTTATATTCCTTTGAGTTCCGATGAGCCACTCTGATTTTTTAAATATGTTAATTATTTTCAACTGAACCAGATCAATTATGATACATAGTCATCTGATCCAGAAATATTATACGGAGTAGCGAAACAATTGTAAACGGGCATTCTTATTATTAATATTATTAATATTATTATTATTCTCTACATTCCTTACATCAAACTAAATATGTTGACAATCATTTAATAATGTCTTCCTTGTGAAATTTGTGGTCTTTTTTGGCTTAACTGATGAATATTTCCAGCTCTGCGCACCTAACCTCTGCATGGAACCAGCCACCTAGCTGCTTTCTACTGCATATTGCACATTGAGCACATGCCTTTACGCTTTGTCTTCTAACTAACTCACCAATCTTTCCTCTCATATCTCCTCTACTATCTCAATCTCTCTCTTTAAGATTGGTTACTCTTGAACTGTGTATATATATATATATATATATATATATATATATATATATATATATATATATATATATATATATGTGTGTGTGTGTGTGTGTGTGTGTGTGTGTGTGTGTGTGTGTGTGTGTGTGTGTGTGTGTGTGTGTGTGTGTGTGTATGCGCGCGTGTGAGTGTGTGTATAATAACTTATGCAAAGTTGCGGGACGAGTAGATTGCACAAGTAATTCTATATGTATATGCTTCTGTGAATTACATATATTTTGGAGATCCTTTTATCGAGATGTTCTGTATATTAGTGACAGCCTTCCGTACGATATATATATATATATATATATATATAGATGCATATATATATATATATATATATATATATATATATATATATATATATATATATATATATATATATATATATATATATATATATATATATATATATATATATGTAGATAAATCTACCAAGAGTTTACGGTAGTGTCCAATCCGTATGAAGAACTCAATGTATTCCGGATATCATGGAAAGAAGAGATGTAATGAAAAACGACTTTCGGTGAAAGATAAACGGTATACAGAGTCAAGATAAAATATTAAACAAATAATGAATAAACAATTCCTTATATTAAACAAAAAAAGTTCATTATTTAACGATCGTTTCTAGGATATATATGTGTTATAATTGGTATGCATATTCAACAGATCTATGTACAA
>OZ024741.1:300728325-300738325 GCA_964016885.1 Eledone cirrhosa
TCAGAACCAAAAAGAAAATAAACATAATATTCAAAAATACATGTCACTGGGGACTATAAAAAACATGAAAGACAAACCATACCACTTATCAATCGAAGGACTGAAACATATTGCTTTTAGAAACCATAAGAAACTAAACAAACGTCGTGTCTCCCTTTCTGTTATTGCACCCCTACCATTTAACCCTTTGAATTCTCCCTTTAGAATTTAATCGCTGCTAGCGGACAACTCAGGCAAATTACTTTTTGTTTGAAAATTTTCTCTGGCGATTTGAGATTTTCACAGCTCATATTGAATTTTGCTCAATGAAAATGCAGTAGGGACGCTGAATAAATAGATATAGATAAATATTTCTTCATCTTATTTGCGTTTCCCAAATTAATTTGTATATATATATATATGTGGGGGGGGGGTGTATGTGTGGGTGCATGTGTGTGTGGTAAACAGAAATAGAAAAGTAAATGGCACAGTACAATGATGAAATATATTAAATTAACGCGTGAATTAATAGGAAATGAGTCTTAACGTTTCGGACACTAGTCTGTTATCCGAAGATAACATGAGACATTTTTCCGACATATAATACCCTACTTTACATAATATACATTTTGTATACATTTTGCGCCAAAACACAGGGAATTATTTGAAAAAACTATTTCGTTAATTCATATAACTTAATGGTATCTCACAACATCTATATTATATGATAGTTATATAAGACTGTTTTAGAATAAATGAACTTGGAACACTTTGCAAAGTAAATGAAAATAACCACCATAGGATTAAATGAAATAATTCCTTACAATAATAAGTCTAATCTGGGAATATAAATTATCAGCTAAATATCTGTAAAATAGGGGTATTGGATATCTACCTATATTAGCTTTCATTAACCCAAATACATATATATATTAGATTTACCTGATGCACGGTCCAATGACAATTATTTTAATTTATTTTTAAAATAATTATAACGTTTTCAGTCATTGTATAAGGCTACTTATGAATAGAAGTACAGGTGTGGGCAGAATATCGAACGTAGGTAGCAAGAATCATCAATGATATTATGGTCATGTATGTAACATTCAGTCACTGTTATATTCCCTTTTGTCTATTAAAGTAGCCTTTGTAATTTTCTTTGCTGTAAATTCTATTTTGTTTTCTCTTATTCTAGATCTCAGAATTCACTCAAAGCAATATTTTACAATATTTATTATAGGTAAACGTAATTATATCATCATATTTCAGAATGTTATAAATACGTACTTAAAAAAATACAAACTGTATGTTATGTATTGGTACAGTCCATATAACCCACTAAGTCATTTGCGTAATTAGGTTACTGAAATTTTCCCATGTCTTGTAGGATGCACTCCGTTTCCAATAACTCATTCCGCCTTGTTTAGTCCTGTCTAAGCTGATTGTGTATAGGATTAGTTTATGCTCAATGTAGCCAAATAATTGAAACGTTTGGAAACGAACACTATACTTACAAGTTAATCAAATTAAACGTTGTTTAAATATGATGTAGATGACCGCCTGCGTTTTTGTTTTTTTTATGTTCACAATTTTGTAGGTAAAAGATATATACAGCAAATGACAGCTACATCTAACGTGAGTGGCATGAACTCGTTGATAACATAACTTTGCATTCTTGTCGGGCCCACACATTCGGCACTGTGACATGTTGGCTTTCGAAAAGGTCAGGAAAACACACCTGCTTTTAAAGATGTTTGTCCCGGGTGTTGCCAAATTGTCCCGAATGATTTTTGACTTGAGATGTTTCCTAAATGAATTTGAGATATTTCAGCAGCTCTGTGTAGATTCCCGATATTTATTTCAGCAGTCTGATTTTTATTTTACCACATCTATTGTAATGTCATTGTCTTTGTATATGAACAACATTAACCTGATGTGATTAAAGTGTATAATCATCAATACAGACTTTAATGAAATCGTATAATAGCTGCTGCTGTGGAAAAAGAGGGCTATATGTTTTATTTTAAATATAGATACAAATATACACACCTGTCAACTTTCACCGTTGGACGGGGAGATCTCACACCCACTTCGTGGTGGGTGAGAGATATCTTCTCTTGTGAAAATGAGTATAGCTTTCATTATGTAAAATCTCATCATTTTGTTTCATTTTTCATGGTAATTCCCGTTTGGGAATTAAGAGGTTGGTAGAGAATTAATGTCCATACCGATACATATATATTATATAAATATCCTTGTTGACTAATATATATTCCTTTGATACATTCATTTACGCAATGAATCATATCTTTTATCAATGAAAAGTACAACAGGCTATTTTAAACATGCATCTAATACCAATTCAAGAGTATCAGAAAACCTTTCCGTAAAATGCACATGAATAGCTAGGGTCAATAACTCGAGGGAGGGCATGAGCAACCACAAACATTCAAACTAATGTACCTTTAAACAAACTGTCAAATCAGGAACATATATGTATATGTATTTGAATTTCTTATTTCTAAAGAAATACGGTATGTTTATATATAAACATTTAGAAAGACGTATCTATGCTAAAGCACTAGCAGCTAACGCCACCCAGCGGTGTCCAGCAGGAGCAAGTGGGACAATCGTTGATGAATTTCGAACAGCTATGTTTGAAGCTAAATTCTAATTCTATTCTATTATATGTTGAGCCAACTTATACAGCTTCATATACAAATGAGATTAATAACTTCATTTACACAGACGAAAAAAACTATATATTTTCAAAGTCTAAGAGCGGAAGTGATCGTCCTGACGAGAATCAATTCAGTTCGAAACGCGTCGACGATTGTCTCCCTTACTGCTGCTGGACACCGCTAGGTGGCGTTAGCTGCTAGTATTGATACACAGCGTATTTTTTTAGAAATATGAAATTCAAGTACATATTTCTATACAGCTATGTTCAAAGCTAAATTCTAATTCTATTATATATATATATATGTTTTCTCTTTTCTTCTCTTTTCCCTTTTATTTTCCTTCCCTTCTATTTTCCTTCCCTCCCTGATCCGTTTTCCCAATAACTTACACAATCATTGAACGCTGTGGGCGGTTTGTGGGCGGTAGATATCTTGTCTTTAAAGTGTGAAAATATCCAAGACCCCAGTAGACAACTGATGATGAAAGCCCCCCCCCCCCCACGTTCTTGCTTTCTTCTTATTCTCACTCCATTTTAAACTACCTTAACTACCAACTATTCTCCATATATATATATATATATATATATATACTAGTAGAATGGCCCGGCGTTGCCCGGGCTTCTAAACATAGATTGGCATGTTTATCCCTCCTTTCTGAAAAAGTACAGAGAAGTACGGAATACCCCGGCCTGGGGATGGTGTCTACATTGTGTGCTAATAAAAATAATTCGTCGTAGATTACCAGGGGTTTAAATTAATTGGGTGCCTGAGAGTAAAATGTTCAACCCACGAAAGCCAAGACGATAGGGTTAAGTCAAAAGGCATTCGACAAACCAAGCATGTATTTGTTGTGCTATAGTACAATAAAAGTTACAGAGCAGTAAGCATGTGGGACTGCAGTGGTGGATAGCATGAACCAATTTAGTTGGATACGTTTACGGTTACAAAAATCTACCCAATCTGTTATAGACCGGACTGTTATATCGGATGCCGAACGCTTCGGAGTTACTATCGGGGTCACCATCAACAATTTCAAGGGATGTACGTTTAAGTAGGGATAATATAGTCTATAAAGAGAGGTAACTCTTTCAAAATACTAATGAGGTGTCTCTCTTGAACATTGAAAACAAAATTACCGCACTGACAAATACGGCTTAAGGTTTTAGTGAAAAAAACGACTTTGACAACAGAGAATTTAAAAATAAAAGCTGCAGTGAATATCTTTAGACCGCAAGGAACATATAAATGCAAGTTTGAAGTCAATCAGAGTAGAAATGTGGATTTGTATAGACTTTCCAAAATTAGGACACACACACAGACAATTTCAGTTTTATATATATATATATATAATTTCATATGCCTCTAGATAACGAAATTATGTACACAAACAGAAATATACCCAAACACAAAGATATATATACACATACAATACGCGCATGAATTGAGTATGTGTGTGTGTCTGTCTCTGTGTGTGTGTGTGTGTGTGTGTGTGTGTGTGTGTGTGTGTGTGTGTGTGTGTGTGTGTGTGTGTGTGTGTGTGTGTCTCAAATGCCAAGTTTCATCAGCATAAAAGTAGTTGAGCCAACTAGTTTAGAGCGTCTCGGTCTTCCATTCTGAACGAAGTTATTTTTATCCTCATTCCGTTTGTGACTGGACGAATTTATAAACAAATACAAGTCAGCCTGTCCTCACAAATAAAAAAAGGGATATGTAGAATTGCATTGCTGAATATTACCTTTATTATTGAAAATATATAATTCCGGGTAATACGTAAGTCAAAGGAATTTTGTTATCTCTACCCCTCGAGTGTCAGCGTTGATGTTCACCTATTGGAAATTATTAGTATTGTTGATTTATATTTTATTCTATTGTTGCTTATTTATTTGAGAATAAAAAAATCATGTGACTAAAGTTGTTACAGATGATATTACTGATAAGAGAAATGTTGCACAAAGCTTCACTACCGACCATTGGGTCTGATACTGTTACATATGATAGTGCTGTTGAGAGAAGTGTTAAAATAAGCTTCACTACCGACCATTGGGTCCTATACTCTTACATATGATAGTGCTGTTGAGAGAAGTGTTAAACTAAGCTTCACTACCAACCATTAGGTCTGATACTCTTACATACATTAGTGCTGTTGACAGATGTGTTGCACAAAGCTTCACTACTGACTATTGGATGTGTAATGTTACATATGATAGTGCTGTTAAGAGAAGTGTTAAACTAAGCTTTACTACCGACCATTAACCATTCGCTCGGATTATATTTGTATTGATCAGGAATTGTGTATTAATATTCGTAAAGCCTCAATTGATAATCGAATTTTTGTAGAATTATTATATAGAATTGTGCGGATAGTAATGAAATATTATCAACTCGTTATCCTGTATTATAGTCGCAATTTTCTTCTTGTCGTATGAAGTATGCTCAATAGTTAGAGACGCATGTAGAAACCGTCAAGCCAGACAAAGGCATCATTTGCAACATTATGGATTGCCTCGAGGCCACCGGGAATGTGTCTAAGTGGGCGTCCCGAACAACTTTTAGTACCGTCTGGTTATGACCCCCACAGTTACATGCTTGTCTGCCTTTCATTTTCCATTCGTCGCAATGGGTCATTGTTTTAAACACGTGGGTGGCATACACTAAGATAATTTTACTGCATATACTAAGGTACGTTTTAATAGTTTAGCTAAATGTTGCATTCCTCACCGAACTATAAAACTCATTAAGTTATGAGAAATCCTTTAACAAATTAATTGACTAAGTGTTTGAGGGATACACACTATTCACAAAGAAGGAAGAATTACTAAATTTCGAAAACAAAACACACAAAACAATATCAAATGCAAATTAAACATCTTGTTCTATAAATCATTACAGGCGAGGTGTACTGAATATTTTAGTGAGATCGAAAAGAGGCAATCGGCTTATCAGTAATAGTATATAATTTGTTATCTTTGAATTTGGTATTTTGTTCAGTTGAAATAAGTCATATATGTTACACAAATAATATCTTTATCCTAGTTTTAATTTCATACTAATTTATCAAGGTATAGAGCAGGGCTAGTTGATATAGAGTATTATAATACTAAGAAAAATTATGCATTATAAATTGTACAATGCTATTTTTATTATAAGATCAATCCTGGTTCAACTCGAACCGGAACAACAGATCGATTCACCAACAATATAATTTCTTTGTAGAATAAATGTTTCTATATTTGGCGCAAGTCCAGCAATTTGAAAGGAAGGGGAAAGTCGTTTAAATTGACCTCATATCATAAAGGCTCTTAACTCTATGCTACACAACATGGTGTCCGACGCTCTACAGATACTGCTAATCCACCGCCCTTCAAAAACTAACAATTTTGGAGGAGGGCAAAATCGATTAAATCAACCGCAATGAATTACTGCTACTATGTATCATCAACCCATTAAAGATGAATGACAAAGCTAACCTCGGCGGAACTTGAACTCAGAACATAAAGGACCGTAACTATATGCTTTAAAGCATGTCGTCCGACGCTCTACCGTTATTTCCAATCCCCCGCCTTTATAATACTAATAATAATATTTTATTGGCCACAAGGGCCTACATATAGGGAGCTATACTATAGACAAGGGCAGTAGGTGGTTTACAAGAAAATCGAGTAAAAACAAATAAAGAAATAACAATAAACAAAGAATTACCACAATGAAAATTGACCAATAGTGAGTAAGAACCCCCACCAGGGACAACTCAGGAACCCCACCAATTTTGAATCACCCGGCACTCCAAGAGCGTACAAAGAGGGTGCCCCACTCCTCCCCAAATCAGCGAGCCTACAGGCTGATTCTTTTCAAAGTATGTATCAATACTTCACATATTTCTCTCCATCTACTCTCGCAGAAAAGGCATAGCCTAGCTAAATGGTTAACAAGTTCATCTTGCAGCCATTAAGTCCCGGTTTGCTCTCACTCTCTGGTATCTTGAGCAAATCTCATCCATGCCAGGTGAATGAAATTGGGGAAACTCTTTGGTAGCCCGTCAGTTTCACTATACCTGCAATTCCAAGGGTCAGTCATATCAAAAGCCGTCACCACAAAGCGCACAAGGAATTATGTGAAGGTTATCATGTGACCGTGGAATGCTCAGTCATTACCCATTAATTTAATGAACATCTATTCTGTTCATCATTGAACAACTTGAACAGAAAGGTTGAAATCGACGGATTTTCATTCCACTTTTACAAATAATTGCTAAATATCAATATATTTCAATAGGTTATATTGTTATATTTCGTAATATATCAAACATGAAGAACTGTAATAATATTTTATAATTTAGCCACAAGGCCAGCGATTTGGGTGAGTGGTGTACGTCCATTACACCGATCCTTGAGTGAGACTTTATTTTACGACATCTGAAGGATGGTAAGTAAAGTTGATCTCGACAGGAATTGAACTGAGAACGTAGAGCGTCGTAATTAAATACCGTAAAGCATTTTGACCCACACTTTACCGATACTGCTCATAAACAATCCTTTTGTTGGATTTGTTGGTTTCCTATTCATTATTAATTGTTTTATTCATGAGATGTTTCCTATTTCTACTGTATATTCGTATATTCTTTTTAATATTTACGTACGAGTCATTGTGTTCTAATGCACATATTTTGTATATGTAATATTCATTTAAGGAAAAGCTATCTATTAACATTGGCATTGGATATATATTCAACAATTTATTCTTAAGTGCATTCATACTTTATATATTTAAAATGCTGCATAATTTTGTAACCTATTATCAATGAATCGTTTTGCATATTTAAGATAGTAGTATATTTCTACACAACAATATTCCTAACATGTGACATATTTTAGAAGATTGTAAATAGCTTTTTTTCGCACATTTCTCTTTTTTATGGAATGATCTATAGATCATCCAATACTCATGACAATACTAAATAATGTTGACGTTACATAACCGCTATTAAAATGTTTTCTGTAATACATTAGACAGAAATTTTGCATGAATATATTTGATACTATTCTATCCTTAGTTTTCATACATGAAGAATTCCGTTCGAATTTCTATGCGAGAGACTCTGTTTCCACATTTGTAATTCAAACTCTGTGGGAAGACAGACACTATTGATTGGAAAGTTTTACTAAATTGTTAATATCAATAAAGCAATTAATATTTCGAACAAATAATCTATTTGACTGTTCTAAATTGAAATAATTATCTCTTTTCATATATATGAGGCTGAATGAAATAGATTTACGTTCTTATTTTTCTATTACCTTAACGCAAATCTGCAGAGCTTGAAAAGCATGGTGGAGAGTATTACTTCAACATTCATCAGAATGCTTGGGTGATGACAATTTGCTGTAATATTATGACGCAGAAAAATGTGTAACAGAGGAGTACTGATTATAAATCTGAAATGCTGCAGCTGCATACTACATAAACACTTTCAACATTATCCAAACATTATCTGACATAGAAGCACGTTTCCATTCACACACATGCTACCATACATATTATAGTTATTTAGCCCAATGTCCGTAAGAGCAATGGTCAACTACTCCTATGCACGATACACACACTCGTTGTGATTATACATTTAATTCTATTTTCAGATATATTTATATAGGAGCGCCTAATTAAATATGCACATTTATCAAAAGAATATGCTCCCATTTCAGATAGATTTTTGCAGTTAGTTTGTGCCGATTCAATGGCTACGCAGACCATTTATATCAAGTTTGGCCGATAAGTGCACATCAAGCACTGATCCAAAACGTTATAAAGGGAGTTGTTAATAAAATATTGCAATAGCTTCGTATACACCAACATTAAAGATAGTTCTGTTAGAAAGCTAATTTAGCTCATTAAACTTTATATCTAAACTCGTATGTGAACATTCCTTTTTGCATCCTCCTCATAGTTTACGTTTTATAAAGTTTTTTAAATATACCGACATGTAACTATTACAACCAGGGACGTTTCTCATCCATTTCAGTGAAGTTATAGAAAATACGGAGAAAATAGCTCTATAAGTAGCTTAAATGTTTGTTTACATTTAAACGATGATTCAATTGAAATTATTCATTGATATGCAGTTCATTGCAGTGAATTATAGTATGTATGAGATGTATTCAAATTCAAATGATTGCGTCTAAACATTTATTATTTGTGTTTTTCGTACACACAATTACAAAAAGAAAACATCCTTTCAACAATAACTGTTGAATTTATCAGACATATTTGTCAATCGATTTAAATATTTGTGATGTTATATTCGAAGACAAAAGTTTCTTAGTGAGACAATATGCCACATACGTCATCATAATCAAAGTCAAAGCATATTTCGTAATTCATATCTTATTCCTTGAATATGTTCAACAATGTATAAAAGAGACGACACTGTATTTAGTGAAATAGAAATTAAACCTAAATTAAATTTCACGACGGCATCATCATCATCTCCATATGATACCCTGACCAATATAAGTATATGCTCCTTACTTACTATACGCGCTGATTTTCTTCAATAAGCAGCGCAGTTATTTCTTTGTTAGCATTTCCTCAAATTTGCTAGGAGAGATGAACTCATCATATATTTCCTTATATGAGTGTACTTAGAAATAATTTTAAGCTACTTACAGAGCTATTTTCCCCGTATTTTCTATAACTTCACTGAAATGGATGAGAATCGTCCCTGGTTGTAATAGTTACATGTCGGTATATTTAAATACTACAGCTAACATATTTACAAATTTTCGTAAATTCATCTGAGTCAGAAAATATGTTGGTCATAAATAAACATATTTGCGCTTATATACGGTTTCAAACTGAGCAAAGCTCCCTACGTCACATTTTAATATGCAAAGGCAGCGTTATGGTATGTCACTTCAATCTCTAAATCTTGAAACCTATGAGCGCAGAAAATTGTAATAACATTGTTTTTATGTCACAAACTAAATAATGAACGAGTGCTTCGATAACCAAATATATAAAATTTCATTTCTCAAGCTGAGCCGACGCTGATATAGGTTTTTGTAAGAAAATATGTTCTAGTACAACCCCAGGGTAAATGTCGGTATATATAAACGGTTTATGTATCTGTTGGATTCATAGTGCATGTCATGCAAACAACCAGTCATATCTAAGATATGAAAATGGTCTTGAAATTCCTGTTATAAAGAAAGGATTCTGCGAAATTATCAGTAATGTACTTTAATGATGAGTTCATCCATTTCATTTACGAAGTCAAATTACGCAACATGTAATTATACAGTACAGACATTTACATTAATTTGTATATAATATAATGCCAATAGAAG
>OZ024741.1:300743325-300805825 GCA_964016885.1 Eledone cirrhosa
TCTTCAGTGTCAATTTCCTTTATCATCTCACTTGCTGGTATCTGGATTCCGTTGCTTCTGCTTAATTTTACCCCCTTTTCATCACTAGGACTCCACATTTATTAATACCAAATTCCATACATATATCATTGTTGAAACTACGGAGAGTGTCAACAAGTACATCCAACTTCTTCTCACTCTTCCCAAAGAGTTTAAGATCGTCCATGAACAGGAGGTGGTTGATGGTAAGCTCTCCTCTTCCCAACTTGTATCCTGCTCTCACTTTTCGCAATATATCGGAAAGGGGTATCAGGGCAAGAACAAACAGCAGAGGGACAAACTATCTCCCTGGAAGATACCTCTCTTGATCTTCTTGCCTCCCAAGGATTCTCCACCTGATGTTAACTCTGTTTCCCAGGACTTCATACTTTCTCTCATTAGCTGTCTGATGTTATCTGCCACCTTGAAGATCTCTAGGCTTTTGGTTATCCACGAATGAGGTACCATGTCGAATGCCTTTTTGTAATCTATCCATCTCATGGCAGACCAGTGTGTCGCCTCTTGCAATTCCTCATTACCATCTTATCAATAAGTAACTGGTCTTTTGTACCACGGGACTTCTTTAAGCATCCTTTCTGTTCGTCTCGTAATAAGTTTTTTATTTGGAGGTGATAGTAGATTTCCTCAGACACGATGGTTGTTAATAGTTTCCACATTACGGACCGACATGTGATAGACCTATATTTGGTAACATGATTACCCTTGATTCGGTCTTTCATTACTAGAACTGTGGTACCTTTTGTCAACCACTCTAGTACTTCACCCGACATCAAGCAGTCATTGTACTTGGTTGTCAGTTTCGGGTGGAGGGATGTTATATTTTTAATCCAATACCCTTGCACACCATCTGGGCCTGGTGATTTCCAGTTGGTTAGTTTTTTGGCCTGCCCTTTAAGAGTTTCAACTGTGATACTCAAATTAGGTTCTTGGTGTGCTTGTTCACTAATCTCGTTTTGAACTGTCTCAATTCACACTGCCTGACTATTATGTTCAACATCCTGCTCCATTTATTCCTCTTCAGAATGTCTTAGACTGTTCCTCCTCAGGGATCACGTCGTTGCCTCTTTCTTTCCCTTCAAGCTGTCCAAACAACATCTTCTGATTGTTGTCAAACATGCGGTTCTGTCTATACTGACTAACTTTGTTCTCATACCACCCAATCTTTGCACTTTTTGCTATAATGCGTTGCTTCAGTTCCTCTATGATAATATTTAGCTTTTTCCTCCTAGTTTTGTACTTTATTTTCAATCTATCTTTAGTGTCTATGTTTTGTAATGTCCCATTCAGTAAAGACTCAAGCTTTCCAATGTCTTTTCTTATTTCCTTCATTTGACCATTCAGTCGTTTCTTCCACCAAGGTTCTGATCCTTCTTGTTTGTTGTTTCCTCTCGTTTTTGTGCCAAGTAATTTCCTCACCGCATTTGGTGTTGCTTTGACGATATTGTTGCATTGGTGAAGGTTCCTCGCCTCAAGGTATGGGATGACATGGTTTACCTTAGCTGTTGTTTCTTTTAACTTTTTCCTGTCTACACATCTTAGGTTCATAGGTGTTCCACTATCATTGTTCAGTTCATCTTCCGCTAAGTTTAGGATATCAACCAAATCTTGCCATAGCTCGTCAGTATTCATTTCCTCAATGGCCGTATCTTTGTTCCAGATGTTATTTATTTCAGCATTCAGATCATATTCTTCTTCGGATGCTTCCTCAGATCTCTCAACCTATTCACCTTCATTTCCCACTGGCTCGTTTGCCTGGCATACTCCACTGTCCATTTCCAACTCAATCTTTCTGCTCAGTTCCTCCAGTTCCAACTCGCTTATCCATCCATTAGTTCTTATTACTCGAGCCTGTCCGACAAATTTTTGTTCATCTAATTTAAATAGACCAATCTCGTTCCAGATGTTATGCATCCATTTCCTATAGTCTTTTTCCATGGGGTTACTCTTCAGGTAACACTTCATGACAGTTCTATTCAATTCTTTCGTCGAGTTGGTTCTGGTCCCATTCCTTCTTCTTCCTTCAACACCAGCAGTATTTGGATGACAGCCAGGTCCCTGCTGTTGGGCCAGGGTGCACTTGCTGGGTGAGAGTATTTCACATGATGTTCTAGTCTCCTTTTCACCGTTATTCGAACTGTTTAGGTTCGACATTTAAAGACTCATATCGAGGATTGGTGAATGTATGGTTACATAACCACCGGTGATTTCATCACCAGCGGTGATCTTAGAGTGGCACCATCACGCTGTAGACGAAAATAAATAAATAAACAAATAAATAGATAAAGACATAAAAAATAAACATAAGTTTCATTGTAATGTTTGAATGCTGACTTTTTTTTTCTTTTTGTTTTTCAATGCCAGTAACATCGATTACTAGTGTTATTTCTGCTGTTTTTGATTTTAGCTGCGCTAAGCTCGTAGTCATAGCAACGAGGGATGTTGCGTTCAAAACTTTTGAAATTGTTTTTCTTTCGATGTTGCGTTTGTTTTTGTCTGTGTTCTGTTCTGTAATTTTTCGACTTGCTGCTTATCATTATTATTATTATTATTATTATTATTTGACATCGTTTAAACTAAACATTTTGAGAGAGTTTAGAGATACAACGACAATTATTATTATTATGGTGGATTGGCAGTATCGGTAGAGGGTCAGACACCATGTTTTCCAGCATAATTACGTCCCTTTACGATCTGAGTTCAAATCCCGCCGAGGTTGACTTTGCCTTTCATCTTTATGGGGTCGATAAAATAAAGTACCAGTAATTCACTGGGTAATTGCTGGCCTTGTGCCTAAAGTAGAAACAATTATTATGGTGTTGTTGTTGGCTATGTTTGACCGGGTCACTAAATCAGTCTATTTATATCTTTTGGTAGCTATCTCCTTTCTAGTCATGTGTACTACTACCTTCCCTCTCCAGGAGGTAGTGAGGGAATAGTGGTGTTAGCGATGATGGAGTGGTGACGGTGGTGATGGAGTAGTAGTACTGTAGTGATGGGGTTGTTGCTGTTGTTGGTTTGTTTCTAGCTAAATTTTGTGTTAGTGGTGGTGGTAGCAGCGGTGGTGGCGGTGTTGGTGGTGAAATTATTTGGCTGTTGTTTTTTTTCAATGATGAGGGAATAGTGGTGATAGCGATGATGGAGTGGTGACGGTGGTGATGGGGTAGTAGTACTGTAGTGATGGTGTTGTTGTTGCTGTTGGTTTGTCTCTAGCTACATTTTGTGGTAGTGGTGGTGGTGGCGGTGGAGGCGGTGGTGGTGGTGGTGGCGGTGGAGGCGGTGGTGATGGTGGTGGTGTTGGTGTTGAAATTATTTGGCTGTTGTTTTCTCCCATTTGTGACCATTTGTAACCATTTTTTTTTTACTATAAAATTTCTGATACAAAATTAAATATTTTAGCAATATGCCAGAGTGTATCACTTTCTGAGAGCTAAGACTCGTGACTTATGTCCCATCTGTTATAAGAATTATTCTATCACAATTGTTTTAAATATGTAAAAAATAAAAAACTTACGGGAGCGATTCCATAACACTCTATCCACCATGTGCGTATTATTCCCTTATTATTATTATTATTATTATTATTATTAGTAGTAGTAGTAGTATTGGCGACCTACGTAGGAAATCGTATTATTGTGACCTCTGCAAAGGTTTTCAGTTGTTTCAAATTGCCATTTATGGAAAGGTTTTGGTGTTAAGTTTTTATAAGTTCACATAAATTGCTTTCCGAAAAGGACACTCAAAAAGATTGGGGCCTTGAGCCCAAAATTTTAACTTTTATAATAATTATCAAACAAAAATTTTTTCGAAAAAAATCATGGTCGACTCACAGCTACTCGTAGCTGAGAGCCTTCCTCACAAACTAACACCGCACACCATCACCACCATTGTAAATATTACTACGTTTGCCAACACTAAAAATATAAGCAGTAGCAATAATTTAAATTTGTCTCATGCAGACATTCATTTCCCGCCATTACCAAAAACTGCAAGTGTTAAAGCCGCCACTCCCATCACCACCACCACAGCGACAACAGAAACAAAAGAAAAAATAAATTATTATCTCGTGACATCGAAATGGATTCACCCAGATTCGACTCTTCCACACCGATCACCACTGACACCCCCCCACTACAACTGAAACTAAAAATAACAATAAGAAAAATAACAATAACAACAACAGCAACAACAACAATGAAAAAAACTACAAAAACATCAACACCACCGCAAATGTGTCGTTTGCCAAAGCAGCCAAGAAATTCGAAACAATCGAGGTAACTCAGGAGGAATTAAATGAAGCCAAGAGAATGGTAAAGAAAGATGGGTACAGGGTTAGCCTCCCCCCATCCCCCATCCCACCACACCTAATAAAATGGAGCATCGGCGCCTGTGCACCGTATCTTATCGGACGATTAACACAAAATCGCGCCGAGTGGAACGGGCATCCGAGTCCCAAATCCAAAAAGCTTTGGGACATGTGTGGGCGAAAAAAACCCACATCAGACGTGGGCAGAAATATGGAACATTAGACATGTTCTTTGGAACACCACAGGAGGCAGGAGAACACTCCATGGCCCCATAGAGAAGCGACGACTTCACACTCGTCCCAAGCTATTGTGTCCAGAGACTCGTGAAGATCAGGGTGACCCACGTTCCACCGGTCATCGAAATTCCCTAGCTAATGGCTGCCGTCCTGGCCGGCATCGAGGCCAACACCAAAATAATTGAAATATCAGAAGAAAAGCAGGAGAACTGGTCCGGATCTGGGATGGAGCTCCTGATCCAAGCGGACCAAAAAAGCATTGAGGAAATCCCAGAGGTAATGGACCTCACTGACGGCAGCCACCTCACCGTAATCGTCGAGGGTAGAAAGCCTAGGTGTGTCGTTTATGGTAAAGGAACCCACCTAAAGGCTTTCTGCCCTCAGGCTAAAAAGTTGAGGCCATCTCTCTTACCCACCCCAGTGACTCAACCATCAACACCACCAGCAGCAGAAATGGCAGTGTAGCAGCAACAACAGGAACAACTGTAGCAGCAACAACCCAAGCAACAGTAGTAAAACCAACACCACCACCACCACCCACCGCGCCAGAACTAGCACCAGCGCCTCCACCATCCACCGCGTCACAACCAAAACCAACGCCTGTGGAGGATTTTCCATCCCCGACCTATCGCAACTGGAGACAGATTGTGACGACGAGGAGTGGGAAACTATCAGGAAAAAAGAAAAAGAAGCCAAAATAGAAAAAATCCTCTTCCTCCCCCCTCCAAAAACAAAATACAGAGGGAAAAAAATAAACTATCAAACAAAAAAGTTAGGACGGCTATGCCACCAGCCACACCAGCATCAACAACCCCATCACCACAAACACCAACACCATCACCAACACCACAAATGTCACCAAAAAGCGAAACAGAAACAAACCCACAACAAACGCAAACAAAACAAAACAACCAAAACGATACACACTACACAGCATTAAATTTGAACAACAACCAATTATTACATTCATGCAACACAACACCAGCATCACAAAAACAGACTACACAACACCCCAAAAGTTCACACCAGCTCCACACATACAAATCACTCGCATCACACAGAAGACGTACACGGCACTAAAACAAAAATTCCCCAAAAACATCGGAGACTTCCTACAAACACTCTCCAGGAGGATTTATAAGGACATCCTTCCGCAGGAGGCCAGAAGCAGTGAAAAGGATGGAGAGACCATCCTACCTCTACGACAAGTAAGGTAAGTGGTCTTTCCATCTTTCCCACTCCTTTTCAACATGACCTCACTCAGAATAGGCAGCATAAATGCGCGTGGCTTGGGGTCGTCATGGAAGCAGGGCCACCTGCTCAACGACCTCAGGTCACTAAAAATAGATGTAGTGGCCATCAGCGAGACCAGAATCTCCGAAGCACAGGACTTCGCAGCGATCATGGGCGGTTTCGATGTGTACGCATCTCCCAGCCGTCCTGGATCGGGAGGAGGAGTTGCTGTGCTTTTTCGGAGAGGTTTGGATCTCGCCATCTTCCTGGACCCAGAAGGTAAGTTGGTGGTGCTGGACGTGACCAGCGGAGACGGGCAAGCTTTCAGGCTAGTGGCCGTATATGCCCCGACAGGATCAGGGCGGCCTGATTTCTTCCGGCGTCTAGAGACCTTTCTTGGAACGTCCCGCCCTTTAGTGTGAGTGAGCGACTGCAACGGGATCTTAGTTGCACGCTGGGACTGTGTGGGATTAGCGAATAGGGGAGGAGGGTGCAAGAGCCTCACCAACCTGCTCAGGCGTTTTGAACTGTCTGACAGGTACCGATTCGATTTCCCGAGTGTGCCAATGTGGACTTGAACAAATCGCATAGGGTCATCCAGATCATATCTAGATAGAGTATTTTGTAGGGAAATAGATAGGTCTAGAATAGGCTGTCCACAATTCAAGATAGTCAGCTACACAGACCACAAATTCGTGATCTGTGTGCTTGACTTAGATAGGCTTCAAAGACGAGGACCCGGCTACTGAAAGCTAAACGCGTCCTTACTAGCGCGCAAGGGCTACAGAGAACGTATTAGCGAACTAGTTAAGCGGACGTTGACGGGGGCCATCGTCAACAACAAATGGTGGTTTGCTCTGAAAAGAGCCATTAGAATATAGTCCATTAGTTTAGTAAGGCTTTAGCTATAGAGAAAAATAGAGCAGAGGGAGAACTAGTTAGAAAATTAGCAAAGGCATCGCGACGTCCGTCGCGATGCCTTTGCGAAATTGGCCCTTGACCAATTCTTCAATGCAAAGCACGAAGGCTGTGTTGTCAGAGCTAGGGTGCGTGCTCTCAGACACGCGGGAGCGAAAGCCGTTGAATGGGCTCGAGTGGCGGAGGCGCGTCGTGGCAACAAATCCACGATCCAGTCTCTGCTGGACCACGACGGGCGCATGCTACTCGATCCCGGGCAAATGTGTGAAGCTTTTCAGCGACACTTCGCACGGCTGTTCGGGCGCAGCGGCGGGCCAGATCGAGAGATGGACTTCAGTGTCTACCTCTACGGACTGCCGCAGCTCTCGGCCAGTGAGGCGGAGTGTTGCGAAAAGCCGATAACAGCCGCTGAAGTACGCGAGGCAATGACAGGCTGCACAAGGGGTAAATCGCCTGGATTGGATAGTCTGCCCTATGAACTTTACGTACAGATGCCACACTTGTTCGGAGGCCTCTTGGCGGACGTCTACTGCAACTGGCAACAGAACCGGAGAATTC
The DNA here is from genome assembly GCA_964016885.1 of Eledone cirrhosa. Taxonomy (NCBI): domain Eukaryota; kingdom Metazoa; phylum Mollusca; class Cephalopoda; order Octopoda; family Eledonidae; genus Eledone; species Eledone cirrhosa. Next base: position 300,750,614 of record OZ024741.1, read on the forward strand.
CCAGCTCTGTGAGCCGAGGAGCTGTGGCGCTGCTGAGAAAGGATCCGAACCAGGGGAATATCATAGATAATTTCAGGCCCATAACTCGGTTAAACACAGAGTTCAAGATTTTGGCCAAGGTGCTAGCAAAGAGGTTGGCGCTTGTCGTTGGTGGTCTGGTGGGAGAGGCTCAGACATGCGCCATTCCCGACAGATCCATCCACGACAACCTCCACCTCATGCTATACATCGTAGAGAGGGTAGCTAGGGAACCTGGCACGGGTGGGTCCCTGATCAATTTCGAAAGCTTTCTATAGGGTCGACCATCGTCACCTAGCGGCAGTCCTGAGGGCGGCTGGCTTTGGGCCCGTCTTCAGAAGCTGGATCGCTGCCATGCACAGCGACATCTGCTCTGTGGTGAGAGTGAACGGTCACCTTTCGGAACCGTTCAACCGCCAAGGATGTCCCCTCTCGTCCCTCTTGTACGTATTGACTCTCTAGCCATTACTGCACGAACTGGAGAAGTTGAGGGGGGTCCCGCGCGAACTAGGATGCGGTAGATCCGTGTCAGAATATGCGGACGATGTCACCGTAGTGGTGTCGAACGCCAAACACATCGAGGCGATCGGCACTACACTAAGAGAATACGAAGCGGTGACAGGAACAATGATCAACCAGGAAAAGTCAGTGGGCCTGCAGCTCGGCACCTGGAGAGACAGGTCCATGCCGTCCAACAGCGTCGTCGGGCGCTGGACGGACGACCAGTTAAATTGCTAGCGGTCTGGTTCGGTCCGGACCTCCAGACGGACAAAAACTGGGACGAGGTGACGAGCAGGGTGGCTTCTCTCACCCAGAAATGGGTGGAGAGGAAGATATCCCTGAAAGGTCGAGCGGAGGTGGCTAACGCGTTCATCGCGTCCGTCATCTACTACCGCCTGACCGTCGTACCTTGTCCTAAGCCCCCCCCCCCCCCTTACTGCGCTGGAGCGTTTTCTCTTTCGCTTTTTGTGGAAGGGACGCGCTCCGATTGTCAGGCGGTCCATCTGCTGTCAACACCCGTTACGTGTAGGGCTGGGCATGCCGTGGCTGATGAAGCGCAGACACGCGCTCTCGCAACAACATCTCCACTTTCTTCCTCGACGTGAACAGGTGAGGTCGCAGTTTGCTAGACGCGTCTCTCCCGAGCTCGTCTCCTTGACGGAGCTGCAGTCCTGGGTCAAGCGAAGACCGAGACGGTGCGCTTGGAGAATGGAATGTCTTAAGGCGCTCACAGCCCTCGACCAATCGGGCAATGTGATCGGTGGAAACTCCACCCTGGCGTTCTATAGAGGATTAGTGGAGGGGAAGAGCTACGACGTACTTGGAGAAACTCTAGGCGTCGACGAAAATCAACTAGCCAATCTCTTCGGAAGAACTTCCGGGCTGGGGCCTATGGGCAACTTTCAGAAATCCCTGGCCTGGCAGTGCTACAGAGGAGCTTTGCCAGTTCGGGATAAACTCTACAGGCATGGAGGTGCCGTCAGCCGGGCATGTCCGAGATGCGCGCAGGGCGACGAAACCGTCCTGCACGCACTCGTCCAGTGTCCGAGCATTGCTGACTTGTGGGTTATATGTCGAACACGTGTAGGACGGATCCAGCTATCAGCTGAGTCCATCGTGAGGATTTCCCCGCCCTCTTCCTTTAGCCGGGAAGGGCAGGCAGTTTTTATCTGTCTGGTGGCCATGGCAAAAGAGATAGTATGGTGGACACGTTTGAAAGGGCTGAAGACGAGCACTTACCTTTTCAGTGATGCCCTGATTAACTTTTTCAAATTTCATTTGAAAAGGAAAATCAGGGTAGAGAGGGAAGTGCTCTCTTCCCAGCATTTTGTTGAAAGATGGGTGAGAGAAGCAAGTATGTAAATTAAAGGTGGAAAACTGGGAGAGGGCACTTGCCCTGGTGGTCAGGGTCACTGTGGCCTTTTAATGGGCTTTCTCCACAAATGTCCGTCGGAAGTCTCCCCCCTATTGGGGAATTTTTCATTGTTATTTTTTGTTACATCCTGTCTTTGTTTTTTTCCACGCAGAAATGCCCATTTGTACCGTCCTGTATTGTCCTGTACTGTCCTTAATGTCTAATTTATGTAAACCCTTGTGGTTAATAAAGAAAGCATTATTATTATTATTATTATTATTATTATTATTATTATACATATATATTTATATATATATATATATATATATATATATATATATATATATATATATATATATATATATATATAGGTCAACCAGAAGCTAGTAGTCTGACACTAAAATCATCTACTACCGAAGCCATCACATTAACAACATAGTCATACATTCGCAGATGTACGTGTGGAGTATTTTAATCTCAAGAAACAATCGTTTAACATACACATTTCAGTCCACAACTCAAGTCTTCTCTTTTTTCTTTAAACTGTGAAATTCGTCATACATGACGTTTGGAAAAAATAGTTAATCGTTATCATATAACGTCAATAATTATATATATGCATATTTCCCGATGCATAAGTATTATCTACACTAATATATATATATATATATATATATATATGTGTGTGTGTGTGTGTGTGTGTGTGTGTGTGTGTGTGTGTGTGTGTGTGTGTGTGTGTGTGTGTGTGCGCGCGCGTGCGCGTGTGTGTGCGTGTGTGTGCGTGTGTGTCTGTGTGTGTGTGTGTGTGTTGGTGTTTGTTTGTATGTCTGGGAATGTGTGTGTATTGTCGGTTAAAAATCGTTCAAAAGCAATCGGATTTCGTGAATATTTTCCGGGAGGATACTTATTGATAACTTAACAGGCTTCATCGAATAATTCAGAAATTAATTCGTTTGAGAACATATATCAAATGTACGTTTTTTTTTTGTTTTTGTTTTGTTTTTTCAAATTAACTAGAGATAAATTGTTTCCATCTATATGTTTTCAAGAGCTGAATGAATATATTATACAATGTATTGAGTGGAATGACCATTGATCGATACAGAGTTATTACATACGTAATAATATTAATTCAAAACGATTATGTAATAAATATATTTTTTATGGTAATTTAATTCATCATATGTATAAGTACCTTTTTCTTCTGAATATATTCATAAGATATATTGATAATATCTACTCGTATTTCATTGATTGTTATCGATGTATCAATGTACGTATTTGGTATTTCTATATAGACTTCTATTTTTTGTTCTGTAAAATGGTTGTGAAATATTAAACATTGAAAATGAATTGACCATCGCCTATGATATTTATATTAATGAGATTTTTGCCATGATTCTGTATAACTGCTATTTATGTATGATGAAGCAGCAAAGAGTCAAATAGCTAACCACTTTTACTAGTTCTGTTTCACATATAACGAATCGAAGTACTTTTATGCACGTATTTTTAGCTATTTCCTTTTGCTCATTTTTTTAATACCGCTGAAAATTGTATGAATATTACCTTTTACTAATATGTTAAAAGTAATGTCAGCAAAAATGACATTAATAATGCTATAAAACGGTTATTCGCTAGCACTATAAATGGATTGAAATAAACGAAGGATGAGAAAATATAGCTTTAAATACTTGTAAATATAGGGTACATTCTCTGAAAGTTTCTCAGCTGATGTTTCATCGAATACATAAATGATTATATTGTTATTTATACGTTAATACATAAGTATCACATTCTAAATAAAATATATATACAAAGTGTGAAGTACATACTTATTCTAATTTTCTGGGCATCAATTTCCCTTTAAGAAGACGATTTTGCTTAAAGTGCTGCTTACTACCAAGTCTCTTCAATAGTTAACATTCTGAACATCAAAATGCACTAATTGATTACCGCTTACAAACAGGGAAGTAGCAATAATGTTAAACTTGAAACGATGCGTTTACTTCGTTTTTAAACAAATAGATTTAGTTGGTTGAAAATGTGATTCGAATTATCACTGCAAGGCAATAATTCACCTGTTAAGCAATAAGGTCAATAATATTTCATGAATGCCTTAAACCTTGTTTGGTTTGCACTTTCTTGGATGTGAAGTATTTATCATGGAAACAAATATGCTAGGACTAAATTTGGTTTCCATAAAACTTGCAGCGTATCAGCGTGGTAGTTTGTGCACACCACCTTGAGCAAATGTCTTTTCATAAAACCTAATGTTGTCCAGCTTCATCAAAATTTGGTTGACGTACCATGCATGAAAAATCTTTCTAATGGAAATGTTCGTGGACTTTTATGTCACCTTGCTACCGGGACTCTTTAAAGGAGTCTGCCAGTGAAGCTCTCCACTTTGATATGCTTCTTTAACAACAGATAAGTCATGGTTTCTTCATTAGCCTATCACATGATTATCAGAGTATATGCAAAGTTCACACTTAACACCTTTCAAATATTCATATAAATGAAACGTAGAATTAGTGGCATACTAAAGAGACACAACTTTCTGAAACCAAACTGTTTTTCAGTCACACTTCAATGGACAGGCAATTGTTCTTATGCTCCAGGTTATTGATAATGTTATCGCCAGTGTTTATGAAAATGGAAAAGCCTCTGTATGGACAACCTACTTTCCTGGCCACATTTTGCTACGATATGATTAGTACAGCCACTCTATGCTGCGATCAATCTTTCTTCACCTGCTTTACGGAATTTGGTGGTAATATGATTGATGACTGTCACTCCGTGTGTGGTGATGCCCCATATTATATCACCGTTTCTTACAGTCTTGTTCTTACGGCTGAATACCTACTATTTTCATCATTCCTTCCACTACGACTGCGTGAGCGCCCCGTATATAAGACCCAGCAGTTTATTGTGCTGTTAACGTCGGCAAGTTTGAGTAACTCTTTGCAGTAGTATTCATATTTCTGTCTCATGTTTGCCCAGATAGGCGTATTATCAAACAAAGAATTAAAAAGATATACATATATCACCATTGTCATTTAACCCTTCCATTACCATAATTTTACTTTATCCGAATTAATTAAAGAAGAATTTGGAGGCATTTACTAAAGTTGTTATACAACATCTGTCGATTATCATGGAAGTGTGTCGAGGAATCAATCCTTCGTTAAAACGCTTAGCTCTGACACACTTGTAGAATTTCGGGGATGGGCGGTCACTTGGAACATTCACCCCATACTTTTCTGTGAGGGCTACAGGAAACACCTTTTGTGTTCTTTACCAGCGTCTAGCTATTTCCATCGGCAATAATGTGGTTTACATGGTCCTCATCCAAAGGTTTATTGACGCACGCTTTATAAAATCTCGTCTTCTCTGTCGCTTTGGCGGAGCTGGGTTAAACTGTTTATTTGAACTAAACTTCTGTACATACATATATAAATACATACATGCATTCATACATACATACATACTTTCACACGATACAACGCAGTGGACAAAAGGCCAAAATCTATGTGGTTGTGAAGCGAATTTATTAATTACATAACCTTACATACATAAGTTCACGCGTATATTTATATATCCATACATATGTACATACATGCAAACATATATCAATACATACCCACATACAACCAAATAGATACATTCCGATGCATGTAAAGAATGGAACGAAAGGCAAAAATGCTCACAATCATATTCACATAGACATATGATAGGTTATTACATTCATTTCTCTCGCATCAGATGTTTACGTGAGGCTTTTCTGCCTTTCTAATCATTATAGGTGCCATTATATTCGTAGTTGTTTGCAACCGCTTACCATATAGAATGTGTTAAGTTATTGTTACGTATTACTTCATGAAAAATCAGCTTCTTGACAGTAACGTTAATTCCAATATTCATTATTACAAATGTAATTCTGTGTATTGTCTATCTTTTGAATTGAAATAGTTTTCAGCGCAACTTGCTAATTTATGAAATATGTTGCTTTATATTTGACATGCTTCATTCAGTGATCGTTGATCCGGAAAAAATCTATTTCAACACAAAACTATAGATAACATTGGAATTTCAATATCCTTCACTAATCACCAACTCTCAAGAATATCTTCACATGATTATATAGGAAGAGACAATTATATTCAGTCTGGCGTGCTTTCTCTTTTATCGATTTTCTTCCACGAAAGAATTTTGGTCAGTTTCACTACATTTTGATATTACCACTTAGTTCTGTACCTAATAAACTTGAGCATAGATATGTAAGAAATGTCATTAAAGAATTCTACAATATCGAGTAATATTATATTATGTTAGACTGATCATTTCAGCCAGCTAATCTACAAATACTATATACATATCTTACCGCTTCTCATTATTATATACTAATTTAGATAAGATGTTACTTACATTAGATTACTATACTTAAAGCATCGTAGTTACTAGTCACTTTCATTTTATATCAGATGTTCATACAAACTATATAATCTAAAATTGAAATGCAACCCACGAAATAGGTAAATGGTTGGGTGTTTCAAAATCGCTATCAATTACAAGGTTATCGTATGTTAATCGGATTCAGGCAGTTGCATTTATATATGTGTGCTACAACGTGTGCATTTGTCATGCTGACATTTCTATGTGAAAATGTGGACATAATATACAGAATTAAAAATAATTATTTCTCATTTAGGCAGGAGGTCAACAGTTTGTCGTGGAAAGTCGATTACATTGTATGTTATGTATATATATATGTGTGTGTGTACGTATGCATCCTTACATTTATGTATCAGCTAGGGCGAGAAATAAAATTCTAAATGTTATTGTTTATTTTTATTTTTATTTTTATTTTTATTTTTATTCTTATTATTATTACTATTATTATTTATCTGTCACCCTTTATTTTTTTTTATATTTTACCCTTTCTGTAGTTTTTAATTGTAAATCTACAGTTATTTGTTTACCCACTCCCTCCCTAAAACACATTAATAGGTGTCTAAGAAAGGATCCCGGGACCTCTGTCAATGGTTTGGATGTGTCTTCGCATATATAAACTCGCATATCTGAGATGTTCAAGACGGTTCGGGCCCCCGACATCATTATGACTGTACCCTGAGCTAATGGATACTGCAACAATTGTAATATGCCAATATCGTTTCTACACGAATTACTTTAGATATATATATATATATATATATATATATATATATATATATATATATATATATATATATATGAAATAACAGGAGGCTGGACTGGGGAAATCCTTGAAAGGTTTATTATACTATGATCATTTCAATAACCGGGTTCCATATGAATCTGGTGATATCATCAGGTATTGGAATATAACAAAGGAATGTGTAAAAAGCGATGGGTCCGAAAAACCATGGGTCCGAGAAACCAGAGACAGAGAGGGCGGCCGATCAACTAGCTTCTCAGCCAGCCGCCCTCAAAGTGTTGGCAACCGAAAACTACCAGTGAATATCTGGTAAGGGGGGCGCAGGCTTATCATGTACTACCACCACGCCGTCAAAGAAGAAGGGGAAAAAAGAAAGAAAGGGAGAAAGAAGTGTAGTGTAAGGGTCAAACTACATTCATGTTAGAAAATGCCGTGAAAAAAATGCTACCCAAAGAATCTATAGTGGGTGTCTGTATGGTCTAATGTGTGAACCGAAGATTGGAACGTTTAACCTATGTTGCGATTTATAGGATGAAATAAATTAAATTAAAAATATTATATTGCAAAATGGTAAATTGAAAAATAGAGGTAGCGAGATTTATTTATTTAACGAACTTACGGAGAGAATCTTATATGAAAAATTTTTTTTTTTTATTTAACTCGATAAGATATTAGGATGGGATATAGAGTAAAGATTTCGATTGGGAGTCCCAGCCAGCACACCCACCACCATGCGTCAGCCAGTCTCGAGTGGTATCGTCCAGCGAAAGAAATGGAAATTAATTTTTCCGAGTACTCTAGGAACGTAGCTAACTTTGGCCCCGGGATCGCTAGCGGGAAGCCCACAATTTCGACAGGCCATCGTCTATACCACGAATACTATTTATTAAATCACACATTAGGGGGGGGGGGTATTTACGTGTCAATAGAGGCATGATACAGCTAATAGTTGTGCCCAAACCTGGAGTTTGTGGGTACAGGTATAATTAGGCGGCCAAAACAGGTGGCGCGGTGGGACTGGAGCAGAGCAAGCCACTCCGAGTAATTTCATTTACCTAAAGAGGAGAAATTTATTTTTCCGAGCACTCAAGGAAGGCTGAACTTTCCGAGTGCCCAGCGCGCAGCCGGGAAAAAGCCACCACTCAAGTCAAACAATGAAAAGTGCAAATAGATCAAAATTATTTTAAATTATTTTAAAGTCCTAGTTAGTCCGCGTTATAGGTAGTGTGGTTCTTAGGTGGGTAGGGGGCTATGAAGGTGCATAATGACCTGAGTAAGGAAAAGTTACTAAAAAATACCAATACATTGATAAAAATATATTAATAAAATAATAGAAAATAATAAAATAATAAAATATACATTAATGAGATAGTAAAAAAATTAATAAAGGTAAATAAGAGTCAATATAGATCAAGTTGTAGTAAGATAATATAAGTTGTACATATAGATACAGATATATAGGATGGAGGAGATGGAATGGTAACAGATTGTACCTAGTATAAAGTTCGGGTTCCGAATTCAGTGCGAGTCACAAAAAGTCCTGAGGTATAGAGTAGAGAATACAGTCAATACAATACAAGCTTTAGTATAATACGTAGAGTTTTGTCCGAATCGGAATCCTTCCGACAAGGAAGTGGTATCAGGTGGCGGTAGATAAGGCGCAGAGCAGCCAAAGTCCGAATGGCAAGTAGATCAGTTAATCCCATGCTGGTAATAGCTGTACACTGAAGTCAGTGCCGCTGTTCAATATTACATTTTGAAGTGCTCAACATTATAGGAGCATTATTTCTTAAGGTTTGTTGGTTCACCACTGGATAGAACTGGTCATTCCGTATGGTCAATCCTGGTGTAATATTGTGAAGAGTACTCAACGCAGTGCAGTTTACCCACCTTCGTTTGTGTAGTTGGTGGTGCGAATACGGAGTTAATTATAAATTAAATAACAGGAGGCTGGACTGGTGTAAATCCTTGAAAGGTTTATTATACTATGATCATTTCAATGAAGGGTTCCATATGAATGCTGGCTGGGACTCCCAATCGAAATCTTTACTCTATATCCCATCCTAATATCTTATCGAGTTAAATAAAGAAAATTTTTTTCATATCAGATTCTCTCCGTAAGTTCGTTAAATAAATAAATCTCGCTACCTCTATTTTTCAATTTACCATTTTGCAATATATTTTTAATTTAATTTATTTCATCCTATAACTCGCAACATAAGTTTAACGTTCCAATCTTCGGTTCACACATTAGACCATACAGACACCCACTATAGATTCTTTGGGTAGCATTTTTTTCGCGGCATTTTCTAACATGAATGTAGTTTGACCCTTACACTACACTTGTTTCTCCCTTTCTTTCTTTTTTCACCTTCTTCTTTGACGGAGTGGTGGTAGTACATGATAGGCCTGCGCCCCCTGACCAGATATTCACTGGTAGTTTTTGGTTGCCAACACTGTGAGGGCGGCTGGCTGAGAAGCTAGTTGATCGGCCGCCCTCTCTGTCTCTGGTTTCTCGGACCCATGGTTTTTCGGACCCATGGCTTTTTACACATTCCTTTGTTATATTCCAATACCTGATGATATCACCGGATTCATATGGAACCCGGTCATTGAAATGATCATAGTATAATAAACCTTTCAAGGATTTACCCCAGTCCAGCCTCCTGTTATTTAATTTATAATTAACTCCGTATTCGTACCACCAACTACACAAACGAAGATGTGTGAACTGCACTGCGTTGAGTACTCTTCACAATATTACACCAGGATTGAACATACGGAATGACCAGTTCTATCCAGTGGTGAACCAACAAACCTTAAGATATATATATATATATATATATATATATTGGTAAACGGAATAGAAAATGCTGACAAATTGTTCACAGTGAAAAATAGTTTAATTAGGAATAAGTGATAATTAGTAATAGTATTGGTTAGTATTAAGTTTTGGTTTTAAGTTTTACCGGTTGCGCATTTCTAATGCTTTTCAAAAATAATTTTGAGATAGAGCGTCCGTGATGTTTGCTCTGATCAGATTAGTTTTGGGAATTCTACCTGTTTTTATGTTAAAAAAGTGGCTCCAGCGGTATTAAAATAAGTTTTGCGCCAATTCGTGTTGCAAAAATTCTTGTGGTCAAAACAATTTTGATTGGTCGGTAGAGGTCATGTGAATGTAAAAACTCCATTTTGCGCCAAATGTAGGTTTGTGTCGGCTGACTGAGAGATAAGTCTTTCACAACAAATATGTGTGTGTAGTAGTAGTAAAGAGGTTCGTTGTTGTGATAATGGTCAGCAGGGATGTGTGTGCGAACCTCTTTACTACTACTACACACACACACACACATTTGTTGTGAAAGACTTATCTCTCAGTCAGCCGACACAAACCTACATTTGGCGCAAAATCAATTTTTTACATTCTCATGACCTCTACCGACCAATCAAAATTGTTTTGACCACAAGAATTTTTGCAATACGAATTGGCGCAAAACTTATTTTAATACCGCTGGAGCCACTTTTTAAACATAAAAACAGGTAGAATTCCCAAAACTAATCAGATCAGAGCAAACATCACGGACGCTCTATCTCAAAATTATTTTTGAAAAGTATTAGAAATGCGCAACCGGTAAAACTTAAAACCAAAACTTAATACTAACCAATACTATTACTAATTATCACTTATTCCTAATTAAACTATTTTTCACTGTGAACAATTTGTCAGCATTTTCTATTCCGTTTACCAATATATCATAACTTGTGTGTTACACCTCTATTCTTTTAAATATCATATCCTCACACGAGATACAGAAAATGCCAACAAAAACGGATACAACTCTCATCAACACAAATGAAGAGATTCTACAGGAACTCAAAAAAATTAACACCAACCTATCTGTGCTGGTCGACAAACTTGACTCCACAAATAAGGAAACCGTCACCGGATACAAACCCTCCGAAATCGGCGATAAACTCCAAAACCTTTGCGATACTATCCAAACTATGTTCACTACTACCAACCCAGGAAAGACCAACGAAGAACCATGTGAGATTGATTCACACAAAATAAAAATTCGAACAATTCCAAAATGGAACAAATCCCTCAGAGACAGAAAGTTCTCATTCTGGAAGATGATACAAAATCACAACAAAGCGGAGATATATGAAAAGTGGCTTAACTCAACCCCTCGTAAAATACAAGTAAAGTCCATTCCAAATGAACCCGAACATCAAAGACACCTTAGAGAAAGAATGGCATTGGAAAAAATGAAGACAGAAATTGAACTTCTTAAACTGAGGGCCCAGACAAGTGAGGAAAAAATCAAAACCATCGAGGAAGAGATCCTCCTGGAAATCAACAATAAAACTTAAGGCCCCAAAGTAGAGAATATCTCCAAATTATAGAAAGGGGGCTGCAACAGGAAAGAACTGAAATCCCTTCAACGCTGGGAAAAAAGTGCCGCTTGGCTCCTACACTATGAATCGACTTTTCAAACGGATTACACCTCCAATAACCCGTTAATAAAAATAGGAAAACCCATGACTGAACCGCACAACAACTTCGCAGACCCCCAAGCCTCTAACAAACGAAGAAGCAAGCACCACACGAAGATGAATTTCCCAACCTCGCTACCATAAGAAGGAACAAAGACCCTAGAAATCATCTCCCCCAGAATGACATTTATAACTTCCCCCCTTCAAGGAGACACCATACCAAATCACTCAACTACTACGCGGATGCCTCATCGTCAAACATAGGGAAAAGATACCACCACCATGATAGATGTAACAACTTCCCCGCTTCAAGGGGACAGCAAGGTAATTTCCATTTTCTCAACTCTCGCTTCCACAATACACAACAAACCCACACCACACGATACAACCAACAAGGTAGGCCACCTATAACACCACAATCCAATATGGCACATAGAAACACACACCCATACTCGCAGTACAGGAACACCCCATTCAATCTACAACCACCAACCCGAACCACATTTTACAACAGCAAGGAATATAACAAACACAGGAGACACTTAACATCAGCAGACAACCCCTCAACCCCAACCATTTTTTAGACACAGCACACAGATACAAGCAAACAAAGTAACACAAGACAGGGAGGAGAAACCGATAGTAATAAAAATTATCAATCTTACTAGTGCAGAACCAACACCCAACCTTATCAACTTACTCTCCAAAGGTCTTAAATTCACACCGACCCCACTACATCCTAACTACTATGAAATGAAGGAAGATATCACAGACTTCTGTAGAAAGTTACGACTCAGTGAACAACTATTCGACCAGTACAATGAGGATGAATCATTAGCCAGAAATAGAAGCAATTACACCCCATCAAAAGGTAGAAATAAAATCCTGGACGAATTCTGTGAACACATCACAAACATCCCTTACCAACACTTGCACAGACAAAAACACAAGCCAAACCTCAACAAGAAAGAATGAGAAGAATTAAATCTGATTAAAAACCGACAGAACCATTACAATTAAAGAGGCTGATAAATGGAGTACAGTAGTCCTAATGGAGACAGCATTCTATATCAACTTAGCGCTCTCCACTTTTGAAAACGAAACATACTACGAAAAGGCTGAACACTACAATCAACAGAAAATTATGAAAAACCTAAAAACTCTGATCAACCAATACAAAGAAGGACTCACTAACAAGGAATTCAGCTTCATCACAGACTTCACAAGTAAATCCAGCCTTTTCTACGGTATCCCTAAAGTACATAAAAGCGAATTAATAAGTAAGGCATGCAAGGAAGCCACAGACATAGTCATCAATGTCCCCTCACCCAATGATCTCAAATTAAGACCTATAATAGCAGACCCCGCTTGCTAAACCCACCGCCTCAGCAACTTCATTGATACCCTTCTCAAGCCTTTTCTCAAACACATCAAAAGCTATATAAGGGACGACCTAGATATGCTCAATCACCTCCCTAATATGCCACTTTCTGAACAAACCCTACTAGTAACGTTCGATGTACTCAACCTATACTCCAACATCCCCCACAATCTAGGAATAGAAGCTATCCAATTCTGGCTGGATAATTACCACAATGAACTCCCACAACGCATCAAAAAAGAATTCGTGATAGAGGGACTCAAATTTATCTTGGAGAACAATTACTTCGTTTTCAATAACAAACCCTACAGGCAGAAATCTAGGACCGCTATGGGAACGAAAACAGCCCCCACTTATGCCAATCTAGTCATGGGATACCTGGAAATCACCCTCTACACTAAAGTCCTAAACACATTTGGAAACACTCTCCACTTACACATAGAAAGGAACTGGAAGCGATATCTAGATGACTGCCTCATCCTTTGGCACGAAAACATCGAGAAACTTAAAGAATTTCACACCCTTATAAATGGGCTCAACACGAATATTAACTTCACGATGGAATACAGCCATCAACAACTCCCCTTCCTCGACATCCTCATTAAGATCCATAACAAAAAATAGAAACAGACATATACTACAAGCCCACAGACTCCAAGCAATATCTTCCTTTCAACTCTTGCTACCCTAGACACGTTAAAATTAATATTCCCTACAACTTAGCCAAGAGAATCTGTACTATAGTCTCCAATAAAAACACCTGCTACTTACGGCTACAAGAACTAAAGGACACACTCATAGGCAGGGACTACCCTGCATCACTAATTGACAATGGAATCCAACGTGGCCTAAAACTCAGTACCCAGGACCTTAGACACCCTAAAGTAAATCAACCGAAACTAAAAGCTCTTCCATACACTCCACACACAACCCCCCCAACAATGAGGCCTTTGATACCATCCTCCAGAACATCCCTGTGTTGAAAAAGGACCATAGAATGAACCAAATCCTACGAACACACGATATCATAAAGAGCAAAAGACAATCTAAGTCAATGAAAAACATCCTAACACATGCCAAAGTACTGCCAACCACAACAACGAAATCCACAGTAAAAAAAATGCGATAGACCCAACTGTGGCATTTGCATCAACCTAATAGAGGGTTCGGAATTCTATTTCAAAGAAGGACAACGTTTTATAGTAAAACACAATTTCACATGCGCATCAAAAAATCTAATATATGTATTAACTTGCTCAGTTTGTCGAGAACAATACATAGGCCAGACCAAAAACAGCCTCCGCCAACGCATGACTGTCCATAGATCCCAAATTAAAATACGGGAATAAAGGAAAATACCACTGAGTGAACACATTGATACCTGTGCCGCCCAAAATCATCCCAACTTCAGAAACTTTCCCCTCTACAAATTAAAAGATAATGCCACCCACACCTAGCGCATCAGCAAGGAATCTTACTTTATTAAGAAATACGGACCCCGTCTAAACACTTTTCCCTAAGACGAACCCACAACATACACACGTCAACATACATACCTACTTCAGCATACATCTCTACGCACATATAAACACAATGACATACGTAAACACATGTTCTATGGTGCAACACAAATATACACATATTTGCATACCTTTTGATGTCTATAGATATAAACGTGCCGACACACACACATACATAAATGCACACATGCATTTCACACTGATGGGCACATACATATTTGTTGTGCACAGGTATTCCAATACGGCAAGGCCTAATGAATCCCCTTGCAGTACGTACAATCTGGACACACTCCAGATACATATTTGTGCACAGGTATACAATTTCTGTACACACTCCAGGTACATGTGTACAATTTGTGCACAGGTATACAATTTGTGGACGGGTATACAGGTTCTGGACACACTCCAGATACATATTTGTGCACAGGTATTCCAATACGGCAAGGCTTAATGGATCCCCCTTGCAGTACGTACAATCTGGACACACTCACACACACCTTGGTATTATGCCAATACTATATATCATTTCACACCTTTTATTACTAAGGTTTTTGATGTTCTATTGAGAGAATCGATTTTACTGAAAATATCGAATAATGTACACCATTTTAACAGAAATAAATACTGATCCACCCACACGCACACACACATTCTCTCACACACACACACACACATACACACGCGTACATTAACATACGAAGAGACACACACACACACACACACACACACACATGCACATACTAACACACACACACACACACACACACACACACACACTTCTCCGTATAAGACAAGAGCTGAAAAAATATCTTTTAACATGTTAAAATATCCCCACACACTTACAGACACACTAACATACAAAGAGACATACACACACACACACACACACTTCACCGTATAAGACAAGAGCTGAAAAAATATCTTTTAACATGTTAAAATATCCCCCACACACTTACAGACACATTCCTACTGACCATCCCTCTACCACGAATTACTCTGCTACACACACACACACACACACACACACACACACACACACACACACACACACACACACACACACACACACACACACATGTCTTAATAGGCATTTGAATTGTCAACAGGCTGCGGTTCGCACACACATCCCTGCTGAACATTATCACAACAACGAACCTCTTTACTACTACTACACACACACACATATTTGTTGTGAAAGACTTATCTCTCAGTCAGCCGACACAAACCTACATTTGGCGCAAAATCAATTTTTTACATTCACATGACCTCTACCGACCAATCAAAATTGTTTTGACCCCAAGAATTTTTGCAACACGAATTGGCGCAAAACTTATTTTAATACCGCTGGAGCCACTTTTTTAACATAAAAACAGGTAGAATTCCCAAAACTAATCAGATCAAAGCAAACATCACGGATGCTCTATCTCAAAATTATTTTTGAAAAGCATTAGAAATGCTCAACCGGTAAAACTTAAAACCAAAACTTAATACTAACAAATACTATTACTAATTATCACTTATTCCTAATTAAACTATTTTTCACTGTGAACAATTTGTCAGCATTTTCTATTCCGTTTACCAATATATCATAACTTGTGTGTTACACCTCTTTGCTTTTAAATATATATATATATATATATATATATATATATATATATATATATATATAAATGAAAATAGATAAATTATTGTGAGCAAGAAGCGAACAGTAATTCATACGTATAAGTGACTATTACGTCATGATGGAAAATATTTAACGTAAGATATGGGAAAATAATTCAATCCCAATTCAAAAAAAGTGAAGACAGAAATTTTATCCACAGATTTTGTGTAATCCAGGGTAAAAACCAATAGAATCTTAACTGAGAATAAAATTAAAAAATGAAGAGTATTTACTCTTATCCTTAAATTTATATGTATATATATATATATATATATATATATATATATTGAGTATGTGCTGGTTGTTGACCGACACCTCAATATGCAGATAGGAGCACTAGAAGAAGTAGGTTGGTTTGGTTACTCCGGAGTAACGTAAAATAAAATAATTAAGTCAAATATTTAAAATTAGACTTCGTTTATTAAAGGTGTACTGCTATATATATTTCGGTGATAGCCATCCTTAGCTGTGACCTCTTCAGGCAGTCCGAATTGGTGTGGCAGGGACAGGTACACATGTTCTTGAAGTGTTTAACTCCGTCAATACTCCGATATGCCCAGTTCCTGGTTGAGTTGTTATTTCTCTGGGGAACTGGAATCATATGAATTGGAACAAACGAATTTCGGCGTCAAAGGACACTTTCTCCTCCAATTGGTCAGTTGTGAGAACATTCCTCAGTCAAAAGTCTATAGAAATGTTTTTCTGAGGCAAGACAATCTGTTGTGGTTGTTTTTGTTAAGTACAGCTGACCTCCTCCCTTGTGTTGGTAGTAGTGTTGATGTTAGGGGGGTCAGTAGTCAGGCCAGCTCAAGTTCGGCTGCTGCTATGTTTAGAAGAATTTGTGTGTGTGGGTTGGCATCTATCCTGCCACCATTTCCCGTGGTGTTGGGGGGGGGGCAAACAAATGAAGAAATAAGATAAAGTAAAATGTAGAAATAAAAGAATATAAGGCAATAAATGAAGAAAATAAAAAAATAAATAAATAAATAAACAAAAAATAATAAAATAATAAAAAGAATAAGATAATAAAAGAATAAAATAAAATGCGTGTGTGTTATAACCAATCTCAAAGTTTGAAAGATTTGGAAGATATTGACCGAAAGAGAAAGGTTGTGTGTCAGAATCGAGGAGTGCAAAGGATCACAATCTTTACACTATCATGGTGTGGCGCGTTTTAAGGCCCGAGTCTGGACCACCATATAATACGTAACGGGAACCCCACACTACGCACGCGGAGATCGACAACCTCCTGCAACTGCAGAAGCCCCGAATTATGCCCCCTTAGGAATGAATGCCTTAAGAAGAACTTAATATACGGATGTAGAGTAAAAAACCCCAACTCTGAACACCTTTACATAGGAGCCACATCAACGAGCTTTAAAGACCAATGGTATAACCATCGACATTCCTTTAATAGGGAGGACAAAAGGAAAAGTACGGCTCTTTCCGAACTGATCTGGAAGCTCAAGCTGGACAGGAACCCGTACTCTCTCGCCTGGTCTAAAATCAGGAATGTACCACCTGATAAAGGGGTATCTGGCAGCTGCAAACTATGTCTGGCCGAGACGCTCGAGATACTCGGAGGTGGAAGCAGCCTGATAAACCTCAGGACTGACTTCTTCGGGACATGTAGACACATCAGGGTCGGAACCTTCCTCAAGCTATATGGACAGTAACAACACATTGGGATGGGAACTTCCCTGAAGCTATAGGGACTTCTCCGGAACAGGTAGACACCTCTGGGCCGCGACCTTCCTCAAGCTATATGGACAATAACAACACATTAGGATGAGAACTCCCCTCAGGCTATAGGGACTTCTCTGGGACATGTAGACACCTCAGGGCCGGGACCTTCCTCAAGCTATATGGACAATAACAACACATTGGGTTGGGAACTTCCCTCGAGCTATAAGGACACCAGCCCCTCCACACCGAGCCCACGGTAAACCACCCCATGCACAATCACCACCCCTACCCCAGCCTCGATCGACTCCTGTGACAACACATACTTATGCATATGTCCATACATAGATACTGTTATTTAAGACTGTACATGCACAGATACTTACATGTGTGTGTGTGTGTGTGTGTGTACATGTGTGTGTGTGTGAGTATATGTGGGTGTATGGGTGTGGGTTTATAATGTGTGTGTGTTTGTGTGCATATGGGATGCACCTGGGCCTGTGCTTGTGCTTGTGTGCTTGGAACGATGTGAGTTGATATACACGCATATGTACTCTATGCCGAAATAGGAATTGTAGTCCTCTGCATTTCCGGATTTTAACACTTGGGTTCTGGTGTTTTACACTCCACCCTTGTCCCATTTGCTCTTAAGACGCACCACAACGGCTGTCTTTTACTAAGAATCAAAGCTCGGTCTATGATTAAACCTTTTAATTCATTTCTTTGAGCAATGATCGGTAGGTTTGCTTTGGCAGTGTTGAAGATATTTTCGTGACATGGGTTGTGTGTCATTATAAATGGTATGACTAGTTCTTGGTTTCTTCTTCCTTGGGTTGTCCTAAGTTGTTGTATAGGTATTTTTATAGCCCGCTGTATGCCATAAGTAGAGATGGGTATTTTTGTTTGAGCAAACATTCTCTCAGTTCTGTTAGGCGTTTTTCCTGGTATTCGTATCTTCTACAATGGTACAAATTCTTCTAGCTAGGCAGTAAGGAATGTTGCGTTTTGTATGAGGTGGATGGCACGACTTAAAATTCAGTTATTGATGGGTGTCTGTGTGTTTATAATATATATCCGTGGTAATGGTGGTGTCGTTTTTCATTACCATTATATCTAGGGATGGTAATTTGGGTCTACCCATTTCTTTTGTAAATTGGAGAGATGGGTGTAGGTTATTCAGGAGGATATTGAACTCATCCAGAGTAACTAGGGATTCTGTCTAGATTATGAAACAGTTGTCAAGGTATCTCTTCCAAGACTTTTCAATGTACTTTTCAGTGCTATATTCAGTGCTATATTTTCCCTCTATTTCTTGGTAGAGTTGATGTTCTAAGTATTCCATTACAGAGTTCGCGTAAACGGGGGAAAACTTCGTTCCCATCGCTGTGCCTCTAATTTGGATGTAATTCTTTCTATTGAAGAAGAATGTGTTGTTTTCCAGAATAAGTCTGACTGCGTCTAATATAAATGGCACTGTGAATCTGGTGGGACCCACTTCTCTATGTTTTTCCACCCAGTATTTAACCGCCTTTATTCCTAAATCATAAGTAATGTTGGTGTAAAGGCTTACCACATCAAAACTAAGTAGAAGTGAAATCGTTTCCGTGGTTTTGGGAAGATGGGAGAGGAAGTCAAATATCATCCCGGATGAAACTGGGTATATGAATACATAGTGGTTTCAAAATAATGTCAACAAAATTGCTTAGACGGTGGGTAGGGCATGTTGAACCAGCTATAATAGTTCAAAGTGTTCAGTCTTTTGGGTGTAGTAATTTAATGTACTCATTTTTTTGTTCTTTTACTGCTAGTTTGATTTCTTTTGACTTATGAATTTTCGGTAAGCCACACAGTAAGTGAGTTGTAGTATTTTGAAGCCAGGTTGTTGATCTTCTTCATGATGTTGTGGTCTATATTTGACGTTATTTCATGGTAGAATGATGTGTCTTTCAGTTGTACCTCAACCAAATCTTTGTAGTATTCAGCATCCATTATAACAATTGCACCCCTTTATCTGCTTGTTTAATTATTATTGTCTTATAATTTTGTATACGTTTAAGTGCAGACATTTCCGATTTGTTATGTTTAGCCTAAAATTAGTATTACGTCTAAGAAGAAATTTAGATAGGATATCAATGTATTGGTCGAGATAGATATTTCTTCCTTTTAGCGGAGTGAAATTTGATTTATTGTTTACTAGTGATTCATCACTTTCATTACTTTTATCAGCGAAGAATAATTCTACAAGTCGTAATTTACGACAACATTCTTGGGTATCCTCCTTTAGTTCTTGGTGGTTGACTGTTGGAGTCGGTGTGAATTTCAGTCCTTTTGACAGAATTTGTATTTCATCATTGTCAAGATCACTTTTGGATAAATTAATTATTTTAGGATCTATGAGTTCAATTGTTTTGGGTATATTTCCTCCTGGAATTTTTCTTTTTCCGGTTTTTGTTGTCCTGACGTTAAAAAATGGATTTTTCTCTGTTTAGGATTTATATTCCTGTTGGTGAACTATTGGTTGTGAGATTATACTTAGTTTCGTTGTGTTTATTGTCCTATTTTTGGTATTATGTATATTATTTTTCCATTTCTTGTTAGCATTATTTTTAACAATCTGGGAAAATGACCTAAGTTGGCTTTCAGGTTTAGACTGTGTTTTTGCCCATTTTCTTGTGGGTAATCTCTAAAGTGATCTGGTTATTCTACGGGTTTTTTCCCCCGTTCCTTTTGGGTAGTCTCTGTTGAGATGATGACAATGAACTCCTGGTCTTTATACTTCTCATGGTCTGGTAACAGGATATATATATATATATATATATATATATATATATATGTGTGTGTGTGTGTGTGTGTGTGTGTGTGTGTGTGTGTGTGTGTGTGTGTGTGTGTGTGTGTGTGTGTGTGTGTGTGTGTGTGTGTGTGTGTGTGTGTAAAAGCTAAACAGAAATAACAACACAATTGGTACAGTATATGGAAGGTATATATTAACTTAACGCTTGATATAGCAGGAAGAGGGTCTTAACGTTTCGGACGCTAGTCCTTCATCAGAAGAAAGAATGAAAAATAATGAGAAATTTAGCCATGGCAGAAAGTGGGGCTGTGCAGCCTTAATAATTCTCTCTAAATGGCCCCCGGTCAAAGCCGCATGTAGTAAAAATTGAAAATTACAATTGGTGCTCTGAAATAGCTTTTAATTAAGCATACAGTGTATTGCAAAATACACTATATATACATTCATATATATATCGCTATTTCAGAGCACCAATTCTAATTTTCAATTATTGCTGGACCGGCAACCGCTCTGTATAATCAGTTCCTGGTTATTACTGGAATTCTATAAGAATCCAACATTCATAACCTTCAGCAAACAAAGGGAGTGATAAGCTCTGAGGAGTACCAACAGTACGAAACAGAGATGTGTCAGCTTATCTCCCTTTGTTTGCTGAAAAAAGAAGTAAGTGACATAGTCAATACTTTAAAACAATAGCGTAAGGTCTTCAAAATGCTTTTAATTAATCATACAGTGTATTGCAAAATACACTATATATACATTCATATATATATCGCTATTTCAGAGCACCAATTCGAATTTACACACACATATATATATATATATATATATATATATATATATAATTCAAGAAAGAACAGTGATATGGTTTGCTATACAATAAGGGCTTTATTCACATTGCTGACAATTGTTTCTTTGATCTGGTAGGTCTAGAGTTCGCTATTCGCGAAAGTGAGGAAGATACTCCAGACATGGCTTTTATAGAGGAGTGGTATTAAACCCGAACA
Organism: Eledone cirrhosa; assembly: GCA_964016885.1. NCBI lineage: Eukaryota > Metazoa > Mollusca > Cephalopoda > Octopoda > Eledonidae > Eledone > Eledone cirrhosa. The sequence continues at coordinate 300,772,223 of OZ024741.1, forward strand.
ATAATGTCAATAATAGAATAACTAGATACTGAATAGTTAAAATAATAACATCAATATAATTATGAAATAGAGTATAATGATGAATCTAGCATATTAAACGAACTGATATGATACAGATGTATGAAATTGACATGTGAAAACTGCTATAGGGTACATTAGATGTAGTGTTAAGGTGGTGAAGAGATAGCTGATATAATGTACTTGGAGTCAGGATTTATGAGGTGTATGCGTTTGCTGTAGGTTTGAAGGCACGCTGGTAATAAAGAGGAGATTTATTTATTGTTTGACAGATAAATATTTTCGTTGTATCAATTTAGTGAGAATGATAGGGTGCGAAAAAATATATAGTTTTTATGTGATGTTAAGTTGAGTTGTAGATTCGTTATGTAAGTGGCCTATTCTAAAAGTTGGGATTGTTAGTTCGAATCATGGGGGTTCAGTTTTCACAACATCAATAACAAATTGTGTATAAATAATACAATAATAGAGACAATAAAAGTAATAAAATAGTAAAACATGCATGGTAGATAGAGAGAACATGATGAATAATATTAGGGATACATTGAGATGATCATAATAATAATAAGAGGAAAATAAGATGTCAAGGAGTGTAGGTGTAATAAGATAATGTACTTAGAATTAAGTTCATCTGTTAGAGATCATGAGTGCTAATGTGAGATACGTAGATATAATTGTTTGGTCCGAAGGATTAAACAACAGCAAAGATGGGATTGATTTATGGGCTGATAAGATAGTTGTAGACATTACTGCCCTATCCTAGTAGTATAGAATTAGGGAGGCTATAAGGTGTTTATAGAAGAGTATGGTTCTGTAGTGGGCTGTGTGAGAATGTGGATTTCATATGTTAAATGCTAAGTGATGTTCCCTTAATATAGGGAATGCTGGTTCTAATCACGGTGGTTTAAATCTCGCGAATTTTGTAGCAATCCTATGTCTGCAGAAAATTGACCTTTGTAGTTTGCTGTTGAGTAGCATTTTATCGTTCCTTAAGATAGGTAGCAATTCAAAGTTGCAGAGCCCGCAATGGGACATACCGCTGCTATAGGCCTTTGCGGCCGCTAATTTCGACCAGCTAATATTGTAATCAAGGTTTTTGTCCTTAAGTTGCCAGATTTTATTGGCGAGGGTTGTAGAATTTACCAGGGCACGGTTCTTCATTGTTTGTCTGTGCACATACCATCTTTTTTTAAAAACACCCGCGGTAGATCCAATGTAGTGCCAAGTGGAGTTGCCCGCGTTTACCGTACACATGTACACTAGGCTCGAATCAAGGCACCTATTCGCGAATGAGCACTTATCTGGTAGGTGACAATTGCAGTTTGAAGTATTATTCCGTGCAGCTTTCACATTGCGGTTTTGCAGACTGTTATATGTAGGTTGTGATTCATGCCTATTGAAGTTTTGCTGTGGTGTGTTCATGTGCGTTTGTGGTTGTGATACGGTAATGTGTTTGTGTTTAGTGTTTGGTGCTATGTTGCGTATAGGTGGGATAGCTTTCCTAGATGTATTCTTGTGGTTGATCTTGCGTATGTGCGATTCAATTTTGACAGCAGTAGAGTATGAAAGTGTTATAGTTTTTCTATTGAAGATTTTATTATATTTATGCGATGTAGGGAAGTGCTTATCTATTAGTTTAAAAAACGTAGAAGGCAGTTTAGTTCTTATAGAGTTAAAGATTGGATTAAACCATAGGTATTTTCTTTCTCTAGTTCTTATATAATTTCTAGGGTTTCCATTATTTGTGATCAGTCCTCCTACTCTAGGTGCTACTTGCCTAGTTCTATGTGTAATAAGGTTACCTTTATTTTTGTATGAGCGGTTGGTGTTGGTGTTAATGGGTTTGTTTGTGTTGTCCTTATCCTTTATAAACTGCAGCTTTTCTTTGTGTCCAGCCCTATGTAATGCTGCGTTATAATAATTAGCATGTTCTTTTAAAATGTCTTGGTTTGAGCATAGACGGGATATTCTAAGGGATATACTACGTGCTATGGAGTTAATTATGGATCGGGGGTGGTTTGAGTTATAACTAATGTAGGCTAGATTCTCATTATTTTTGTGGAAGGGTTCTATTGATCCGTGCTTAGGTTTAGAGTTACGTCTAGAAAGTTTGCCTTTTTAGAATTCAGTTCGTAGGTAATATCTAGGCCTAGATTTTTAAGAATGTTCTAATGTTTTTTCGTAATCTTTCCATGCTCTGGTTATTTAAGTTCCTAGCTATAAGGAGCGTGTCATCTCTATAACTTCCCCCTTGGAGGTTATTACATTCTTTATGTAGGTTATGTGCTATAAATATCCCGACAAGATCTGTTATTTGCGCTGAGTCGTTCGATCCCATTGTGATATCGAAGCTATTCATCCTATTATTTCTTTCCCAGTAGCTATTTTCAAATTTTATGATAGTCCTTCTAGCAGCTAGTATTATTTTAATTTCATCTGGGGTAAGGTCTGTGTTATTTTGGGCAAATATTAGCGCTTTCTCTAGGGTGACTGGGGATATAGATGTCAAATTGTATGAAGTTGTATGTTTCTCTATTTCTTATTCTATTGAACCATTCAATTGCTTCGTTAGTGTTACCCCATAAATTAATTTCTGATGAAAACTACTGGTTATAAATAAAGTATTGGAGATCGATTGACGCAAAATCAGGCGACTAGCGAACTCTAGACCTACCAGATCAAAGAAACAATCGTCAGCAATGTGAATAAAGCTCTTATTTTATAGCAAACCATGTCACTCTTCTTTCTTGAATTATTATTACTCCAAGTATAAACTACATAGAAATAACCGCGAAGCTCGCATCATCACTATGGAAACGTCTTGTTGAGTCAAACTAAGCCACACGTTAATACCATCCACTACACGGAGCACTCTAACTGGACTACATCTAAGTGGACTGCCTACAACGATAACATGTTATCCCGTATATATATATATATATATACATATATATAGGAACATATTCAGGACCCCGACGGCAGAGCTCAAGCCGTTTCGATGGCTATTTGTGGTAAATAGCCTTCGGGGTCATGAACCCAAAGTATCGAGTACTCTGATGCGTTATGGTCCACCTGGTCCCTTACTACACTTCCTTCGTTATATATATATATATATATATATATATATATATATATATATATATATATATATAACGAAGGAAGTGTAGTAAGGGACCAGGTGCACTACTTCTTATTGGCTATACAAAATGTAATATAGAAAGAACTAGAAAACAATTACATAAAATTTTCAAAAATTTCAACTTAGGTATTACCTTAGATAAAAACACTAAAAACGTTAACTTCCTTGATGCTACTCTTTGCCTGGACTCTAAAATATATACACCCTTTCATAAACCAAACGAATAACTACTTTATGTAGATACCAACTCTAACCACCCTAAATGCATATTAAACTCAATTACTAAAGGAATATCAAATAGAATTTCTACTCTATCATATAATGAAACCATATTTAACAGTAATTCCCAATACTAAAATGAGGCCTTAGCTAAATCAGGACATACAAATGAAATTAAATTTTTACCTATAAAATAACTGTAACTGTAGAACAAATAGAACTTGTCCCTTAGGTAAAAATTACTTAATCAAAGACATCATTTACTCATGCACAGTCAATACAAACAACTCTTCAAAAACATATATCGGTTCTACTTTCAACTGCTTCAAGATGAGATATAACTCGCATCTCCACACTATCAAAAATCGCAATCTAGACAACTATCTAACTACATACACTATCTGAAAACTAAAAATAGACCATACACACTTCAATGGGAAGTAATAGATAAGGCCGCATCGTATAAACCACCAAATAAATTATGTAACCTTTGTCTTCTAGAGACCCGCACTATATTCTATTCTAAACTAAACCTCTTAAATAGAAAGTCAGAAATTATTTCCATGCGCCAACATTACCACCGACACTCCTTCCACAACTTCAAACCTAGCTGCTAGTATATAACAATGTCAGATCTGGATTCCTCACCACCATTAACACTTTAACTCTAGGTTTCATCAGCATATAATTACCCCCCACAGCATCACACTCTTTGATCAGCTCATTCCTCTACTTACCTCCTATTTTTCTCAAATCTTATACTCTACAATAAGTATTAAGAATAAACATAAAGGTACCACCATTTAATAAAACTACTACAGCTTACTTATATTTTATTCAGTAATGAGACCTGTAATGTATTTTATGAAAATAGATTGTATTTAAAATTAAATATATAAATACATAGTATTATATAAAAGGGATTCACTTATAGCACAATATATTGTATATTAGCACAAGGAATTTTTCTAATTGGAGCTGTAAACAACTATACATTTTTTCTATTATATACAAACTAATCGTTAATTACCTCCCCTTTCACATTAGCTCCCCTTTCCATAGATCTCTAATTCAGCTCCTGAAAATAAAACCGTTGGACGAATCACTTTAGAACATCTCGAACCCTGGATGAGAGTGTAATAGGACCAATATAAAATCCATAGTTGTAACTACTTATGAAATTTAACCAATGTAATAGAAAAGAAAACATTAATATTAATAATCTCAACACATGCACATTTGAACATTATTGGAACAATTATCACACTACATCCACCATAAACTTCATAGAAACTACTTTTAATATACAAACATCTTTGTCTGCTTAATATGCTTGTAGACCAGTGTTATATTATGTGATACCATTGCCATACTGTAATATATCTGCCTAGTACTATTGCTTGTTTCCTACTTATCTATTCTGTACATGACTAACACATTTGCACTCTCTATAAGCTTGCATATGTACTGCTAATGTTCTCGTTTTGCGAGTAATTTCTGCCTTAATGCCTCTTTAATTGTTATACTATTCTTTTGTAATCTTTGTCACATCCACTGACACTGACCTCTGTAAATATGAAACTGTTGATGACAACATTAATATCAATATATCTATATGATTGTTCTGTCGAATAGGAAGTTAATCATATGTCTAAACTTTGCTAGTGGTCCGATGAATCCAAACGAAAGTTTGGATGAAATGATTGTCAGCAATAAAATGTTTTGAACATAGTTTTGATTATTCTGTAATTTATATTCCTGCTCTCTAAAATATCTGATGTATTTACATTGAGCTATTTTTCTTACTGGTAATAAGGTCGTAATGAATTACTGACCTTTCCTGTTTATAATAACTATACCTTTCATCCTTATGGGGTCGATAAAATAAAGTACCAGTAATACACTGGTTAATTGGTGGCCTTTTGCCAAAAGTAGGAACAATTATATATATATGTATATATATATATATATATATATATATATATATATATATAATAATTAATACAAAAACAGAGATAGTTTAAAGCTAAACTCTGACTGGTAACCATCTCACTCAATAAACATTAGGTTATATTTTAATATAAACCCAATTTAAGTGTTTGGGGTGCTAACAATATGTATTATGTGGAAAAGCTAGTTGTATTATTTTATGAGATATAATTAAAGTTAAAATATATCTCTCTTTCCAAACAATTGTTTCATTATAAGTTATCTACAAATTCGGAGAATATTTCCAGTTTATGTAAAAGCCTAATATACATTCATGTAAGAATATATTTAGGTGGGCGCTTATAAATCATCAGTGGAAGCCCATTAAACTTTGAATGGTTCATAAGGTTTCTGTTTAACATTTTCAGATATAATGCCCCCCAAAAAGAGATGCTCACTTGGTCGTAAAACGATGTCTCCAGCTAAACAGAAAAGAAGACGGTTGAATGAGTCGCAGGACGAAACTGAATTGCGATTGTCACAAAGTGCTTTACGTTCAGCAAATAGAAGAGCTGCTGAAACCGACGACCAGCGTAGAGAGCATCTAGCCAGCAATACATCTTACTGTACTTCGTCGTGTGCTAAGCTTAGTGATTTAGATTGTTCTATCCGTAATTCCTTGAATGCTGTGACTACTGCTGCAGCTAGAGCTACTGAAAATTAACAGCAAATATCACTTCGTAATTCCCTTAATGCTGTGGCTACTGTCGCTGCTGGAGCCGAGGAATCGCACTACGATCGCAGTATTAGACTAGAAAAGAACAATCGGCGTAAAGAAACTGCCCGGGGCATAAAAAGTCAAAACAATTCATAAAGGCTTTTAAAAACTTTCAATTATGATCCAACACTTAACCTCTCGATGCGGCCTGACATACAGATTGGGAATATGAGTTTAACTTGCAAGTTCTGTAGTGCAAATAAGTGGGTTGGAGAACCACCTGGAATGTGCTGCTCCAATGGCAAGGTTAATTTACTCCCCATAGAGGGCCCACCGCAGCCTTTGAAAGAACTTCTTACTGGCACAACTCCTAGGTCAAAAGATTTTCTTGAACTCATCAGAAAGTACAATTGTACCTTTCAGATTACCTCTTACGGGGCACGCGTTGTTCGAGAAGAAGTGTGGATGCCCACATTTAAAGTTCAGGGACAGATATACCATCTAATTGGATCACTCCAGCCTCAAGAAACAGAAAGGTCCGCGTTTCTCCAAATCTACTTTATAACTGACTACAATAGACAGGCTGACATACGTATTTCTATTATTCCTAAGTCTAATGGCGAGAAAAGTAAATCTGTTGACAAAGACATACTACTCGGTCTTCATGAAAACAACAGCTACGTCCAGAGCTTCAAATATGCCTTGGAATCAACACCTGTACCTAACTTCAACATCGTTATTGATGCTGACAAAAGGCCATCTGGGGAGCATGCTCGCCACTATAACGCCCCCGCATGCAATGAAGTAGCCGTTGTTCTCCATGGAGATCAGGATAAAAAAAGGGACATTGTCATTAAAAGTCGTGATGATACGCTGCAGGGGATTTGTGAAACGCATCAGTCATACGACAGCCTACAATATCCTCTGCTTTTTGCTTAAGGGGAAGACGGATATCATTTCGGCATTCCTCAAAGCAAGTCAAACAATTCTGACGAGACGTTAAACAATCCTGACGAGACGTCAAATAAAAGCGTATCCTGTATGGAGTTTTATACCTATCAGACATAATAGTTTTAATCATATTCATAGATCACGAGAGCTTTACCATCAGTTTGCAGTTGATATGGCTGCAAAAATGGTGTCTGAAAGGTTATGCTTCATTCACACGCATCAGAAACAGTTGTGTTCTGAATGTTACATTCACCTCCGTGATGGCATAAGGAATGATGCAGATCCCCGGAACCTTGGAAATGTGTGTATCCTTCCCTCTAGCTAAGTTATGGGGCCCCGATACATGTACGAAAGAACGCAGGATGCCATGACGTTTGTGCGCCATTGTGGTCGCCGAGATCTGTTCATTACATTCACGTGTAATCCGAAATGGGTTGAGATAACCCGTGAACTTTTTCCTGGGAAAAATTATTCGAACAGACATGACCTCATTGCCAGAGTGTTCAGACTGAAACTGGCTAAACTAATGGCTTTAATCAAAAAGGGTCAGGTATTTGGGGCTGTAAAATGTGACATGTTCACCGACGAATGACAAATGAGGGCTGCCACGTGCACATATTTTGATTTGGTGAGCTGATAAAATTAATTCAAATGCCATAGACAGCTTCATTTCGTCTGAAATCCATAACCCAGTAACTGACCAGGAATTACATGACATCGTCAAAGCTAACATGATTCAAGTCCGTGTGCGTCGGGTCATAATGGGCATCACACGTATATGAAAGGGGGTTCGTGTAGTAAGAGATACCAAAAAAAATGTGTTGACAAGACCCAGACTGGTGGCGACGGGTACCCCCTGTACAGGCGGAGACCGCCCGAGAACGGTGGCTTCACCACAAAAGAGGGAGATCAAGTCGACAATAGATGGGTGGTCCCTTACTGCCCGCTTTTCTTGAAGATGTTCAACGCCCATATCAACGTTGAGTTTTGCAACTCCGTCAAGTCGATAAAATACATATGCAAATATGTAAATAAGGGCTCTGATGCCGCAATGTTCGCATTTCAAGCTCAAAATAGCGGGGACGAGGTCACAGAATACCTGGCGGGGCGGTACATCAGTAGCAATGAAGCTTTTTGGCACCTATTTGGTTTACCCCTACACCAATGGCAACACGCCATCGTACAACTTGCAGTACATTTGGAAAATAGGCAAAGGGTTTATTTTACGGACCAAACCGCCTCCAAGTTGGCCGCCGATCCGAAAGAGACCACTCTGACGGATTTATTCAAACTTTGCCAATTCGATACATTTGCGCAAACAATTGTGTATCCCCAGATTCCATCCTACTTTATATGGTAAAAAAACACTTGGGTGCGAAGAAAGTCAGGTCAGGATGTTGAAAGACATCCTGGTGTAAAATTTTACAGCTGTCTTGAAATGGTTTACACTGTGCCCCCAAGTCAGCATGAGTGCTTTCATCTACACCTTCTTCTGCATGAAGTTGTAGGCCCACAAACTTTTCAGGACCTCAAAACTGTTGATGGAGAAATATGTGATGCGTACCGGGAAGCCTGCTTTAAACGTGGTCTTTGGGAAGATGATTCGCAATGGGATTCCACTTTAGCAGAGGTTGCTTTGTTGAAATCCCCTAAAAGTCTACTGGAACTCTTTGCCATTTTGCTTCAAAAGTGTAAATTGGGTGATCCCAAATTTTTATGGGTCAAGTACAGAGACTTCATGTCTGAGGACTTCCTGCGCCTGGGTCATCTGCAGTATCCTTCAGTGGAAATTGGTTACAGCGACATTATCTACAACAGGGCACTCATTGATATCGAGGACACCCTCCTAGACATCGGTGGGAGTGAGTTGGCGACGTATGGCTTGCCGTAAACCGTCAGAGATGAAGCTAACACGTTGGCCCCGGATTTGTTGTGGGAAACAGCATATCACATCGAATCTCTTTCCCAATACTTAGAAGAAAATGAGCCCAAACTTCTGTCGGACCAAAGGTTGGCCTATTTAACTATCATTGACGCGGTTCAAAATCAGACTGGGAGTATTTACTTTCTCGTTGCTCCTAGGGGTACCAGAAAACCTTTTGTAACGAAATTGATTCTCGCTAAAATTCGTCACGAGAAAAAAATTGCGTTGGCCGTTGCATCGTCCGGGATCGCTGCTACTTTGCTGCCGGGAGGCAGGACAGCACATTCAACCTTTAAACTCCCCTTGAATTTAATAAAAACTGAGACACCAACATGCAATATCAGCAAGAGCTCACACGAAGCTCTGGTTCTCAAAATATGTTGCCTCATTGTTTGGGATGAGTGCACAATGGCACACAAGGGTGCCCTTGAGGCATTGGATATGGCCCTAAAAGACATTAGGGATTCTACGGCTCCTGGGGGATCATGTTTCTCCCATGGCCAACTTTATGTTGCTTTTTCCCGCATAGGGAGCAGGAATGGACTTTTTGCTTTTACTCCTCAAGGAATGACACGCAATATCGTCTACAAAGTGGTGCTATAGATGTTGGTGCAGGTCTTGGAGGTGTTGGAGCTATGACGTCTCGAGAACAATTTCCTGGTAGGGTTACCCATGGAGGACAGATCTGACACCCAACGGCATAAGGTCCACCATCTTGCAACTTTGGTCTGCTAAATTCGGTATTTGAAGATTATTAACCCATCATTGATTGTCCAACTTTTAATAACTGTTTAACTGCTTTATGCACTTAATTGATAAGCTTATTCGCTTTCAAGCCACGTTTACCTGTATGTAACTTGTCATAGTAAATGAACAAACCCGAGCAACGCCGGGCTAAACTGCTAGTATATATATATATATATATATATATATATATACATATATAAAATTTCGCTCAACATGGCTGATTACACTAAATGTAATCTGAGTCTTTCGAATATTAATGATAATATTCGATTCGTTTATGCAAACGACCCACATTTTTAAAGCCATGTCAGTATAATGAGCCCCTTATTCTTGCACTTATGTTGGCATGTAAAATTGTTTAAAGCCAACATAAGACCAAGAATGAGGGAATATTCTACTGATATGGCTTTAAAAATGAGGCTTGTTTGCATAATTGCAAGCGAATCGAATATTATTATTGGGGGATTGGCAGTATCGGTAGAGGGTCGGACGCCATGCTTTCCAGCATAGTTACGTTCCTTTATGTTCTGAGTTCAAAACCCGCCAAAATAAAGTACCAGTAATGTACTGCCTAATTGTTGGCCTTGTGCCAAAAGTAGAAACAATTATTAATATTCGAGTAACTCAGATTACATTTACACACACACACACACACACACATACACACACACACATATATATTATATATATATATATATATATATATATATATATATATATATATATACGCGTGAATGTGTGCAAGTTTGTTAGCGTGCATGTGTCCATGCGGGGGTCGCTATTTATTTTTTTTACTAATGTAACACTAGGTTCTCCTTCTTTCATGAACTAATTGTTTACTTACTACACGAGAATTCTCTCTCTCTCTCTCACTCTCTCTCTCTCTCGCTCTCTCTCTCTCCCTATTTTTCTCTCTCTCTCTACTTTACTCTCTCTCACACACACACACATACCGGTACTTCTCCTTGTTTCGAAATATTGTCTATCTTTCCCTACTGGCGGCGTTACCAGTTTCACAAAATTCCACGATATGTCATCGGCGTCTCCCATTCTATTTCAAGTCAAAAGAAACTTGGCGACGCATGTTATCTATGTTAATTTGTTGTCTGATATGCATCTTTGTATTTATATATGTATATATATATATATATATATATATATATGTATATATATATATATATATGTATATATATATATATATATATATATATACATATATATATATGTATATATATATATATATATATATATATATATATATAATATTAATTCAAAATATTAACAAATATAGACATTCGTGTGATCAAGTATATTTTATCAAGTATATTTTATTATACATATTTCAGAGGTACTGAGCTATCTTCAACAGTACGTCATCATCAGATAAAATAAGATGATGCATGACATACCTTGACTAAGTAGATGGTTAAAATTCAGTCATGGCAGTCAATAAGATAGGACAAAACTCAATGTTTATATACCTTAAGATTGAGACATGAAAAAATTACATATAATACAGAGGGTGCGTGTGAGAAAGCTTATAAAGATACATAATAATAAAGAACTAGTAATATAATATAAACCTACATAACTGTTAGAAATTTAAATAATTTAAATTATTGAAGAAAGAAGAGTGAAAGACAGAGAGAGAAACAGAAGAGGAAAAAAGAGAATGACTAGAAGTATAGAATTATCTTATACACCAAAGCAAAAGAAAATTGATTAAGGATAGAGAAAGGAGGAGAATATAAATGTTTATTGTATAACACATAGGGTGGGAGATTTGTACTGTCGTGGATAAATAGCGTGTAATTAGATGATGCAAAAATATATATTTGGGCATAGCTCTGTGAATGAATAATTTCGAATCGTTAAATTATCTCGAAATAATCAATCAATCAAAATATCAAATATATATCTGGGTGTAGTTATATGACGGTTTATTTTCGAATCCCTAAGTTAATAAGAAATAGTCAATTAATCAATTATATATATCCCAGCGCATCTGGATGACCGTTAAATTTCGAATCTTTATGTTAGTTAGAAATAGTGAATTAATCTAAAGGCATAAGATTTCTGACTATAAAATTTATAAGTATTTATATTATAGTATAATATCATATTTAAAGTGTTTGCAAACATGAGAAAGAAAATCCAAATTAAATTATATCAAGACATTTTTTTTCTATATTAAAGAAATTTTATATTAAAAAATAATCATTATATAATTTAGTAAATAATTACAATTATAAATTTAAAATTTAAAATTAGAATGCCCTTAAATATCCAAACCCCATATAAGTGTACTTAAAAAGGATATTATTAAACTAGATATACGCATTTGTCTAAATTTATATAAAGTGTACATTGTTTAAAGTTTAAGACGATATTTGTCAGTTATATATAATATAATAAATATAATTACTGTTAATAGTGTTAAAAATAAAGTTTTATGTCAAGTATTATATTTAAAAAAATTATTCAACTAGGATCATGTAATACACATATACTATAAATATACAAATCAAACTTCATGAATCATAAAACACAGATTCAAAATATGTAAATGAATGGTTTGCAATCCTATAAGTGTCAAATATATAAGCTATATAATTTAAAAAATACAAGAAAATTGTTAAGGATTTATATTATAGTATAATATATTTAAAATGTTTGCAAACATGAGAAAGAAAAGACTTAAGATTTTCATCAACCCGAAGGTAATCCAAATTTAATTATAATAAAAAATTATATTAAAAAATAATCATTATATAATTTACAAAATAATTAACAATTAAGAATGCCCTTAAGTATCCACAGCCCTTATAAATGTACTTAAAAAGGATATTATTAAACTAGATATACACATTTGTCTAAATACATACAGAGTATACTGTTTAAAATTTAAGACGATATTAGTCAATTATATACATATAATAAATATAATTACTGTTAATAGTGTTATAAATAAAGTTTTACATCAAGTTAAGTGGAAAGAGTTAGTCGACTAGGATCGTGTACGACACATATACCATAAATATATAAATCAAACTTCTTGAATATTAAAACAACATATTCAAAATAAATAAATGAATGGTTTACAATTCCATATAATTGTCAAACATATAAGCTATGTAATTTAAAAATACAATAAACCCCTAAAAATTAAATGTATTTAAACAATCAAATGATATGCATACTCATCAAAAGATCTTGTTAACAGTCTATATGTTTATGTAGAACCCTTAATCCAACATTAATCATATCGTAAATAAAAAACAAATATTAGAAGGTTTTATAATCTATTATAGTATCGTTTTACGCACTCAGTTGATAATAAACGTCAAAATCAAAACTTATTTATTTAATGTTTTTTTCAATGTTTTTTCCTGACTTTTTGTGAGGCTTGTAATGTAGAAGAAGCTTTATGTAAGCAATTTGAGAATAATTCACTTTTTTTGTTAATTAAATTATCATAATTAGTAATTATTAATAGGTTCTCCATAGTACAAATATTGCAGTTAGGTTATATTGAAGAATTCAAGTAGATTTGACCATTACACAGCTTGGCCAAGAAATGGAGTATTTTAAATTTTTGTCTTTTAATGACCATATAAGTTGTGATAAATGGGTCGATAGTTTCCTATTAGGATTCGAGAAAGAATATTTGTGATTCAAAAATCTTAATTTAAATGTCGATGAAGTTGCACCAATATAGTTGTATGTGGTGTTATTTGTTTTTACGGTGCATTTATAGACCAGATTGCTATCCAGACAATTATTTTGCAGAGGGCAATTTGATCTATTTCTACAATTACATTTCGATTTATTGTTATTACTATAAATTGAACAATTGACATTAACATTGCCAGTACTTGGAAGTGTTCTATAGATTGTGCTTAAATTAATGTTATTGTTATTCCCAGTATTAATATTGCTAGTGTCAATATATTCATTATCTCTATTTGTTTGTTGGTTATGATTTAGAATTCTATTATTTATTTTTGCAATGTTCTGGGCCATATACATAGTTGTAGAATAAGAAAGCTTAATTGCGTGTCTGTTAAATATGGAACGGTATTTATGTTTTATGGGAAAACATTTATCTAAAGCTTTAAAGAATAGATTTGCCAGTGGTGTTTTGATTGCTACAGATGCGGGAGGAGCAAACCATATAACTGATTTAGTTCTGATTTTTTCCCCCGATTTATTCACTTTAAGGATTTGAAAATAAACCGTCATATAACTACACCCAGATATATATTTGATATTTTGACTGATTGATTATTTCTAGATAATTTAACGATTCGAAATTATTCATTCATTAAGCTATGCCTAAATATATATTTATATATATATTTTTGCATCATCTAATTATACGCTATTTATCCACGACAATACAAATCTCCCACCCTATGTGTTATACTATAAAAAAAATGTTCTCCTCCTTTCTCTATCCTTAATCAATTTTCTTTTGCTTTCGTGCATAAGATAATTTCTCTTTTTTCCTCTTCTGTTTCTCTCTCTGTCTTTCCCTTCTTCTTTCTTCAATAATTTAAATTATTTAAATTTCTAACAGTTATGTAGGTTTATATTATATTAGTAGTTGTTTATTATTATAAGCTTTCTCACACGCGTCCTCTGTATTATATGTAATTCTTTCATGTCTCAATCATAAGGTATATAAATATTGAGTTTTGTCCTATCTTATTCACTGCCACAACTGAATTTTAACCATCTACTTAGTCACGGTATGTCATGCATCATCTTATTTTATCTGATGGGGACGTACTGTTGAAGTACCTCTGAAATATGTTTAATATTAATAACTCCGGAAAACCATCACTGTGGATTGCTTCTAATCCATTGTAAAACTGTATTCATTAATTTATTCATTGAACCTTGTTTAACCTTTAAATATATATATATATATATATATATATATATATATATATATATATATATATATATATATATATATATATATATATATATTTATATATATATATATATATATATATATATATATATATATATATATATATATACATATATACATATAGAGACACACAGTATACACTGAGGATGAAAAACTCAGAGCTGTATGGGTACCTCGCGAAAGTCAGCTCCAAAGTGACACAGAGGAGATTCAGGTTAGCTGGACATGCTCACCGACATCCAGAGTTGACATTGCACTCAGTACTCCTGTGGGAGACCCTACATGGACGAGGAAGACCAAGGTTAACGTATGTTTATGCCCTAAGGACGGGAACTGGTCTGTTGGAGAGGCAGGACATGAGAGCGACGAGGGACAGAGACCGCTGGAAAGAACTTGTCCATGGATCTCGGGAATTTTACCTGCCCTGGAATACACACACACACACACACACACACACACACACACACATATATATATATATATATATATATATATATATATATATACATACAAATAGTAATAACAAATGTGAAGACAAAAATTCAAAGAGGACTCGATAACAAGATGCCGTTAAGGGTGAAAGCAACGATTCCCTGCTTAAACTTTAATCTGTTCTTATAATAAATACACATACATACAGCATATATATATATGTGTGTCTGTGTTATATATATATATATGTACTAGCTGCAGTACCCGGTAATACGAGGGAAAGGTGGGGTTAATCGCAGCTCCTAGAGTGCGCCTGAAACTGCTAGCGAGCCTGGGTGCCCATACTGGATTTTCAGTAGCAACCTTTGCTATATGTGTTTATGGCACTTCAATTTTCTTTTGTGGAACTATCAATAGTTGTTTAAGTCATCAGTCCTTCTTCCATCCAGCTTTCTTCATTCAGAGTGAATAAGCCGGGGAAGTTTGATCTCGAAGAGTATCGAACTTATTCAACAAACTTATGTTTAGAAATAGCAAACTTGCTGGCTTAGCGCTCAAGAACAAACACAAAATCAATTGAGGAAGTCATCACAATTATTGAAGAAATTATAACCGAGTGAACATATTCAGGTACTTTTCAAGCACCCTGTATATCACCATGTGTAAAGTCCTTCGAATGACCGAATCAATTCAATAAAACCATCCCGTTTTCCCCCTATAGTAAATATAACCCGAGAAAACACACCATAATAAGAAGTGTTGGCCATAAAGAAAGCCTTGTAACGTTCACTGTTGCAAAGTATCAATAATGGGCGAGAAGTTACATCTTCTTAATTCGTGTTAATCTTCCCACGATCCGACACCTTGAAATATCGACATCAAAGACGGCATGTTACATTTAACATGCCGGGAGTACGAATAATCGTCAACATACGATTTGGGTTTTATTCTTCAGACTAATCTCATGCTAAGCGAACTTCGAGGTCATTGATCATCACACTTTTTTGTAACTTATCACATATTCCTGCAGTTGACCCTAATGTGACCTAAGCGTGTTCACGTGTTCAGAATCCATATCAGTGGATGTGATATATATATATATATACAGATACATCTGTTAAGTCGTCAACAAAAAATAGATGTTGTCTGCTTTGTTTGAAATTTCTTTATGTATATTTCTAATAAGTTGTTGCCTCGTTTTGGAGGACTGAGTTGTGGGAGGAGGAAGGGGTGTAATGGGAGGGAAGGTTTAACATACAGTAGTAGTATCTCTTCTTCTCCCTCTGTCACTGAAACGTCTTCTCTTTACTCCTTCGTTGTAAAGATGTCCCCAGGAGTTCCATTATTAATTTTTATTGAAATCCCATTAGCCAGTCCTGTTTCTGAATATGTGTGTTGCTTAATATGTGTGTAAAGATTCATCAGGATCGGATCACTGGTGTAGGCGTCAACTGGTTATACATACAGATACACAGATACACAGACAGACAGAAATTGCCATTTATATAGTATATATATACATATATATATATATATATATATATATATATATATATATATATATATATATATATATATATACGCACATTCCAAATATAATATACACCACATAGTGTATAACTTTAATCACAATATGTAATTGTTTGTGTTATACTGTGAATTATTTGGCAAGACATGAAATTTTGACAAATTATTCGATTCGTATATTTTGCAACATGATATACCGCAACATTATGTTTTGAGCACAAACTAGTGAAATATGTGGTTTTCTAATATTTATGTATACTTTTGAAGAATATGATAAAATGTTTTCTATTCCGTTTTAATTTTTGCAGAGGGAACTACAATTGAAATGAAAAATGTACTTCATAGGAATATACAATTATTCATAATATTCGCTCTAATAAAATGTTTACATTCCTTATTTTAAAATCTAATTCATTTTATGTAAATAATCATTTTTAAAATTCAATTGTCGTTGATTTAGTTTTCTGTACAAAACGATATTGCTTAATTCTGTTCACTGAAAATAGTAATAATTCCGTAAAATTGAGCATATATAATAAAATACACATACGATGATAAATTATGTAATAACGATTACCACCATCTAAACATTCATCTTAAAGAAACCAATTATTCATACAGTTGTTTAATATAAAGAACAAAACCAACATCAAATAGTTGCATGAATTAACACATATAGTAGTAAAATAAAAATAAAAGTATTGCAAAATTATTGCAGAATTCTTTAGAGAATTTAAGACAATAGATTGAGAAATTCCAAATATAGAAACCTTAATAACAATGATAAATATAGGAAGATTTCATTTTTATTACCTTCAGTTACAGAGGAATTTGGGAGAAAATATAATTTTCATCTAAAATGCAATGGTTATCATGCTATTTAGCATGAGACATAATACAAATATCCAAATGGGTGACTACATTTTTTATGCTCAATAATATATATACTTTGTAATGGCACGTTCTGCTCTCTTTAAAAATAGAAGATTATATATATATTCTACTCAACCTTATGTTAAGTAACAATAAGTTTAGTTAATTAATAATTATATTTTGTTATATTTTTCCATTGCAGAATTTGACAATACTGTATACTTCTGTTATGTCAGAAATTTGCCTCGGGTATGTACAAGGTCACTATTGCGTTGTTATTGATAAGCATTATATTTTTTGTTTGTTTATTTTTAAATATTATTTTATGCGTGTGGCGTTAATAATCATATTATTGTTCCAAAGTTGCTTTCAATCCACATTCTAATTTTCTACGCTCTCTTTCTCTCTATACTCCTCACCCTCTCTCTCTCCCTCTTATGTTTTTCGCAATAATATCAATGCGAATTTCTTTCAACACTATGTCATTGATCACTGTGTACAGGCAGAGAACCTTACTCTGTCATTATCAGTATTGGGATACTGAATGTATTTATACTATTTGCTTTTTACACGATTTACATTGCATATATCGACATGGTTCGTGGGCCTGCCTGATAACAATCAACATTTTGTGTAACTTCATTTAATTGCAGCATTATGATTTCTCCATATTTCCTTTTGTGTGTTCCAGCATCATAAAATTCTATGTAGTAAGGCTTTGCTGTGTATAGCTCAAACTAGTCCCTCAAAAACAAGCGTGTGATTCTTATTAACCTCATGGTGGATCCTTCTTGGTATGTCAGTATAATGGAAGAGTTTTATTTCGATTTGTTCAGGTGATATAGTTTAAGATATATTCGTGTTTAAGATACTTTTTTGTTCAAATCATCATTTCTTTTCCTCTGAGAATTTGATTCTGTTATTTTCAGTCTCTGGCATGTCTATCATACTTAACATGTTCTGCAGATGTAGGTATTTCATTGTTTTGTATGTTGAGTAGTTATTTCATTTGTAGCAACAGGGCTTATATTTCGGGCGTAATTTAATACATGTCTATGTAAAACTGGGTTGTGAAGTTGGAATTGTTGTGATCATATTCTCAATCACATTAAAATGGTTTCTTATTAAGGCACAATGTCTGTAATTTAGGGGAGAGAGGGGAAATTCGATTAAATCGATCCTTGTGAGTGACCTGTACTTTATTTTATCGAACCCGTAAGGATGAAAGGCAAAGCAAACGTCGGCGGGATTTTAACTCAGGCCTTAAAGGACCGTAACTCTATGCCGCGAAGCATGTTGTCCGATGTTCTACCCTCATTAATCTGTTTAACATAAAATATTTATCAACATTATAAGGCATTTGTAGATAAAATAACTACTTGTCAATATTAGTTTATTAGTGGTTAACTTATAATTCATTCTCGGGGTGATTTCCATACGACTATAATACACTTCGCTACTATTACGTGTAATACATTCAGTTTTTATATTCGTTTATTTACTACTTCTTCCATTCTACTCATCAGTGTAAAAACACAATTATCATGGCTTATCTGCATAAAAATAATAACTCATAAATGGGGATCAAAACTATCTCATTTAAGATTAAAATTACACCAACGTGGATTTGATTGTATCACATAATAACTAAGTGTTATTATTGAGTGGAAAAAGATTGGGCATGAGGATGCGTGAGAATTGAACCTTCAGCTCTTATTTTTGTTTATACCAGCTTGTCCTCTTGCAAACTTCTATTGTATCGGTTGCAGCTATGGCTTCAAACAGGGTGTATATTTACTTTCGTTAGGACCACACGACTATTTAAATGCATTGCATTCTCCAGAACATAAGATTTTAATTGAAGGGAAGTTTTTACAAACAAAAACATTATTCTTAGGTTTGTGTCACAGTAGAGTATAACAAATCCGGGATGAAGGATGAAGTTAATGAGATCTAATATCGTTTGTTTGATTAAATATGTATCCTATAGGTAATTATCGAGACAGAATAATATTAAATGTCATAAGAAACAGTAATCAGTAATATACATTTAATTACATAACTCATTTTAAAATACAACTGCCCAGTATATCTGTTCTTGAAAATATAATAACCGAAAAGCTAATTTTAAAACCACTAATATTTTTTACTAATAAGGTAATGTAAGAAAATATAGTTATACAAATATATAAATGAATCAAGCACGAATTATAAATTAAAATTTAATGGCTACATTCTTTTGAAATACGACGAAAAGATATATATTAATTAGTGTGAGAAGAGAGTTATATTTAGACGATATTATAAAGGATTTGGAAAGAAAAAATTCAAACATCCTTTGTGTGAACAATATTTCAATAGATATATAAAATAAGGCAATACGCCAAGAGAGATTGTTCCAATAGCCTCCCCGGTAAAGTCTAAAGTCTATGCTATGTGTCTGGGAAAGTGATGCAGGGAGATTGTCGAGTACAAGCCAGCTGATGAACAGTGTGTTTTTCGACCCGCACCCACCACAGCCGACCAGATATTCACATTGCGGCAAGTATTCGAGAAATCGTGGGAGTATTACCAAGAAATATATTCTTATTCTGTCAACTTCGAAAAGGCATCTGACCGCGTGCCTCTGGTCCTGATGTGGATGGCTGTTCATGAGTATGAAAAAAACTTCCCACCAGGCAATAGATATCGCAACATAATTAACAAAAACGTGATTAAATTATCCTATTTGACTACACCTAACCTCGCATCACACCTAGCACGCACGAACATTAGGAAGACTAGGGAAGGTTTCGAAACAATTAAAATGGCAGCTAACCACCAGCAACCGACTACACTGAGAAATAGGCAACATAATAGTATCACTGAGCCATGTAATCCTATAGAGGCCCCTAGTGATAATGCTAGTAACCAAAGTTCGGGAGGTACGCTAACTGATCGAACCGGCAGTTGCAATTGTAGGCGGAGTAGTAACTTTCCCCTAAGGGGGGGGCTTGCCTCATGAAAAACATCGTATATGCATGTGACGTAACATACCCAACTCTACCAAAACATATATAGGATCAACGTCCAATACATTTAAAACTAGATATAACGCGCATATGGTTACATTTAGACACGATAGATATAAGAATGCCACTTCACTGGCGGGGTACGTCTCCTTTTTAAAAAATAATAGTACCCCATACAAAGTTTTTTGGAGGAAGCTTACTAGATCCACGCCATACCGACCGCAGAGCGGGAGTTGTGACCTGTGTTTACTAGAATGCCATGCCATAATACACTCTAAACTGAACCTGCTTAACAGGAAATCTGAAATTGTCTCCTATTGCCAACACAAAATCCTGAGTTCCTTCTTCTATTTTAAACCTAGCACATAGACGTAACATATATTACGCAACCCCCACCTAGATATACCCCTCCTTGACTATAACCCCCCCTGCCCCCCCCCAACCCATAACCCAGATACATAGGTAGCCTATAGGTGGAACAGTCCCCCACCCGGCTACAGCTTTTGGAGAATAGATTTTGGGACACAAGACAGTGTGGAGTAAATAGAATGTCATACTCTCATCTAGGTTACACCACTGCTGGATGGCATTTTACCTCAGCCCTCATCTTAAGTTGCGCTGCACGTCCGCCCCGTAATACTGCAGGCTCCCCTGCGACTCATTCATTTATTTATTTCTCTATGGACCCCCATAAATATGCCTATGTGGGTGCATGTCATCGAATATAGGTGTGTGCACGTGTGTGGGCCTATGTGTGTGTGCGTTGGTCTGTCGGGGAACGAGGAGGCGCATGTGTGTGTGCATATGTGTACACTGGCCAGTGCCGCGGCATGATCACATTCTGTGGATCCAATGTCATATGCTTTATATCTTGTGGATAAACCTCTATCGCTATAATAACCCCTCAGGTTCCGTATAACTTAAATCTCGCTCACCCCCACGTGTCTGTGTATATGCATGCGTGTCATGGGGTAGTGATCTATATGTCTGCGTGTAGGTGAATGTGGGCTCGTATGTGTGTGTGTGTGTGTGCGTGAATACATGTGTGTACATGTGTGTGTGCACGCATACATATGGGGGAATATCCACCCATGTGCTAGTGCACCCCAACCTCTGGTACGTATGTGTTTATGCATGCGTACAAATATGGGTGTGTATGAGTGTGTGTATGTCTGCGCGCATGGCCGTATATAACAATACACCCCAGCCTCTATCATATGTGCGTGTGTATGCGTGTGCGTGTGTGTGTGCATGAATATATACATATATGCGTGTTTGAGTGTGTGTGTCGCTGTCCATGTGTACACTTGGACAGATGCGGGAACGTCTGTGGGTGTGCATTCATATACTAGTTCACCCCAACCTCCACCATAAAACCAGGGCTTCTTCCTCCCTATTCCCTATTGCCTTCCCTGTATGATACAAGTGAAGATCCACTCATGTAATAACACACTATGTATTATATATTATGTATTTGGCTGTGTCGCCGAAAGGTCATTTGGAGGGAACTCTCGGAGAGAGAATTTTTTTTCTGTAGAAGTCTTCTCTATATGTGGTGTTTAACATGAATTACTCCTGTAATACTCTTCTTTGAGAGGAGCACGATATGTAAAGTAACATATATGTATTGTCGCAGTGGAAACTGAGAACCACCTCCCCTCTTGCTGACCCAAATGTATACTCAAGACCAGAACACCACTTTCCACAATATAAGAGAAGAATGCGGTTGCCGGAATATTGATGACCAAAACATCATATTGGGTCAGCAACGAACTAGGAATATCGGATGCTCCGTCAATGACCGGGTAAGCACAGATAGAATTCTATTTGCATTGAAATATACGAACTTGTGGATCTGTTGTGGGGTCGAACACAAACACAGACGACCGCACAGATGAGCGATGGGCTATGCCCTATGGGTTGGACTTGCAACTGCATTGAAAGATGTGTAACTCTAGTATACATATTATTTATTATTAAGATGTATAAACTTGACACACTTATTATCATCTTATATTCTCTCAACTAATTTCTTTGTGATTATATTTCTCTCTCCCGTTTTCTCCCCCCATATTTATAATATTGTTATTTAACAAAATCTGTTTTTACATTGTGTTTTTCCCTTTCTGATACTTGCTTATATTTTTTATATATCCTCAATATATTTTTTAATATATATATATATATATATTTTTTTTTTATTTTTATTTTTATTTATTTTTTTTTTTTTTTTTTTTTTTTTCATTCTTATCCTCCTTATATCTTATTTCATTCTTACTTTTATATCTTATTATAGTGTAATATTCCCTATGCCTTATTATACATTATTAACTATAAATTATTATTATTATTATCCCATTTCTAATTACCTCATGTACTTTCTCCTCCGTTATATATATATTATATGCCCTTTGTGTGTGTGTAGTCTCTGCACACCCTCTGCACCCTACTATCAATGCCACCCCATCTATGGCTTCACTAACCACTCGATTCCCGAGAATGAATATGACCACAGCTAGTAAACAAGGACCCACACCCCACCCTCCCGCACCTAAATTCGACTTATTGTCCCCTGCTTTTGCTCTTTACTCTCTTTACTCTTTGTTCTTGAATGTTTGGTTGGTAGAGTCCATAACACCAATCAAACCCCTTCTATAGCTCTGAAGGATCCTACGGTTACGTAAGGAAGAAACATTGTAAGCCAATAAAAAATGGTTGATGTTGTAGTCGCTCTTGTGTTCTTTATCATATATATATATATATATATATATATATATATATATATATATGAGAATAAACGTGCTGCGGAGTTGCAAATGGGTTACATATGAATAAAGTGGTCCTTCAGCAGTGATCTTCCAACTAACATCGGTATTTCTTCGCTTTATAGCTCCGGTTGGTGCGAGCGACGGCTCAACGACTTTCTTTAGCCGTTGCTCGCACCAACCGGAGGTATATGGTTTTTAAAGCGAAGAAATACCGATGATAGTTGGAAGATCACTGATGAAGGACCACTTTATTTATATGTAACCCATTTGCAAGTCCGCAGCACGTTTATTCTCATATTTACACATATTTCTTTCCCCCGCTGTGACCCGTCTATTTCGTTCTTACTGCTTCCTCTTTCACTGTATCTTTACCCTCTCTAACAGTCACTCTCTCTGTTAGCCTCTTCCTCACCCTTCACTCACTCACTCTCTGTTACTACTTCGCCTCCTCCTCCTTCTTCCCGTTAGACCTGTGCGTAATTCTTTTCTTTCGCACGCTTGGCCAGGCCGGTCGGCATTTTTTCTCTCTCTCGTCTACGATTTCACAGAACTTATGTTTACCGAACTCACGGACTAGACCCCTTCTTGCTCCCGTTAGACCTGTGCGAAATTCCTTCCTTGCTCTCATTTCAACCAGGTTTGATGGTCTTTATTCTCTCTCGTTCACGATTTCACCGAACTTATATTCATGGAAATTTGGGACTTGACTCGTTCTTCCTCACTTTTCGTTGCTTCACCATCTTTGTTTGTTTACACTCTCGCTGTTCCCTTTATTTACATATCCCAACGACTTTCTTTAGCCGTTGCTCGCACCAACCGGAGGTATATGGTCTTTAAAGCGAAGAAATACCGATGATAGTTGGAAGATCACTGATGAAGGACCACTTTATTCAAATATATATATATATATATATATATAAAATAAAATAAAATAAATAAGTCAAATGTTTAAAATTTGGCTTCGTTTATTACTGCTATATATATTTCGGTGACAGCCATCTTTGGCTGTGACCTCTTCAGGCAGTCCCAATTAGTGTGGTAGAGACGAGTACAGATGTTGTTGAGGTGTTTAACTTTCTCAACACTCTGATATGCCCAGTTCCTGGTTGGATTGTTATTTCACTGAGGAACTGGAATTCCAGTTCCTGGTAGGGTTGTTATTTCACTGAGGAACTGGGATTCCAGTTCCTGTTAGGGTTGTTATTTCACTGAGGAACTGGGATTCCAGTTACTCAGTGAAACAACAACCCAACCAGGAACTGGGAATATCAGAGTATTGACAAAGTTAAACACCTCAAAAACATGTGTACTCGTCTCTACCACATTAATTCGGACTGCCTGAAGGGTTCACAGCCAAAGATGGCTGTCACCGAAATATGTATAGCAGTAATAACCGAAGCCAAATTTTAAACATTTGACTTATTTATTTTATTTTATTTTACATTAATCCGGAGTAACCAAACCAACCTGCGCACGTCGTCGAGTGATCCAATCTGCATACTCAGGTGTTGGTTGTATACCAACACCTATATCTATATATATATGCACATGTATATATGTATATATATATACGAATATATATATATATACACATGTATATATATATACATATCACATATATATATATATATATATATATATATATATATATATATATATATATATATATATATATAGTAATAATAATAAATTTGAAGACTAAGATCCAAAGAGGGCTCGATAAGGATAAATATATATCAAATATATAAAACCGTAGAGCAAATATTAAAATAACAGATTAAAGTTTAAGCGAAGAATCGCTGCTTTCACCCTTAACGGGATCTTCTGAAACTAACAAAGTCAATCTGTAAACGCAGAAGTGGATATTTCAAAAAACGTTGCAACCGGAGGAAGACAGGAAGACGATACTTTGGTTCGTGGAAACGTTCCCTAGCAAAGAACGGGAAAAAACGAATATAATACGTCATTAATAGGAGCGGTGAAAAACAATTACGCGCAAAGACAGAACGACGTTTATGGTATAAAAGAGGTCGTAGACTAATGTTCTCTTAGGTGGTTCATAGAGACGTTCTCTGGCAATGAACGAAAAAAACGAAAATAATACGTCATATGTGGAACGTGGAGAACAATTGCACGCAAAGACAAAACCACGTAAATGGTATAGCAGAAATCGTAGACTAAAATTCTAACTAGGAGACCGAATGAATCTCCGCTTCAGAGTGAAGAATAAAGTAAATAAATACAATACAGAGGTAATAGAAATTAAATAAATACATACGCGCATACAAATACGTACATACACAAGCAGACGCGAAAACACTTAGCATAGGTATACAAAACCACGCACATATAAATATGTGTGTGTGTGCGTGTATACAAATAAATAAATAATTAAATAAACGTATATAAATAAATAAATACGTATATAACAAGAGCACACACATACCTACATGTAAATACCAAATGTTCGGAGACGTAAGTCAACCAAAACAAGAAGTACACATATACACACACCCTACATACGTACGAACCTGCATACTCACACAGATGGAAAACTCCCGTATACACATAACCAAACCATATGTACCAGAATATATAAAATTATACGCCATAACATATACAATCAAATATACGTACGAGAAAGTATACGTACTTTCACAAAACATACAGGTAATATATACTTACCTATGCAAATAAGTAATGGTATAAACAAAACATGTACTTAGCTACCACATCAAGACGTAAAATATCCACGTATAGATCGTACTATCCGTTAGGGTATCACGTGGGGCTGTAATACAGGATAATTGCACACAGCTTTCCTGTATTACGAACGCGCATGCGCAGAAACTCGGTCACTTCACACAGGCAATACTAGACTGCGTGCGGGAGTTGTAAGTGAGATAACTGCGAAAGTCCGCAAATTTTTAGGTTGAAAATAAAATAAAAAAATTTTAACATAAAATTACAAAGAATCAGTCCGGATCCTTGTAGTTATACCATTACTTATTTGCATAGATGTTTGGTGACGTGTGGACAACGTGTGAAAAATTCACTTCTCGTGTTTAGGCAATCACTATTGTGTAAATAGGACTTGAAATGACTTGACTGCTGTTTCTAGTTGTCGATAACACTATTCACGCCACTGGGACGAAGCTGGTATAATGTGTGTATTTTTAGTTACTACAGCACGTGTTACTGGCCAGTCGCTGATTTGAACATAATGCGTAAACGCAGACAGCTGGACTTCTTCCTTGTTGAAAATCAAAGTATCGGCATCGGTGGTTTACCATTCGATTAAATGTTGAAATATATTTCTTTAATGGAATAGATACAGGGAAGATTAATCATATTATAAGGTATCTATTTTTGAAGTTCTAGTTAACTTTATTTAGTTACCTACCTAGCTATGTGTACTTACACACGTGTAAAATTTATGCCCTGATTGTTTCATATGTTTATTTATATGTTAATCAATTTCTAGTTGTTATATATATATATATATATATATATGTATATATATATATATACAAATATATATATATATATATATATATATATATATATATATGTATATATATATATATATATATATATATATGTATATATATATATATATATATATATATATATATGTATATATATATATATATATATATATATATATATATATGTATATATATATATGTATATATATATATATATATATATATACACACACTAATATATATATACATATGTATATATATATAGATAATTTAATATATCTACTAACATAAGCACACAGATGTACGCTAATGCCAGCAAATACACAGGTTATGTCATAGTACCTAGGTGGTTCAATGTAGGAGAATGCAGAACAGTAATATATAAGACGTAAAATAAGAAAATTTCTTTAAAAAATTTTTTTTTTTAAATTTACTTACTTACTTAAATTTCCACTCCAACTAATTAGTTTCTGCAATGGGATAAAGATAGTTACGTAATGAACTGTTGAGAATTTCATTGCGTCATCAGGGAGGTCATTCTCAGCCGAGTCTCCAGGCGATGCGCGGACACTGGGGACTCATATAAAAATAATAATAATTCGGCAACTGGAACAGCTATCGAGGACTGGATTCCAGCTACTGAAAATTCTCACTGCCACTGATCATATGGCCGATTCTAAAGAATCAATCACGTGACACAGAGGCTAGTCAGTAGGAATGGGATGGTAAGATGACAGACGCCTACTAACACCCCCCAAAAAAATTTAGAAGTGGTTTTGGCAGGTTTGCTCGACAAATCAGTGATTTGGAGGTAAATATAGATAATTTAATATATCTACTAACATAAGCGCACAGATGTACGCTAATGCCAGCAAATACACAGGTTATGTCATAGTACCTAGGTGGTTCAATGTAGGAGAATGCAGAACAGTAATATATAAGACGTAAAATAAGAAAATTTCTTTAAAAAAATTTTTTTTTTTAAATTTACTTACTTACTTAAATTTTCACTCCAACTAATTAGTTTCTGCAATGGGATAAAGACAGTTACGTAATGAACTGTTGAGAATTTCATTGCGTCATCAGGGAGGTCATTCTCATCCGAGTCTCCAGGCGATGCGCGGACACTGGGGACTCATATAAAAATAATAATAATTCGGCAACTGGAACAGATATCGAGGACTGGATTCCAGCTACTGAAAATTCTCACTGCCACTGATCATATGGCCGATTCTAAAGAATCAATCACGTGACACAGAGGCTAGTCAGTAGGAATGGGATGGTAAGTTGACAGACGCCTACTAACACCCTCCCAAAAAATTTAGAAGTGGTTTTGGCAGGTTTGATCGACAAATCAGTGATTTGGAGATAAATATAGATAATTTAATATATCTACTAACATAAGCGCACAGATGTACGCTAATGCCAGCAAATACACAGGTTATGTCATAGTACCTAGGTGGTTCAATGCAGGAGAATGCAGAACAGTAATATATAAGACGTAAAATAAGAAAATTTCTTTAAAAAAATTTTTTTTTTTAAATTTACTTACTTACTTAAATTTTCACTCCAACTAATTAGTTTCTGCAATGGGATAAAGACAGGTACGTAATGAACTATTGAGAATTTCATTGCGTTATCAGGGAGGTCATTCTCAGCCGTCTTATATATTACTGTTCTGCATTCTCCTGCATTGAACCACCTAGGTACTATGACATAATCTGTGTATTTGCTGGCATTAGCGTACATCTGTGCGCTTATGTTAGTAGATATATTAAATTATCTATATTTATCTCCAAATCACTGATTTGTCGAGCAAACCTGCCAAAACCACTTCTATATTTTTTTTGGGGGGTGTTAGTAGGCGTCTGTCATCTTACCATCCCATTCCTACTGACTAGCCTCTGTGTCACGTGATTGATTCTTTAGAATCGGCCATATGATCAGTGGCAGTGAGAATTTTCAGTAGCTGGAATCCAGTCCTCGATAGCTGTTCCAGTTGCCGAATTATTATTATTTTTATATGAGTCCCCAGTGTCCGCGCATCGCCTGGAGACTCGGCTGAAACCCATGGCCTCCAAATACCTGATACTCAAAAACTCAGGAATGTCCAGTAGTGCTAAGTTTAATATTCTGATCGCAGATTTGGTACGAGTGTTGAAGAATGTGTCCCGCATGTGCCACCCAACAGAAATGGAAAGACACATCCAACACTTCATCAACCGCATGCAGTTCTCTGGTTACAACCAAAGAGACAGAGTTAGAGTATACGAAGGAGCCGTGGAGAAGTATAAGACCCTCCTAGAACTGGACATGAAAGGAATTTCCCGATTATACAGTAGCAAATCATGGCATAGCTTAGATAGGGATAGACATAAGATAGGGAAAGCCACCTCATGGTACGACAACCAGAGATACCAGAGTGTCATGTTTGTGGACGCTACCTCCGGAGGGAAATTAACTAACGAGTGTAGAAAGGCCCTGAGAAAGACCCACTTAAAAATTAAGGTGGTAGAAAAGCCAGGAACCACCATAAAATCCCTGATCAGCAAAACCTTTCCTTTTAAGAAAACCCACTGTACCAATAGGAAGTGTATCATATGTAAGGTAAACCCCCGGATAAACTGTAAAACTAGAAACGTAGTCTATAGCATAATAGGTACAGAGGGTACATGCAGAAACATGACAACAACATACATAGGTGAGACAGCTCGTAGCATAGGTGAAAGGATAGATCAACATTGGGGGGAACTAAAAGGACGAAAAAACAGGTCAGTACTATACGAACATGCTAGATAACAACATGAGGGTAACATAGACAACATAGACATTAGAATAATATCTAAACATAGAAATGACCCAGCAGATAGGCAAATCAGAGAGGCCAGTGAAATAGAAATTAGAAGGCCAAGACTAAACAGAAAGAATGAATGGAATAACAACAACACCAAAACAAACAACACTGACCTAAGAGAAGTATAAATAAGTAAATTAAATAAAATTAATAAATAAATAAATACATACAGAAACACAAGCACATAAAAACACACTAGTCACCCATCACACAGCAAACAAAACACTATACACACACGCAAACGCATGCGCAAAGAAGACAAAATAAACAAACAAGCAAATAAATAAATAAATATATAGACAGACTGAATAAAAATGGCGTAGACATATAATACACAGGAGGAAACAATAACACCACTGACGATTTTGCAGATGTGCAACGAAAGATTTATGATAATCTATATATATGTGTTTGTGTCTATATTGTGTCTGTATTATTTTTGACCGTCGGTCAGTCAATGGCAACATTGAGGACCGAGTAAGTTAGATTACCGATATAAAAGACACAGAAGCGAGAAGCGAAAACCAACCAAACAGTGAGTGTGTTCTGTTATTAATTCTGGCAATATTACACAAATATGACCCTCCCCAAGTATAACAATATTTGTTTCGACACACGATTTTATATAAAAAACCTCGCAAAACTAATTCATCGCCGCCATGGCATTATCTTGTGCCAAGCTGACAGGTTATTGAAAGACACTGTTTTCTGTTATATAAAAACTACAATAACAATAGAACAAATCCGCTTCTTAAAACACTGTGTTTCCTCCAAAATATACACCACAAACATATCAAAACAAGTAAATAATTTATTATTGAACAAAACACAAGCTGAACGACTAAAACACACAATAACAGTTAATATGAAAAGAACAACATACACAAAAGTCAACGAACTTTACAGACAGAAACGCATTAACGTTAAGGAAGTCCGAAATCTCACCACAGCAAACGAGAGGGATAACTTCATGAGCGTCATCCGACGTGAAACGAAATACGCCCGAAACGAATGCAATAGGCATTTCAATAAGAAATTAGAATGGATGAATAAGAAAAAAACTACAAGAAAGGAAAATAGAATATTCTCAAAAATACCCAGATAACATCAACAATATCTGTATGACTGATGTAAAACTACCTGAAGAATTTACCAATGACCACACAGTAAATATTTATGGGAACACTTTAATCAGTGAACAAGAACAACAAATCCTGCAGCTACCACCAAAATTTGCCATCTACAAAAAGATTAACCCTATGCAGTGCAAAACGGAGCTGGAAAAATGTTTCACAAAAATACGTTGGAATGCAAAGGTAAACAACAACAACAACAATAATAACGGTAGTAGTAATATAAACAATAACTCTGAGTATAGAAACAACAGCCATGACAATAACAATAGCAGGAAAGTGAGAAATAGTAATAATGGTAATAATACTAACGATAGACAGAACAACAACAACCACAATAATAATAATAATAATAATAGAAACATTAACCACAGACACAGCAGCAGCGACCACAGTAGTAATAACGGTAACAATACGAACAACAACAACAATAACCACAGTGGTAATAATGGAAATAGTACATGTGGCAACATCAATGATAGACACAACAAAAACAAGAAACATAATAAAAGTAAAAACCACAATGGTAGAAATAACAGTAACAACAACAATAACGGTGAAGCAAACAACAATACATCTAGCAATCATAACAATAATAATAATGCCAATGATAGAAACAACAACAACCACCATGATAACAATAATAGCAACACACACAACTATGACGATAGATATAATGACAACCCCTTAGAGAAACCATTTTTCAACCCAGCTGACAAAACATATAAGATGGGTAATATCTATCCTACGAGGTTACCCTTTAATAAAAGAGTTTGCATACCACAACAAATAGATGACGAGACAGAGGCACAGTTCACGATAGCTAGAAATAAGATTAGACAAATAGTAGACAGGTATACTAAGAGACAGAGCAGACCAGAGGCCCAACAACTTGGGAGGAAACCTGTAGAAGGCTTGGTTAGCCTCAAGTAGCGCACAAGGGATGGTGAGGTAGTATGTCTACCCACGGATAAGTCTGGTAGGATGTCAGTAGATAGCATGCCGAACTATATCAAGGCTATGCAACCCCACATCACCAATACGAGCGAAATTTCACAACAAACACACGATGGGAGAGAGAAAATCCTCAACCCTCACATGATGATGTGGAGTGACATCCTAAAGCCAAGCAGACGCACTGCCAACAACTTCCATGCGGCTAACAATGGCATACCATCCTTGTATGGGCTCCGCAAAGACCACAAGACAGTCGACGACTCGACAACAGGACCACCAACAAGACCCATATGCGGAGCTAATATAGCTAGTAACTACAGGATCTCCTACTTCCTCTCAATGGTTATACGCCCCATAATGAAGATGTCCCCAGATGTATGTGACAGTACAGAGGACCTCCTCAGCAGAATCAGTGAGTGCAACAAAAACAGGAACCTATCCAACTGCATAATAGGCAGCATGGATGTGGTGTCACTGTACCCATCCATTAACATTGATTTTGCTGTGAAAAGATGTGTGGAGATGATCATTGAGAGTGAGGTGGAGCTCTGCGACATCGACACAGACGAACTGGGCCTCCTACTTAGACTTACCTACGACACTGACTACCTAGATAGCCATGACCTTAGACGTTTCTGCCCCAGTAGACCTATAAGAGGTAGACCCCCCACCATAACCTCAATGGCAAAAACGACTCCCATGAGAAGGTGGATTGGGTGGACCAAAGCTATACAGACCCCCCAAAACAATGATCAGGTAAGAAAAATGGTCGCACATACAATAAGGGCTAGTATCAAAACTACCCTAAAGGGCAACATATTTAAGTTCAACGAGAAGATCTACACCCAAAATGAGGGAGCAGCCATTGGCGTCAGCATAGCTGGTGATGTTGCCAACCTTTTCATGGTATGGTGGGAAAGGAGACTTAAAGATCTCCTTAATGAGAGCTACATAGACCTCATCATGTACTCTCGTTATGTAGACGATATCAATATAGTTATAAGAACATCCCCACTAGAAAGCACTAACAAGTTTGATTTAGAACGTAGCACGATGGAAAGCATCCAACAGATAGCTAATTCCATACACCAGAGTATAACTGTAACTATCGACTTCCCTTCCAAACACCCTAACAATAGACTACCTGTATTAGACAGAGAACTCTGGATTAACACTACAGACGAGAGAGCCCAAATTCTCCACTCACACTATGCTAAACCCATGGCCTCCAAATACCTGATACTCAAAAACTCAGCAATGTCCAGTAGTACTGAGTTAATATTCTGATCGCAGATTTGGTACGAGTGATGAAGAACGTGTCCCACATGTGCGACCCAACAGAAATGGAAAGACACATCCAACACTTCATCAACCGCATGCAGTTCTCTGGCTACAACCAAAGAGACAGAGTTAGAGTATACGAAGGAGCCATAGAGAAGTATAAGACCCTCATAGAACTGGACATGAAAGGAATCTGCCCATTATACAGGAGCAAATCATGGAATAGCTTAGATAGGGCTAGACATTAGATAGGGAAAGCCACCTCATGGTACGACAACCAGAGATACCAGAGTGTCATGTTTGTGGACGCTACCCCCGGAGGGAAATTAGCTAACCAGTGTAGAAAGGCCCTGAGAAAGACCCACTTAAAAATTAAGGTGGTAGAAAAGCCAGGAACCACCATAAAATCCCTGATCAGCAAAACCTACCCTTTTTAAGAAAACCCACTGTACCAATAGGAAGTGTATCATATGTAAGCTAACCCCCCGGATAAACTGTAAAACTAGAAACGTAGTCTATAGCATAAGATGTAGAGAGGGTACTTGCAGAAACATGACAACAACATACATAGGTGTGACAGCTCGTAGCATAGGTGAAAGGATAGACCAACACTGGGGGGAACTAAAAGGACGAAAAACGGGTCAGTACTATACGAACATGCTAGACAACAACATGACGGTAACATAGACAACATA
>OZ024741.1:300808325-300823325 GCA_964016885.1 Eledone cirrhosa
ATCTCCTCCTACATACTTTACAAGTCACTCGGCCTAATCTCCCCTGCCTCCATCTATCATAGATTATAAACCTATCAACGTCTACCATCTCCCTAGCACACACACAGTTGGACTAGTCCATATCTAGACTTCATTATCGTATTTTATCCTCCCCTCTGTTTTACCTCAACAACCATGAAAAAAAAACCTATCTCTCTCGTCTTTGTCACATCCTCCTTCTTCTCTACTTCAACTTCACATGAATTCCTATAAAAACAGGAACATTCTGGTACGGTAAACATAATCTCTGATGATATGGAATCGATTGTGCATTGGATGTCGAATGCTCTACTAACTATATAATATTATAGATGCAGCAAGATCTTGGAAAATTGATGTCTATTGAAACGTACGTTAGAACCGAATAAATCTCTTTTACTGCTTCTTTCTGTTCTTTTTTATTCTGTATATATATATATATATATATATATATATATGCATGCTACTGTACGTCTGTATACATATATGTATGTACGTACACATACATACTTACATATATATATATATATATATATATATATGTATATATATATATATACGTGGGAAAGTAAAAAATCGGACAATAGACCGTTAAAACATGCTGTTTTAAATAAACATGTTTTAACGGTCTATTCTCCGATTTTTTACTTTCCCACGTGCTTACGCTCTGCTAAATCTCTAGCCCACTAAATATTAACACTTCGAATATTTAATACTGCCGGCACTAGTATCGAGCACCTTTGGCATACGCTACTTGGCAAATAACTATATGTATCACCTAACCTCCCCTTTTTTTCTCTTTCTCGATACGTAAATACTGTATATATATATATATATATATATATATATATATATATATATATATATATATTCGTGTATATATATATATATATATATTTCTGTGTATATATATATATATATATATATATATATATATACATATATACATAACTATATATATATATATATATGTGTGTGTGTGTGTGTATGCATGTGTGTGTGTGTGTGTCTGATGGTAGCTAAGATGCTTCCATAGGCGGTATGCTGGTTGAGCACTCTATGCTCTTACAGAGCAGAGTATGATAGACTAGAAAACGAAAAATCAGTGATGCATCTGAACTCAATTTATTGTGTGTTACAGATGTTTCGCCGGCGAAACAACTGTAATACCGTCGAACCTGCGGGTCAGAATCAGACAGATCCAAACAATTATCGCTTCTCGAGCTGTCCGCCGGCGAAACAACTGTAACACACAATAAATTGAGTTCAGATGCATCACTGATTTTTCATTTTCTATTCTCCCTCTCTATATATATATGTATATATACATACGTATATTTATATATATTCATGTATATATATGTCATACGTCTTTATTATTGTACTTCTACATACGAACATTTCCATTTGGCACACTAAACCTCTCCTGCATTGTCAACTAGTCCCCAGTGGAACCTTTATCTGTAAAAGAATATATATTTAGAGATAGCAACCAGTTTTATCAGGTATAGCATTGATAATAGCAATTTTTAATATGTAGATATATATAGATCTCGTATATATCTAAAGAATATAAAATGATAAATATAAAACAATCAACAGATAATCTCTAAAAAGAAGCTGTAACGGGATGATTGAAACCACAATCAAAAGTGACATAGCAATAGCATCATATTTCGCATTTTATAGCAGTGGTTATGTTCCCAAGATCCTAAGTATAAACGTGCCTTTGTATTGCCTGTTCACGATAGGTTTAACAATTGTTGCCTGTGGAATGCATATACAAAATAACTACATAGGAACGCTTATTTAAATATTCAACATGAACTTTCATGTTTAAGCTTTCATAAACGCATATATATATATATATATATATATATATATATATATATATATATATATATATATATATATATATATATATATATATATATATATCATAAAACATGTCTATAGAATCACCATAAAGTGACCCGTTGCAAAACACGTATATGTATATATGTATATATATATATATATATATATATATATATATATATATGTAAACCTTTATATTTATATATATATATATATGTATATATATATATATATATATATATATATATATATATATATATATATATATATATATATATATATATATATATATATATAACGGCGATGAATTAGTTTTGCGAGGTTTTTTATATGAAATCGTGTGTCGAAACAAATATTGTTATACTTGGGGATGGTCATATTTGTGTAATATTGCCAGAATTAATAACAGAACACACTCACTGTTCGGTTGGTTTTTGCTTCTGTGTCTTTTATATCAGTAATCTAATTTATTCCGTCCTCAATGTTGCCATTGACTGACCGACGGTCAAAAATAATACAGATACAATATAGACACAAACACATATATATAGTTTATCAAAGTTCTTTCGTTGCACATCTGCAACATCGTCAGTGGTGCTATTGTTTCTTCCCGTTACATTGTATGTCTACGCCATTTTTATTTAGTCTGTCTATATATTTATTTATTTATTTGTTTGTTTGTTTATTTTATTTTGTCTTCTTTGCGCATGCGTTTGCGTGTGTGTAGTGTTTTGTTTGATGTGTGTTCGTGATTGGGTGACTGTGTATCGGTTAATGTATTCTATATTTACTACTGTGTGTTGATATGTGTTTGTTGTTATTGTGCTTGTGTATGTATTTATTTATTTATTTATTTATCTATTTATTTATTTATTTATACTTCTCTTAGGTCAGTGTTGTTTGTTTGGGTGTTGTTGTTATTCCATTCATTCTGTCTGTTTAGTCTTGGCCTTCTAAGTTCTATTTCACTGGCCTCTCTGATTTGCCTATCTGCTGGGTCATTTCTATGTTTAGATATTATTCTAATTTCTATGTTGTCTATGTTACCGTCGTGTTGTTGTCTGGCATGTTCGTATAGTACTGACCCGTTTTTTCGTCCTTTTAGTTCCCCCCAGTGTTGGTCTTTCCTTTCACCTATGCTACGAGCTGTCTCGCCTATGTATGTTGTTGTCATGTTTCTGCAGGTACCCTCTGTACATCTTATGCCATAGACTACGTTTCTAGTTTTACAGTTTATCCGGGAGTTTACCTTACATATGATACATTTCCTATTAGTACAGTGGGTTTTCTTAAAAGGGTAGGTTTAGCTGCTGATCAGGGATTGTATGGTGGTTCCTGGCTTTTCTACCACCTTAATCTTTAAGTGGGTCATTCTCAGGGCCTTTCTACACTGGTTAGCTAATTTCCCTCCAGAGCTAGCGTCCACAAACATGACACTCTGGTATCTCTGGTTGTCGTACCATGAGGTGGCTTTCCCTATCTTATGTCTAGCCCTATCTAAGCTATTCCATGATTTGCTCCTGTATAATGGGCAAATTCCTTTCATATCCAGTTCTATGAGGGTCTTATACTTCTCCATGGCTCCTTCGTATACTCTGACTCTGTCTCTTTGGTTGTAGCCAGAGAACTGCATGTGGTTGATGAAGTGTTGGATGTGTCTTTTCCATTTCTGTTGGATCGCACATGCGGGACACATTCTTCACCACTCGTACCAAATCTGCGATTAGAATATTAAACTTAGCACTACTGGACATTGCTGAGATTTTGAGTATCAGGTATTCGGAGGCCATGGGTTTAGCATAGTGTGAGTGGAGAATTTGGGCTCTCTCGTCTATAGTGTTAATCCAGAGTTCCGTGTCTAGTACAGGTAGTCTATTTTTATGGTGTTTGGAAGGGAAGTCGATAGTTACAGTTATACTCTGGTGTATGGAATTAGCTATCTGCTGGATGCTTTCCATTGAATAATATTTTAAACCTTACAAAAAAAGATAGACTGAATTTCTTGTTTATATTTTAATTCTTTAGCTTAGAAAGATAAAGCGTTGGACTATAAATGTATTTTTTAAAATCATAAATTACATTAATAATACCGACATTTCTCTTTATCAAATCACATTTTGTGATACCAAATCATGAAAATGTGCGCGTAATTGTTTAAAAGGTTTCCACTTGCATGCAACAAAATTTAATAAAGGAGATAAATCATTTTCCGCACCATTACATTTTATATTCGGGAACATTTGGTTCACACATGTTAATCCGTTTTCTGTAAAAAACTAGGGTCGAATGTTACATGAGATACATAGAAATAAAATTTTTTTCGCTAATACATAACAGCTTCACTGTAAGATGGCGTTATATACGATATACGAATCAAATAAATTAAGGAATGTTGCTTCTGAACCACAAATATAAAAAAAATACAGTTATATTTATTAAAATGTATTTATCAGCTAGATTAGAATGTTAATAGTGATTAATTGATCAAGCTTTAATTCATTTCTAATGTCACTTACGGACACACTGTAGGAGAAGTGATTTGCAGATCTCTGAGAGTTTCAGCTAATATATCATGAGTAGACTGAAAGATGATAAGAATGCAGTGGTTTCTGTAGTTATATATATATATATATATATATATATGTGTGTGTGTGCGTGTGTGTGTGTGGGGGGGGGGGATGTGTGCGTTTCTATGTGTGTGTGCGTGTGTGTCTGCGCGTCTGTATACATAATTGATATATATATATATATATTTGGTAGGAATCGAAGCTGTCGCCGTAATAGATCAGATACTAATCGAATTGTTTAAGGCGGTAACAAAGCACTCAATGAAGCGAGAAGTTAATACATTATCGTCCAGAGTAATAACAAAGTTAAGAATGTGTCATACCAAGAAAAGCGACCATAAGCAGTGACCATACTTATACCCCAACAACTATAAATACATATATATATATATATATATATATATATATATATATATATATATATATATATATATATATATATATATAGTGGTAGAACACTGGAAGGTAATATCTGTAGTGGTAGAGCACTCAGTCCATGGGACGAGTTAGAAAGAAGAGGTTACACAACAGTTAGTTCACCATACCGAGAACAATTGTTTCAGCTTAGCGGATCCTCAGCTCGTAATGGGCATGGTTAGCGTAGTTTTCTTAGACATTAATTTAGACCTTGATACACACACCTACAGACCGTTCCATAAGCTAAACGAAAAACTCAATTATATTCACAAGGACTCATTACACCCTCACACTGTTTTTAGAAACTTCGTAAATAATATCAGTACTAGAATCTCAAACTTCTCCTCTAATAAGGCTATTTTTGCCAGGGCGGCACACTACTATAACACGGCGTTAGCTAGCAGAAGAAAGAAAGCGCAACAATAGACAAACTATCTGGTTCTCTCCTCCCTTCTCACTCAACGTTAAAACCAATGTAGGCAAAAAATTGCTAGCCCTCTTAGATAGGCTCTTCCCCATAGGTCATAAATACCGCTCCATCTTTAACCGACACAAAGTAAAACTAGGGTACTCCTGCGCTAAGAACATGAAGGCCCACATCACCAGCAGCTCTAGGAGCAACACCCCACCAGGGTGCTCTTGCCGTAAGCCCGAAGCTTGCCCCCTTCAACAGCAATGCAACACACCAGCTGTAATTTATGAAGCTGTGGTCACTTCCAACCGACCACATCAACCAGAGGAGGTCAAATCCTATGTGGGCATGGCGGAGGGCCGATTTAAGGAACGTTTCCTGAACCATCAGTCGACCTGTAGGTACCAGGACAGACGTTCATCCACGAAACTCGCGAGCCACGTATGGTCCCTCAAGGACTCAAGTATAGACTACTCCATTCAATGGAAAGCCATCGTTAAGTCCAAGCTATACGCAAGGGGAAATCCGTCGTGTGGACTGTGTATTGACGAACGAATAAATATTTTAAAGAGATTATACAATAGTGTTGCCTGTGTGAAATGACGGGTTTCTGCGCATGCGCCTTCGTAGGGTTGTCCTTCCTGTTCCGTATAACCATGCCCATTACCAGGTGAGGATCCGCTAAGATGAAAGAAATGTTCTCGGTCTGGTGAACTAACTGTTGTGTAACCACTTATATATATATATATATATTAGAGATAGAACAGATATTCTATACCATTTCCTGTCAGCATGACTTGGCAAGCTATTTAGAACACTGGTTTGACAACTTTACTTCCCTCTGAAGAAGAGATATTATCTCGAAAATTTAGGACAATTAAATAAATCTAAGGTAAAAGACTAATTGTCAACAATATCTTTTGCATTTGCATTCTTTATTCTATGTCCATACCTGCATTGTTTTGGCTTTATTATACATATACAAGCGTTGATATCCATATATATATATATATATATATATATATATATATATATATATATATATATATATATATATATATATATATATATATATATATATATATATATATATGTATGTATTGAGAGTCTTCGAAACAGGAACCGGGAAGACTACAAGTCAAAGGAGTAGTCGATAGATGCTAAGATGCAGAGTGGGTATATTAGTGAAAAAAAGTACATCTACCACGATCTCGCAGGTTTCAGCTAGTTACCGCTGAGTTCACGGTAGATCCTCAACTAAATATGTACCTTAGCATGTACCGAGTAATTCTTTGGCTTATGGTCTTCCCGGTCCCAGTTTCGCAGTCTGGTGATATATATGTATATATATATATATATATATTGCATTGTTTCTGCATACATTTCTAACACGATATCTTACTTTCTTCTTGCCTTTTTCTTCCTTTACGTGTTTCTTCTTTTCTTTTCCTTTGTTTCATTCATGAAACCTTTGTACTATAAAAATCTCAAAACTTCTTCCATGATAACACATACAATTCAATGTGTATTTGTTATAGCTTTATTGCTATAAGTTATTGTTTTGTCTTGTCTCGTACTCCACTGGAGAGCGCTTTGGTTTGAGTCAGACGCTGTGAACACAGGCGGACCAGCAGTACCGTTGGTAGGGCCGGAACTGTAAACGGCCATCTCAACGGCCCATGGAGTTCTGTGTCTTTCGTTCGTATTTTTATTTTCAGAAAATAATTTGTTATGGTTTTCCCTTAAGAATATAATTGATTTTCGTTTTGCCTTTTTTCGTTGTCTTGTCCTCTCTTTTAGTTTATCACACACACACACACACACACACACACACACACACACACACACACACACACACACACACACACACACACACACACACACACACAAACACACACACACACACACACACACACACACTCACACACACACACACACATGTATATGTATATATATATATATAAATAAAACAAAGAAGGTGGGGTAAGATACCAGGTGGTCCATAACGCACCAGAGTCCTCGATACTTAGAGTAGTACGAAATCTTCAGGAATGTCCTGTGCATACGAAGGGAACAGTTCAGGCCCTGTAGATGTCATTTATATATATCTATATCCAAAATTAAGATAAATCAAAGTGAATTTAATCTAAATCAAAATTATGGGTGTCATGCCAGAAAGGCATGCGCCATATCACCCGTAAAATAAGCTCCAAGATTCTAATGAATAGGTCCGAGCATTTAATAACAACAAGAAATTGATTAACATATAAATAAACATATGAAACAATCACAGGGGATAATTCTTATAAGTGTGTAAGCACACATAGCTAGGTAGGTAACTAAATAAAGTTAACTAGAACTTCAAAAATATGTTTCATATGTTTATTAATATGTTAATCAATTTCTAGTTGTTATATATATATATATATATATATAATATATATGTAATTATATATATATATATAATAAAGATGCCTATATTGAATATATATGTATTGAATGCCAATGTATTAAATATCTTTTTTTACTGTTTACCTCACCTCCCATCCCCCAAATCTGCATATATGTAAGAAATCCAATGTTTTGTAATTTTATTTATAATTATCAATGAAATGAATTTGCCTTTGGAATACCATCCCCTATAAATTCGACCCTTTTATATAGTCTATATATAATCAATTATAGAAATGGTGTCGAAAAAAGTACACTAATAATTCTGAAATTTGTAAGAATGTCTAACTGTGATAAGTAGAAGTTTTATGATGGAATATATAAATGCCTGTATCATGTAAATGATGGTGATGCCCAGGAGTTTATAAAAATACATTGTTTGTTATTTATGTCTAATCAAAAATCTATTAATACAATATATTTTTATATTCAAGATACTTATCCGATAAACTTTTATATGCATATGCATGATGACAACCATATAATAATATAGTTGATACCTTCTCTTATAGTTTTTCAAAAATGATTTACCTAAATATAGAAAGGCTATCAAATTTTTCTTCATTTTTTTTTTAAATTCTAATATGTATTGACGATCTCTTACAGAGTATATAAATAACCAATGCAATTGTTTTCCCGAAAACATAATGGATGTTTCAATAGTTTATTGAATAATACAAACATCATGATTGTATTGAAAAATAAAGCATAAAAATAATAAGTTATTTCGACGTTTTACGTCAATCATTTAACCAAAAATTATTTTCTTGTGATTGCTCAAATCCGTAAAAAATTTGACTGTTTTTTTTTATGTTACTCCAATCAATTTCTTCATAAACAATAACATAATACTCCCACAATGCCCGATGAAAAGCCTTCTATAAAATAATCGCTTCCATCATAAAGTCTACAATCAATTTTCCTGTTATTGTTTTACACAAAACATTTGTTGATTTCTCAACGTTTATTAAAAATCCTATAGTTTTCGCTTTGGTAAATATCTCTGGAGATGGAAAATAAACCGTCGGATGGTAAATCACCATTATCCCGGAACTGTCTTCGATAAAAATCAATTTCTGATTAGTATGTAAGATTATTATTCAACGAACCGTCTCTAAATGACTAGTGCGCATATTCTATTTATAGGAACAACTCTGCGAGTGTGTCAGAAACATTCGTAAATCAGAAACCATGTTTCCCATTGCATTTTTAGTAGTTTTAGCGCCAAGAATGAAGCAAATCAAAATACTAACGAACATCTCCAAAGATATATTACCCCATTTTCTAAACTATTATTTATAGTGATCGACTATTATTATAGTTATCTGCGTTGGGAAGACTACATTTATATTCGTAATGTTCCCAATGTTTCATATATCAAAATGATGTTTACACTGATCGGTATAGGTTTAAAATTGAGGGAACGTATGTGCTAGTATCTCTTGCGCGCACGTCTGTGGTCACGTGGCCCTCAGTCCCGTGACTGTGACTCCATCGGTGTTGAATGTTTCCTAACATTTACTCCTCCCCCACCACATCCAGCTCTATCCACCTCCACATAGGTAATGAATTCACACTTCGTAGGTTAGCCGTTTGCCGTTGCACCACCATAAAGTCATACCCAAAGCTAAGCTGATTCTCTTATGAACATGCAATGAAAAGAAATATGAAGGCAACGATCATATTCGCTAACACATTCTTTTCTACACAGACCCTCTACTATGTGAGTGCAATTTCACACATCCAAATTCTAACAGCAGCGAGTCAAAGTCAAACGCCCATCCTTCTATCATACGATCACTCCCACACAGACGCACATACAGGCTCGCACGCAGGGACACACGCACGCATACATTCAAACGTCCACTCCAAATATCCAATCATTACCTCGCATCTTAAAACTTTTTAACGCGTAAGATACACCTTCACCAGCAAATCTCCAAATGGCCCGACTGAATACGCACGTGTGTGTTTTGTTATTCCTTTTTTTTCCTGTTTCTTCCACTTCTCACTATTTATCTTTCTGTTTTATCTGTTATTTCTAATTCTATGAAGGACTAGTGTCCGAAACGTTACGACACTTTTCCAGTTATTTCAAGCCTTGGACTAATATGTTTCTTCAGTGTACTTTGTCGTTTGCTTTGTTTTTTTTCTGTTTACTTTTTACATATGTATATATATATATGTGTGTGTATATATATATATATATATATATATATATATATATATATAACAAAGGAAATGTGGTAAGGAACCAGATGGCCCATAACGCACCAGAGTACTCAGTACTTAGAATAGTAGAGCGGGAAATAGGAAAAAAATATGACCCCGACGGCAGAGCTCAAGCCATCTCGAGGGCTATTTCAGTCCGGAAATAGCCGTCGAAACGGCTTCAGCTCTGCCGTCGGGGTCATAATTTTTCCTATATATATATATATATATATATATATATATATATATTTATATATATATACATATATATAAATATACATATATATATATATATATATATACATATAAATATATATATATATACATATATATATAAATATATATAAATATATATATATAAATATATAT
The DNA here is from genome assembly GCA_964016885.1 of Eledone cirrhosa. Taxonomy (NCBI): domain Eukaryota; kingdom Metazoa; phylum Mollusca; class Cephalopoda; order Octopoda; family Eledonidae; genus Eledone; species Eledone cirrhosa. The sequence goes on from OZ024741.1 coordinate 300,818,628, forward strand.
ATATATATATACATATAAATATATATATATATATATATATATATATAAATATATATATATATATATATATATATATATATATATATATATATATATATATATATATATATATACATATAAATATATATATACATATAAATATACATATATACATATAAATATATATATATTTATTTACATATAAATATATATATTTACACACAGACACACATATATATACGTATATATATATATCTGAGGATCTTGTGATTTCAGAGTCAGGTTCAATCATTGCATCGATTGTGCCTCGAGCTGGTCGCCAGAGAAACGATTGTAATATTTCTAATAAATTTTAATTCGCCTCACCATTGATTCTCCGTTTCTCATGTGATATTATACTCTGCTCTGTAAGAGCATCGAGTGCTCAAACGGACTACCGCATACGGACGCTTTAAGCACCCCCACACCAATTATATTATATATATATATATATATATATATATATATATATATATATATATATATATATATATATATATATATATACATATATATATATACATATACATATATATGTGTGTGTGTGTGTCACTTTTAAAATATTTTATTTGACATATTTGATCACTCCATTTGAAACATTTTGCTCATTTTTGCTGGGACTCTAATAAGGAATCCTCAGGTAATATAAACAACTTGAAACTAGCTTTTAAGCAGGGAAAGTCTAGCCTGTTGCGTAACATCTTGCTCATTTACGAGTCTCTACTATAAATATTGCAAATTATTTGATCAGTAAAAAATATCGACTATCAGAAACATCAGTCTAATTTCTTTTTAGATATATTTTACTGTAATAAAGAGTACTGTAACCAATTTACTAGTATATATAAAACACTGAAATAAAATATTTACATTCTAAGAGTTAGTTTGATTATCACAAGAGCTTCCTTTATTCTTTAATGAGGCAGTACATTTTATTTAATACCCACCTATGATAACTCTTTTAAAGCATGTTCGAATATAACTTCTATGCATCCAAACAATGTAGGATTAATAATTATTGTTTTAAACAGCATACATTGTTATCCTCCATTCTTTCCTGATCACAGTCCATTCACACAAATATTTCAATAGTTTTGTGCAACATGTAAGACAGTAGAATATTTCAGTTTTAAAATAATATGAAATAAGCATTGCCCAAAGTTAATCATGTGTTAATATATTCTTTACATCCTTATAGCAAAATATCTTTGACGTAGAACTGACGTCTATTTTCCTGAGGATTTATATATTGTCATGGAGAAGTAATTTATTAAAAGATATTCCAATATCCTCTTAGAGTTCAATCGGTGTAGAATGTTTAGAGCTTTAAAATTTACTCCTAGCCCTATAGATGCAGTAATAATATGTTTATACAACATTAGCCTACATCAATTCTTCCGATTTGGATTTTGTTAATACTTTTATTTCACGAAACATAAAAATTCTTATTCGAATTGGCTGCAAGGAATAATCTGGTCGACTAAACATACAGGAAAACGTAAGAATGTACCAAGTGTTGTGTAACATGATGCACTTTTATTACATAAAGCTAAATACGAAAGGGAGGGAGAGAGGGGGGGGGGGATATAAAGAGATAAATATATATATATATATATATATAAAAATAAAGATAAAGATAATAAGGACAAAAATGAAACCAAAGAAGGGGGTGAGAAAGAAGAAAAGAAAAGATAGCTAAGAAGGGGAAGGAAGGAAGGAAGAAAACGAAGAAATAGAAGAGAAATGAGGGAGAAGAGGGGGATATATGTATTGGTTTTGTGGGTAATTAAAGGGTTCAGGTACAACAAGAGGGTATAAAGTCTAAGTATATGCAGTTTGTCAGTTGGTAGTAAGAGGTTAAGGGTTCGATTTGTAGTGTGAAAACTTCTCTTTGAGTCTATGGTTACAATAAATTGATCTCTCGATTTTATTGTTGAGTAACTTATTCTTCGAACTTAAGATGTGGAACAGCTCAAGGTCGCATAATCGACAGCTTCTCATACGACTCCGATATGGGGCGCGTTCGATAATTTTTTCCACTTCAGGGTGTATTGATGGTTATTTTCCCTCAGTTGCCAGGTCTTGTTTGCAAGGGTAGTTACATACTGTAACAAGAGTTGTTAATACTGTAAATAAAACACTTTTTGCACAGCCGACCATGTTATTCTTCACTCTTTCACTATTATTACTCCAAGAATCACCTGCATAGGTATTCTCGTAAACTCATCACCTAATCAAGGAAACTTCTTGTTGAATCAAACAACGCCGTACGTTTCAACTATCCACAGTAGAGATTACTCACAACCTCTAACTGGATTACCTTAAAGTTAAGGGTGAAAACAGCGATTCGTTGGTTAAACTTTAATCTGTTATTTTCATAAATATTTTCTCTATGGGTTTTATATATTTGATATATATTTATCCTTCCTTATCGAGCCCTCTTTGGATTATAGTCTTCACATTTATTATTATTACTATATATATATGTATATATATATATATATATATATATATATATATATATATATATATATATATATATATATATATATATAAACGTGTGTGTATATATATATATGTATATATATAAAATTAAGTATGTGTGTGTGTGTCTGTGTATTACCTATTTTACGACCGATTTTCATGAAACTTTACAGGCTCATAGAATAGTCATCGGGGAGTATTTTGCATATATTAGCCTATCGCTTTTCTATTCCGGTGTCATTCTGCAGATAAAAATCTATAGGTGGGGGTTCAACTTTTTTTAGGTATCGAAAAATAAGATTTTTGGCTGTAGCTCCCACATTTTGCCACTGATTTAGTTCAAGTTTTAAAGCAAAATAGAATTTAACATTGCACATGGTGTAATGGCTTTATATTTTGTATATGTTGTTCAGGTACGGCGTGGCAGCCGTTTAAATATTCAAAATTACCACTTTTAGACTCAAATTTCCACTTTTTCGGCTCTAGCTCCCACATTAAACAACCTACTTTGTTCAAATTTTACACTACGTTAGATCTGATTATTCACGTCTTAAAGTCGCTTTACATTTTGGATTTTTTATTCAGGAAAGGCGTGGCAGCCGCTAAAATATTCGAAAATACCACCTTTTCGCTCAAATTTCCGCCTTTTCCGCTCTAACTCCCCCATTTTTCAACCGATTTTGTTCAAATTCGAAATTTCGGCTCCACCTCACACATAAATCAATTTATTTGGTTCAACTTTTATACTACGATATAACCTATCATTGCACATCTTATAGATGGTCAAAGGCAAAACGATGGCCACTGACGTCGTCTGAGCTTTTAGTTGTGTATTTGAGAATTCATCGGTTTCCAATCAAGTAGCGTGAGCAAATTTGGCTTTTTTATATTTTCACAATGGAAAGCAGCCAGCAAATAGCTAACTCCATCCACCAGAGTATTAGAGTTACTATAGACTACCCAAGTAAACACCCCAAACATCGATTATCTGTACTAGACACAGAGCTCTGGTATAACCTGTAAAATAAGCCCCCATGTTAACTGTAAAACTAGAAATGTAGTGTATAGCATAAGATGTACTGAAGGACAATGTAGAGACAAAAATATAGTGTACATAGGTTAGACAGCTCGTAGTGTAGGGGAACGGATAAATGAACACTGGCGAGACCTTCAAGATAGTAAAGAATCATCTGTACTCTACCAACATGCTAAAATAGAACATAAGGGTAAATTAGAGAACATAGAAATAAAAATAGAATCTACACACAGAAAAGACGCAATGTTTAGACAAATCACAGAGGCAATAAATATAAAAGAATTACAACCAAAATTAAATAGAGAATATGAGTGGAACAGCAACATCACAACTTACAATTAAGGACAAAATGAAAACACACACACACACATAGAACAAACAACCCACCTGTGACATGTAAATAAACAAATAAATAAACGAATATAAACACACACAGACACCCGGATGTGGCGCATGCGCAGACTGAGCACACAACACACACACAGAAACAAAATGGCGTAGGACAGAACAAAGGAGAGGCACAAAAACAAAGAAAAGAATCCCCAATCCCCAGTCACTGAAGAGGTCACAGAATGCGTGACGAAAGAACTTTGACAATTTATAAGCAACTATCTGGTTGTGGAACCAACCAACCAGAAATTTATGAATTATAAATTTATAAATTCCTAAATTTATAAATTTATTATAATAAATTGAAGTGAAAGCAACTGGTGCGTGTGTTTCTTATTGGCAACATGACCCTCCCAAAGTATAACAATATCGGTTTCAACACACGATTTCAGGTAAAGAATCTTGCTAAACAAATTCAGAAACGAAATATATATATATATATATATATATATATATATATATATATATATATAAGTGTGTATATATATATTTGTATATATATATATGTATATATATATATATATATATATATGTATATATATATATATATATATGTATACATATATATATATATATATATATATATATATATATATATATATATATATATATATATATATATATATATATATATATATATATATATATATATATATATATAAAGATTTACATATACACAAACTAGAGAAAGGAATATATATATATATATATGTTTTTGGCAACCATTCACGATGTGGCTCAATGACGAATTAATTAATTAAATAATCAAC
>OZ024741.1:300828325-300865825 GCA_964016885.1 Eledone cirrhosa
GCGTTTCCATCAGATGTGTCTCAGACGGATCCATGGCGTTCACTGGAGGGACCACATCAGTGATGTCGAGATTTTGGAAAGCTGTATGTGTGACAGTATAGAAGCTCTTGTGCTTAAGCAACGACTCCGTTGGAGTGGTCACCTTGCCAGGATGAAGGATTCTAGAATACCAAAACAACTCTTATATGGAGAGTTGGTTAAAGGAGAACGAACGCCACATAAACCAAAAAAGAGGTATAAGGATTCCTTGAAAGCCTCTCTGAAAGACGCTAACATCTCTGCTGATACATGGGAGAATATTGCTGCCGATCGTAATAAATGGAGAAAGTCTGTATATGAGGGAACAGTTGCCTTTGAGGCATCTTGAATCGCATACGAGAAAGTAAAGCGGGATGTGAGGAAGGGCATTCCTGTTGCACTTCCAGACGGCGAGGGTCCTTCTATGGTGCTGACATGTAGCGTATGTGCGAGACTCTGCCTAAGCAAAGCTGGACTCGAAAGTCATCTTCGCAGTCATAAAGTAAGACCAGTGGTTTACTACCAGGCTGCTGTTGGAGATGCTACTCATCATGCTTGCCAAACATGTGGTAGAGAATGTAAATCAGCAGGAGGACTCAAGCGACATGCAAAATTACACGAACTCCAACCACAGCCGACTATTCCCAGTAAATATTTTGGTTGCCGACTCTGTGCAAGACATTTTAGATCATTTGCTGGGCTAAAAAGCCACATTCGATCGCAGCGCTGTTAGTTGCTATCGTGTGTGTGTGTGTGTGTGTATATGCATATGTGTGTGCGTGTGTGTCTATATATATATGTATATGTATATTATTATTGTTGTTGTCGTTATTATTATTGTTGTTATCATTATTATTATTATTGTTATTAATGTATGTGTGTGTGTATATGTGTGTGTGGGGGGGGGGGGTATGTGTATGTGTGTGTGTATGTGTATATATATATTTCTTTTTTTCTTTTTTTTCCTTTTTTATATTTATTTATTATTATATTTTTTTTCTTTCTCCTCGTGCAATGGCCATACTCGATAACGAGGGGGCAGCCATCATGTATATATATATATATATGTATGTATATATATATATACATATATACATATGTATATATATATATATGTATATATGTATGTATACATATATAGGTATATCTATATATATGTATATATGTATGTATATATATATATATATATATATGTATATATATATATGTATATATGTGTATATATATATGTATATATATATATGTATATGTATGTATATATATATGTATATGTATGTATATATATATGTATATGTATGTATATATATATAAGTATATATATATGTGTATGTATATAAATATATAAATATATATGTATGTACATATATGTATATATTTATATGTATGTATGTAAATATTTATATATATATATATATATATATATATATATAAATATATATATATATATATATACCTGTATGTGTGTGTGTATATATATATATTATGTATATCTAAAGTCTAAATTATGTCTTAAGGCAGAAGGCTCATTTGGCCGGTGCTTAGCCCGGTTTCATGGCGTGAAGCGACTGAGAGTACAAGACACCCAGTCCCCCCCCTCCCCCCTGGACAGGACGCCAATCCAACACCAGGTTAAACCTCCAGCTACTGCTGGTACTCATTTTTATCTGAGTATACTGGAGCAACGTGAAATGAAGTGAAATGTATATATATATATATAAATATATTACACAAAGAGAAGTGTGTTACACAGTGAGATGTGTGTAAAGAATTATTACAAGTGAGTTTTACCGTTACTGTATAAAGAACAATATCTACAGGTTTAGCAATTAAATAGAAAAAATCTAAGTCAGAATCAAATCTCTGAAGTAGAGTCTTAAATTACCAACCTTATAACTATAAGTTTGCTGATACGAATCTCATTTGTTTCACCACAGACATGTGCAGTATAACAGCCCACAGGAACCTCAGTCAGCAAATGTGGATGCTGTTCACGACACAGCTAGAGAGAAAGCTAATATACAAATATACAAATTGTTGAGCTAATAAATTCGAATGGTTGGGCTGCCCTCTCTAGCATTTTCCCCAATCCATGAAAGCCGTTATTTGATGCAAATAACATGTGATTTCGCCCTACTCTGGGCAGCGTGTATATTAGCTTTCTCTCTATCCATGAGGTTAGATGTGTCGTGAACAGCATCCACATTTGCTGACTGAGGTTCCTGTGGGCTGTTATACTGCACATGTCTGTGGTGAAACAAATGAGATTCGTATCAGCAAACTTATAGTTATAAGGTTGGTAATTTAAAACTCTACTTCAGAGATTTGATTCCAACTTAGTTTTTTTCTATTTAATTGCTAAACCTGTAGATATTGTTCTTTATACAGTAACGGTAAAACTCACTTGTAATAATTCTTTACACACATCTCCCTGTGTAACGCACTTCTCTTTGTGTAATATATTTGCATTTGAGCTCGGAAGAAAATTCTCTATTCTTCTTTGAGCTTATATTATTATTATTACTGTGAACTGCGGAATAATCTTAATTCCGATCCTTTTATACTATATATATATATATATATATGATAATAATGGAGCTGCGGCGTTGCAAATGGGTTACATATAAAAAAGTGAGTCCTTCATCAGTGACCCTCCAACCGTCCTAGGCATTTCATCGCTTTAAGGGCCATATACCTCAGGTCGGTGCGAACAACGGCTAAAAAAAGTCGTTGGGACACGTAAATAAAGATATATATATATATATATATATATGCATGTATATATATTTATGTATTTATATATATATATATACGTATATATATATATATATGTATGTATACATTTATGTATGTATACACATATATATATATATGTATATATATGTGTGTATATGTGTGTGTGTGTGTGAATGTATGTTTATATATTTATATATATATATATGTGTGGGTGTGTGTGTGTAGGTGGGTGGGTGTGTGAGTGGGTGTGTGAATGTATATATATATATATATATATATATATATATATGTATATATATATATATATATATATATATATATATATATATATATATATATATATATATATATATATATATATATATATATATTTGTGTTAGATCTCTGAAATAGCAATGTATATATGAATTATACGTAGTACATATTGTATATTTAATGGTATACTGTATGTTTATTTTTTAGGGCCTTTCGCTATGAATTTAACATAGTGCCCATAGTCACATACCTAGCTTCTCCAAAAACAGAGGGGAATAACCGACGCGTTTATCACTGTTTAACGGCCTTCAAAATCTGTTTTATTAAACATAGAGTATATTGTTAAAGATACAATACGTACATTCATAAATACATCGGTGTTTTAGAACTCAACACAAAGTTATAACCTTGATGACCATAGCGAAGTGGTCTGTCCATTCCAAGCCGCCAGAAAAATTCGACTACCATAGCCAAGGCCGTTGGCAGCAAGTAGGGCTATCACAGTTGAGAGAACAACTTGTTGTTCGCTTAGGTACTGTGCTATCGGGAAAATGGAAATGAGATATATTTTGAATTTAAAGCCGTTGCACTTCTCAACGTGTTAAAATACATAAATTGTAAACAAATATAGAGGTAATAGGAAATTATGAAAATAACATCTACACACATATATAAATGCATATATATACACACAAACACACACACACATATATACGTATACACACACACACACACACACACATATATATATATATATATATATAAATATTTATATATATATATATATATATATATATATATGTATATATATATATATATATATATATATATATATATATATATATGGGTGTGCAACTAGAGTTACGGGTGGTTCACCGCCTAACCACTCAATGCTGTTACGAGGCTGCAACACAGGCATCGATTCTACTAATTCTCTCACTCTCTGTCCATATATATATGTATATATATATGTATATATACATACATACACACACATCTTGATTGATACATGTTAAGGAGAGTTGCACATAGTTTCTCCTGAATGACGAATGTAAATGCTCTCTTCACATCTATAACACTTTACTACTACAAAATTAAAATATCACAAGAATATATGTTTCGCACGAAATATGTGCTATATATCTTCCTCTGGCTAAAATATATATTTGTATAATGCCTTTGACGGAAATATGTTTCAATATTTATATAAGTTCTTCCTTATTATTTTTTTTTTTTTTCAATTATAACAGAAAATAGAAGTCGAACAAATTTCGATTTTTTGTTAACAAAAATAGATATATACTGGAGAGTAGATGACATTATTTAATGGCAAAATTAAACAAATCTATTCGCTGCAAACTTATGGTCGAAAGACCGAATATGTAATAGAAAAATATTAATAGGATATCATTAACTAAAATGTAGAATCTCTGTCAGAATTAAAATTATTTGGGACCAGAATAAACCCGGCAAATATAACAAAGTATTTAATTCTAAATATCAAGTTTAGGATCGGAAAGAACTTTTATATCTCGTAAAGGGCCTAAAACACCCTGAAATTTATGACAATAATACAAATCATATGACGCTGTCATTCAGTTTAGTGTATTTATCATTCAAATCCATGACATAAGAAAACATTCGCACACACACACACTCATATTTACATATTTACATATTTACTTATATATATATTTACATATATATATATGGAGAGAGAGAAACACGGACACACGCACATACATAACATACACACACTCATATGTACATATATATAGAAACACGGACACTGACACAGACACACACACACACACATACATATATACATACATACATACATACATACGACGCGATCAGTCGCATATTTTGGCGTGGGAGACTATTTATTAAATTTAAGATGAATACTATCTCCGACAGTAATGCCACAACTACAGCCAGGTTGAATAACTAGTTATTCTTCTAACTATCCCTTCTGAAGACACCTTTTATTCGAATTCGTAGAGATATCCGACTAAATACATAATTCATTTTACAAGGATTTGCTATAAACAGCATGGCTGAACACAACATCAACAAGAAAATTAAGGAAGTATCGAAGACAAATAACAAAGAAGGTAATCAAACTTTATTCAGTTGTAGCTACAGAAGAAACCGAAATTATAAATCGCATTTCTCTTGGAGTTGCGAACTTAATAATGATTTATTTAATTGTTATAAAATGGCAAAAAACAATCCCTCCATTGGCTATATGAATAGAATGAAGCTACACTGGGACGAAATGCACCCAGAGCTAAATTATTTCACAGCGAAACAATTACGCCAACAAGCGACGTTTGTTGAACGTAAAAATAAGATAAATATTATTAATTGTAAGTCCCCCACACCACACATGGAATCAACAACACGTGCTACAGATCGCCATGCTACTAGACTTCCTAGCAGCCAGGTCGAACAGCGCCTTGAAACAACTATGCCTGTACCATCTAAGTCTAACTCGAATGCTGGGGAACACACTATCGATAATAATAATAATCGAAGAAATAATAATAATAATCGAATAAATGTGACACCACGTGTACCATCTGAGTCTACCTCGACTGTTGTGGAAAATACTATCGATAATGATAATGAAAAGTATAAACAATTGAAAATTTCCCTCAACAAAATCTTCCAGAGAGAAATTAATTCATGTATAAATATCTCTCTGGCTGAACGTATTAAAATGACAATGGTGAATAAAAAACAAAATAATGAAATACTACGTGTTATTGACGAAATAGGGGATGAATATTTACGACGGATAAAAACCCCAACATTTTGGCAAATCAACGCCTGTTTATATGCCTTAGCAATGACAGTGAAGCATTATCTTGGTGATAGCAGAGATATTAACAAGAACAAAACACCACCAAAAATACCATTATATATAACTAAAATAGAAAAAAAAGTGCTGACCTACGAAAAAACATAGGACATGTGATAATGCTCCTTACATGCAAACAAACACAAAAAAACCTCACTCCTCACCAACAAAGAGTGAAAAATAAAATAGAGACGATGTTTGGTAACAGTAGAACCAGAACTCTCCAATATAAGATAATCACCTTCAAACAAGAATTGACAGCTGTTAGCGAAAAACGCCGATACCCGAAGAAGGTAGATGAGAGTAAAATGCTTAATAAAAGATTCAGACGAAACCAAACATCAGTCTATAGAGATATGAAGGGCAAAATAATAAGTGTCACTGAGGCCCCATCCCAGAAAGACATAGATTCCTTTTGGAGAAAAATATGGGGTGAAAAGAAGAATTTCAACCAAGATGCAGTGTGGCTAAGAGAAATCCGAAAGAACTATTGCTCCTACACTACAACAAAAACATACGAAATAAGTGAGGGTACCCTTGAGACTGTGATAGGAAAACTCCAAGATAAGAAAACACCAGGAAGAGACATGATTGTCGGCTACTGGTACAAAAAACTAATATTCTATCGGAGGTATCTTACTGACCTCTACCAACAAGTTCTTAAGGGAGATACACTTATACCAGAATGGTTGACATTAGCACAAACGTTACTGGTCCCCAAGAACAAAGACACCCACTTGGCAAAAAACTACCGACCCATTGCATGCCAGAACCTGATGTATAAGATGTATACAGCCTGCCTGAACCTATTCCTCCAAGATCACTGTGAAAATAATAACATCATCACAGATGAACAAGCTGCTGGAAAGAAAAGGGTTTGGGTATGTGCTGAACAACTCCTAATCAACAAAACTGCGATGTCGGAGGTGCGACAACTTAGGAGGAATATGACTACAGTCTGGATGGACTACAAGAAAGCTTTCGATTCTGTTCCCCACTCTTGGATGATAGAGGCCCTCCAACTTGCTAAAGTCCCAGACATTATTGTCAGAGCCATAGAGAAGCTGTCTTCTTCTTGGGCTACTATCCTAAGGTTAAAGACAGAGAGGGAGGACTCTATTTTCACTGATAAAATAAAATATTGCAGGGGTATATTTCAGGGGGACAGTCTCTCTGTGATATTGTTCATCTTGTCATTAAACCCCTTGTCCTTTCTACTCAAGAAATGTGAGGGATACATCATTGGCTCACGGGAGGACAGAAATACGAACCTAACCCATAACTTCTTTGTGGACGATCTGAAACTCTATGCCAAGAACATGGATGGGATGAAGAAAAATCTTGACCTGGTTACAACGTTCTCAAAGGATATAGGAATGGAGGTTGGCCAAGATAAATGCTCATACATGACTGTAAAGCGGGGAAAAACAACAACCCAATCTAGCAACATTGTCATCAATGGTCTAACTGTTTCACCGATATCTGATGAGGACTGCTACAGATACCTGGGGATAGATGAGAACATATCCTATAATGGTATCTGTAATAAAGAACGCGTAACCAGGGAATACTACACCTGATTAAGAAAGATCTGGTCATCGGAACTCTCTGCGCAAAACAAAACAGTAGCTCACAATGTGTTTGCTGTGCCTGTCCTAACACCAACGTTTGGAATACTCAATTGGACGATAGACGAAATCCGGGCAGTTGATGTTGGAACTCGAACAATACTGAACAACACCGGAAACTTCCACATCAACAGTGACATAGACCGCCTTTACTTGAAACGTAAGCAGGGAGGCAGAGGCCTAACATCAGTCCAGACAACATTTGAATGTCGCATCATATCTCTCCGACAACATCTACGAACCTCGAAGCGTAGGAGCCCGCTTCTCGAGCAAGTCTATCTGCATGAAACAGATAAGATCATGAGAGTTGGGAAGGAACTCCTTGAGAGATATTCCCTGTGTGATAATCAAAAACTCACACCCAGGGATGTCACTCGGCAGTATCGCAGTGAATCCATGGATGAAAAACTGCATGCCTATCAGCAAAAAATCATGCATGGATATGTTGCCAGGAAGCTCCAGAGTGAGAGTAAAATAGATAAGGAAAGTAGTCTATCTTGGACAAACAACCGCTATATTGGCTCCCACTTTGAAGGATACGCTTTTGCAATCCAAGAACAGGAGATTAGCACGAAATACCTGATTCACAAAAGAGATAGGTATGCAGGCAAAACACCTAGATGTGATAACAAATGCAGACTCTGCAGAACTAACATCGAGGATATCACCCATGTCATCAGCAGCTGTCCAAAGATGTCATTGCGGTACTATCTACCTATGAGCCATGATGTAGTGGCCAAAGCACTGTACAATACAGTTCGTAAAAAAGATAGCCCCGATAATAAACACATTAAAAGCTACAACAATGTGGAAGACATCCATGTACATAATATGAAAGAGTACTGGTGGAATGTTCCAGTAAAAACCCCAATAAAATGCAGGCATAACAGACCAGATATTATGACATGGGACAGGGAGAACAAAACATGCACAGTAGTGGAAATTAGCTGCCCAGCAGATGCCAATATAATATCAAAGATTAGTGAAAAGGAGAATATTTATGCAGAACTGATGAGAAATCTGCAGATACTCTACCCTGATTACACCTTCAGATTTATGCCTGTTATTATTGGGGCACTGGGATATGTTAGTAACTGCCTCAATACAAATCTTGAGAAGCTAGGCTTCACAGGAACAGAAAGTACACAACTAGTTAGGAAATTACAAGTACAATCCATTAATGCAACAGTAAAAATATGTAAAACATTCCAAAAATGTTGCATCTAATAACTGCATATACACATGTACAGATACAAAGCATATACACATGCACACATACAACTCAAAACATACACATCCATATCTACACATGCATGCATGCAGACATACATACATACATATCTACCTAGGTGATGTTGTGTAAATTCCAATGAGAGAGTCTTGTGTCTATGTTAGAAACCGACTCTCTCTCTATTGGTAAAACTTTGTGAAATTATAAAACCAGAAGAACATACATACATACATACATACATACATACATACATACATACATACATACATACATACATACATACATATATAGTAAATATCTGGAGGTGTGAAAAAGAAAAATGGAAAATAGTATTCAGTCAGAGATGAGAGCTGATGTATTATATTATTTATTTATATTCATACACGGAACAAAACGCTACAGAATGTTTCAATGCCCAATATTAACCATTTATTGAGATTGTAAGAATCTTCAGGCGTTTAGAGGATTAGGTCACAATTTTAATTATTCTATCAGTTTGAAAGTGACAATCACAGGATATCGTTACGTTCGCATCCTTCTACATTACTTTGCAACTATCATGCCAATTCTGTATGACTTCATATTGGAATTTACAACACAGATGCCAATGAAGATATACACAGACTGGCCATATTATTTTGTTCTTGGAGTATCAGTCATTGATGTTATTTAACTGGAAAGTTTTTTCAAATGAACATCAAGCCGCTACCAGCAGTCTCAGATATTCAGTACGTATCGGAGGCTTCTTGTTGTTCCCAGCAAGCATGCCTTTTGAAGTTTTTAAAAAAGGGGGGATGGACTAATGTTCTTTAACTATCCTTGAAAACTCTTCGATATAGTATCTACTACTCCTACTACATTGAGGATGACCTTGATTTCATGACAGTCTCAAATCCTGGTATCGTTTAATTTTCTCCCTCTCCTTCTCTTGCACTCTCTTGTCTAATGGGCAGGCTACATCCACAATCAGGCACGATCTTTTTTCCTTGTCCAAAACCACCATGTCAGGTCTATTGTGTTCCAGTTTATTATCCGTCTGTATCCTAAAATCCCATAGTACCTTCACCTGATCGTTTTCTATCACCGCCTCTGGCTTATGCTCATACCACTTCTCAGAATGTGGTAAATTGTTTACTTTGTATAGGTACCAGTGGATCATCCTGCCCATCACATCGTGTCTCCAGCCCTTATAGTGAGTCTGGGTTAGGTGTTTATACTCGGATACAATGTGAGCCACAGTCTCCTCTCTCTCTCCACAGATCCTAAACAGTGGGCTAGCCTCCTCCTTGTAAATATGGTGTTTCACCCACTTCGTTTTGAGGGCCTGCTCTTGCGCAGCCATTAGCATTCCTTCTGTAGCCTTTTTAAGGTCTCCTCTTTTCAACCAGTTCCATGTCTGTGGATCTCTAAATTCAGTTTTCTCAAAGAAGGTACTATGAAGGTATTTTTCATGAAGGTTGCTCTTACTCCGTGTTGTTATTTCCTCCCTGGACATCCCCTGGTCTATTGTCTTCTCCTTCAGTACAACTTTGAGCGTTGGCTCCCTACTGTCAGTCACGTATTTGTGTAGGTTGTTTTTCTCCATCTGAACACAGTCCTCTATGCTGATAAGATCTATTCCACCTTCAGATCACTTTAAGTAGAGTCTATCGACATCACTCCTCTTGTGGAACATGTTGTAGATAGTATTAGCTTCCTAGTCTTCTTATCCATTTCTTTTTGTTCAGCAACATTCCATCTCAGAATTCCCGCACTGTAGCTAATAATAGACACAGCTCGGGAATTTACTGCACTTATGGCATTCCTACTGTTCAGATGTGATTTTAATACGCTCCTTACTCTCCGAATGTATTCAGATCTTATCAATTCCTTCATTTTTTTGTTCTTGATGTCATCTGCCTCCAGAACACCTAAATATTTGTATCCTTCTTCGGTGTCAATTTCCTTTATCATCTCACATGTTGGTACCTGGATTCCGTTGCTTCTGCTCAATTTACCCCTCTTCATCACTGGGACTCCACACTTACTAATACCAAATTGTATATATATATCATTGCTGAAAATACGGACAGTGTCAACAAGCACATCCAACTCCTTCTCACTCTTCCCGAAGAGCTTAACATCGTCCATGAAGTGGAGGTGATTGATGGTAAGCTCTCCCTTTCCCAACTTGTATCCTGCTCTCACTTTTCGCAGTATAATCGTCAGGGGGATCAGGGCAAGGACAAACAACAGAGGGGACAAATTCTCTCCTTGGAAGATACCTCTCTTGATCACGCCTCCCAAGGATTCTCCACCCGATGTTAACTCTGTTTTCCAGGACTTCATACTTTTGCTCAACAACTGTCTGATGTTATCTGCCACCTAGAAGATCTCTAGGCTTTTGGTTATCCAAGAATGAGGTACCATGTCGAATGCGTTTTTGTAGGCTATCCATCCTATGGCAAGACCAGTGTGTCTCCTCTTGCAATTCCTCATTACCATCTTATCAATAAGTAACTGGTCATTTGTACCACGGGACTTCTTTCGGCATCCTTTCTGTTCCTCCGGTAACAAGTTGTTTATGTGGAGGTGATGGTCGATTTCCTCAGACACAATGCTTGTTAACAGTTTCCACATTACGAACAGACATGTGATAGGTCTATAGTTGCTAACATCATTACCCTTGATTCGGTCTTTCATTACCAGAACTGTGGTAGCTTTTGTCAACCACTCTGGTACCTCACCTGACATCAAGCAGTCATTGAACATGGTCGTCAGTTTCGGGTGGAGGGATGTTATATTTTAAATCCAATACCCCTGCACACCATCTGGGCCTGGTGATTTCCAGTTGGCCTGCCCCTTAAGAGTTTCAACTGTGATACACAAATCAGTTTGTTGGTGTGCCTGTTCACTAATCTCCTTTTGTACTGCCCCAATCCACACTGCCTGGTCATTATGTTTAACATCCTGCTCCCATATTCCTCTCCAGAATGTCTTAGTTTGTTCCGCCTCAGGGATCAAGTCGTTGCCTCTTTCTTTCCCTTCAAGCTGTCCAAACAACATCTTCTGGTTGTTGTCAAACATGCGGTTCTGTCTATACTGACTGACTCTGCTCTCGTATCGCCTCATCTTTGCACTCTTTGCTACAATGCGTTCTTCAGTTCCTCTATGATCATATTTAGCTTTTTCCTCCTAGTTTTGTACTTTATTTCCAGTCTCTTTTTTATGTCTATGTTTTGTAGTGTCCCATTCAGTAGGGACCCAAGCTTTCCAATGTCATTTCTCATTTCCATGATTTGACCATTCAGTCGTTTCTTCCACCAAGGTTCTGATATTTCTTGTTCGTTGTTTCCTTTCGCTTTTATGCCAAGTAATTTCCTCACTGCATTTGCTGTTGCTTTGAGGATATTGTTGCACTGGTGAAGGTTCCTCGACTCAAGGTATGGGATGACTTTGTTTACCTTAGCTGTTGTTTCTTTTTTCTCTTTCCTGTCTACAAATCTTAGGTTCATAGGTTTCCCACTATCATTGTTCATTTCATCTACCACTAAGTTTAGGATATCAACCAAATCTTGTCCTAGCCCGTCAGCATTCATTTCCTCAATGGCCGTATCTTTGTTCCAGGTTTTATTTATTTCAGCATTCAGATCATTGTCTGCTTCGGATGCCTCCTCCGTTTTCTCAATCTCTTTACCTTCATTTCCCACTGGCTCGTTTGCCTGGCATACTCCACTCTCCATTTACAACTTAATCTCTCTGCTCAATTCTTCCAGTTCCAGCTCGCTTATCCATCCATTAGTTCTTATTACCCGAGCCTGCCTGGCCAATTTTTGTTCATCTAATTTAAATAGACCCATCTCGTTCCAGATGTTATGCATCCATTTCCTATAGCCTTTTTCCTTGGGGTTACTCTTCAGGTAACATTGCATAACAGTTCTATTCAACTCTTTCGACCAGTTGGTTCTGGTCCCTTTCCTTCTTCTTCCAACACCAGCAGTATTTGGATGACAGCCAGGTCCATGCTGCTGGGCCAGGGAGCACCTGCAGGGTGAGAGTCTGTCACATGACGTTCCAGCCTCCACTTCACCGTTATTCGCACTGTTTAGGTTCGACATTTAAACACTCATATCGAGGATTGGTGAATGTATGGTTACATAACCACCGGTGATTTCATTACCCCCAGCGATTTGGTCATTCCCAGTGATTTTAGCGTGGCACTATCACGCTGTAGACGAACATAAATAAATAAACAAATAAATAGGTAAAAACTTTAAAAAATAAACATAAGTTTCATTGTAATGTTTGAATGTCTGACTTTTTTTTTTTACGTTTTTCGTTGCTGCTGTGCTGTTTTGATTTTAGCTTCATGGGAAGTAGGGCTGTTGCGTTCAAAACTTTTGAAATTTGTTTCGACATGTTTATCATTATTATTATTATCAGGCGGTGGATTGGCAGTATCGGTAGAGGGTCGGACACCATGCTTTGAAGTATAGAGTTACCTCCCTGTATGATCTGAGTTCAAATCCCGCCGAGGTTAACTTTGCCTTTCATCCTTACGGGGTCGATAAAATAAAGTACCAGTAATGCACTGTGTAATTTGCTGGCCTTGTACCGAAAAGTAGAAACAATTATTGTTATTATCAGCCGAGGTTAACTTTGCCCTCCATCCCTACGGGGTCGATGAAACAAAGCACCAGCAATGCACTGGGAAATTGCAGACCCTGCGCCAAAAAAAAAATAGAAACAATTATTATTATTATATTATAGTTTAGATTTGACATCATTTAAACTAAACACTTTGAGAGAGTTAACAATAAGGTACAGCAGCAATAATGTCTTAACAGGAGGTAGTGGGAGAGTATAGCGGCGGTAGCGATAATGATGCAGTGGTGGTGATGTGATAGTAGTACTGTAGTGATGGTGTTGAAGTAACCGTTGGTTTGGCTAGATTTTGTGTGTGGTAGTAGTGATGGTGGCGGCGGCGGTGGTGGTGTTGGTGGTGAAATTATTTGCCTGTTGTTTGTAGCCATGTAGCCATTTTGCTTTTTTGACTATAACATTTCTGATCCCAAATTAAATATTAAATATTGGGGCCGTAAGCCATAATGTGATGCATTGTCACTTCCTGAGAGTCAAAACTGTAATCTTATGTTCCATTTGTAATAAGAATTATTCTATCACAATTGTTTTAAATACGTAAAAATCAAAAACTTAAGGGAGCGATTCCATAACACTCTATCCACTACGTGCGTATCTTCCCTTCTTTGCTGAGGCTGCGACATCTCTGCTGCTTCCTTGACGGTGAACAGGTGTGGTCGCCGTCTCCAGGCACGTTTTCCCACAGCTCGTCTGACGGAGCTGCAGTCCTGGGTCAGGAAAAGACCGAGGGATAGCGCTTGGAAACTGGAATGTCTCCAGGCGCTCACTGCCCTCTGCCAGCTGGGCACTAGTATCGGTGGAACATCCACCTCGGCGTTCTATAGAAGACTAGTGGATGGCAAGAGCGACGACGTTCTCGGAGAGATCCTGGGCGTCGAATAAGATCAGCTGTTTGCT
Organism: Eledone cirrhosa; assembly: GCA_964016885.1. Lineage (NCBI taxonomy): Eukaryota > Metazoa > Mollusca > Cephalopoda > Octopoda > Eledonidae > Eledone > Eledone cirrhosa. The sequence goes on from OZ024741.1 coordinate 300,842,592, forward strand.
CTCTTCCGGAGAACTTTCAGCCCAGGGCCTATGGATAACTTCCAAAAATCTCTGGCCTGGCAGTGCTACCGGGAAGCGCTGCCGGTTCGAGATAAGCTCTACAGGCACGGAAGTGCCGTCAGCCGAGCCTGTCCGAGATGCGCGCCGAGCGACGAAACCGTCATGCACGCACTCGTTCAGTGCCCGAGCATTGCTGACTTGTGGAGCTATGTCGAACAGTTGCTGTCGCGGGTAGGACTGATCCGGTTATCGACTGAGTCCATTGTCCAGATGGTCTCGCCATCTTCCTTCAAGGAGGAAGGGCATGCGGTTTTGATCTGCCTGGTGGCCATGCGAAAGAGATTGTGTGGTGGACAAGGTTGAAAGGGTTCCTCTTTGGCGAATCTCTAATTAACTTTTTCAAGTTTCACTTGAAGTGGAAAATCAGGGTGGAGAGGCAAGTGCTGCCTTCTAGCAAGTTTGTTGAAAGGTGGGTGAATGTAGCGAGAATGGTCCTAGTGAACGGGACCGCTCTGAATATACGTCTGTAGTTTGAGAAATGGAAAAATTGAGAGAGGGCGCTTGCCCTGGTGGTCTTTTGTGTGGTTTTCGCCACAAGTAACCCACGGAGGTTTCCCCCCTATTGGGGAATTTTTCATTGTTTCAATTTTCATTTTTATTGTTTATATATATATACGATTCTGTCTTTTTTTTCTTTTTTTTATATAAATAATAAAAATATTTACACGCACAAAACCCACATCGTACCGTCCTGTATCATCCTGTGCCGTCTGTATGTTTTTCTTGATGTCAGCCCGTGTGGCCAATAAAGAAATTATTATTATTATTATTATTGTTATTGTTATTCCCTGAATCTCAGTCATTGATGTTGGTTAACTGGAAAGTCCGTTGGATTGAATATCAAGCCACTACCTGCAGCCTCAGATATTCAGGACGTATCGGAGGGTTCTTGCCGTTCCAAGCAAGCATGCCTTTTGAAGCGTTCCAAAAAGCGTGAAGGGGCCGATTTTCTTTAACCATCCCTGGAAACCTTTGGAGATAGTCCCCAGTGCGCCTATGACAATCGGGATCACTTTGACTTCATGGCAGTTCCAAATCCTTTTCACCTCCCACTTTAGGTCCTGGTATCGGTTAATTTTCTCCCTCTCCTTCTCTTGCACTCTCGTGTCGAACGGGCAGGCCACATCCACAATCAGGCACGATCTTTTTTCTTTGTCCACAACCACCAGGTCAGGTCTATTGTGTTCCAGTTTTTTGTCCGTCTGTATCCTAAAATCCCACAGCACCTTCACCTGACTGTTCTCCATCACCGCCTCTGGCCTATGCTCATACCATTTCTCAGAATGTGGTAGATTGTTTACTTTGCACAGGTGCCAGTGGATCACCCTGCCCATCACATTGTGTCTCCAGCCCTTATAGTGGGTCTGGGCTAGGTGTTTACACTCGGACACAATGTGAGCCACAGTCTCCTCTCTCTCTCCACAGATCCTGCACAGTGGGCTAGCCTCCTCCTTGTAGATATGGTGCTTCAACCACTTCGTTTTGAGGGCCTGCTCCTGCGCAGCCATTAGCATTCCTTCTGTAGCCTTTTTGAGGTCTCCTCTTCTCAACCAGTTCCATGTCTGTTATTATTATTATTATTATTATTATTATTATTATTATTATTATTATTATTATTATTGGCGACCTACGTAGGAAATCGTATTATCGTGAGCTCCGCAGAGGTTTGTTGTTTTCACTTGTTTCAAATTGCCATTTATGGCGAAATGGATACCTGACACACAAAGTCATATATGTTTCGTAGTCATTTAATAAGGTTTCGAGACATTAATGCAGATTTTGTTTTATTCGTGTCAACATATGTTAAAGAATAGAAACTCACACAACGTGTTGAATTATGCATCGTCCTTCAACTTATTGTATGCCCTTACTTGCTATGGAATTCCTTCTCAATATAAATTGCATTTTCCTTGATTTATGCATATTTCAAATGAAGATTTTAAAACATGATCTTCGTTAAATTTACTTCTGAGTTTTCACATGGCCGCAGTGTAGCGGGAACGTCTAAAAACATCAATGCTTTAGGCCATAACTACGTTGCATTAAAGGTTTCTTTTGAGGTGAATTCACTCCTGAAGATAAGAAAGTTCGCAGACGTCCTTTGACGATGATGCTTCGATGGAATGAAATCATCACACAACTGGCCTAGAACTTCAAGGTGAGCGAGATATCAAAATGGGATCTATTGTTGACATTTCAATGAAATTGGAAAGTCAAAGAAGCTTGAAATATGAGGTCCACCAGAATTGAACAAAAACCATAAAAGTCAACTGTGAAGTCTCTTCTTCGTTTCTGTTGGGCAACATAGACGACCCATTTGTTTCATCATCACAATGTGATGTGCTATAAATGAGGATCCTATACTGACGTTCGGCACAGTTTCCGGAGCGGGATGAAGCTCGTAAATTCATTACAAATCTAGAACTGTATCAAAAATAGGTTATAGTGACTCATTCGGGAACCGCCACCGGATTAGTCCACTATAGTTTTCTCAATCGAGCAGAAACAATCACAGCAGGCAAATATTCTCATGGAATCGATAAAATGCGTCGCACCTCTTCAGCATTGGTAAATAAAAATGGTCCAGTCTTCAACAACAACGCTTGACAACATATGACAACGCACCATAAATTGAATAAATTGGCTACGAAACTGCCCCGCCCAGTAAACCCACTACTATTCAACAATAGGTTACACTTTTTTTAAGTATTACGGTAAGGAAAGGTCTTAAACAAACCGGAAAAAATACACATACGTAGAAGTTATCGCCCGAAAACTTCAGAATGTTACGCAAATAAATAAATTTGTATTTTTTTTGGCATAAACGTGTAGATTTTGATCAACGAGAAATATTCTGGAGTCCAATAACTTCTTTTACTTCTTCTTCTTCTTCTTCTTATTATTATTATTATTATTATTATTATTTGCTAACACCTTGGCCAAAATCTTAAACTCTGTGTTGAGCAGAGTTATGGGCCTGAAGTTGTCTAATGTATCCCTCTTGTTCTCGTCTTTCCTTATCAGCGTCACCACTCCCCTGCTCACAGAACTGGGAATACTCCCATTCTGCTGCCAGTTACAGTAGAGTGCTTCAAGGAGTTCGGAGAACAAGTCTGGCATATTTACGTAAAGCTCGTAGGGCAGGCCATCCAAGCCTGGTGACTTGCGCCTCATGCAGCCGACAAGGGCGTCCTGAATTTCGGCTGAAGTAATCGGCCTTTCGCAGCGCTCAGCGTCGACCGTCGAGATGCGCGGCAAGCCGTCAAGGTAGGGACTGAAATCCGCTACTCTCTCTGACCCGCCACTCTCCCCGAACAACCGAGCAAAGTGCTGGCGAAAGGCCTCACACATCCGCTTGGAATCGCTTATCTCGTGTCCGTCTCGGTCCGCCAAAGACCGAATTGTGGTTTTATTACCACGCTGCGCCTCCGCCACGCGGGCCCATCGAACAGCTTTAGTTCCCTCGTTTCTCAGCGCACGCGCCTTAGCTCTGACAATGCAACCTTCGTGTTTGGCATTGAAGAAATGGTCTAATGCCATTCTCGCCGCTAGCACGTCAGTTGCGATGCCACTACAAATAGCCTCGTCTAACTTATCTACCAGCTCCCCCTCCTTTCTATTTTTCTCTAACGCTAGTACTTTGCTGAACTCTATCGAAGTTACTCTAATCTCTCTTTTGAGAGCCCCCCACCATCTGTTGTTGATGATCCCCCCTGTCAACTTTTGCTTAACTAACTTATTGACTCGGTCCCTGTAAGCCTTACGTGCCGGAAATGACATGTTCAGCTTCCAGTAACACGGTCCTAACCTACGCGTTTTATTTAGGTCGACCGTACAGATCACAAATTTGTGATCTGTATAGGCGACCGTTTTAAAAAGTGGACAGCCCACACTATTTCTATCTATTTTCCTAATGAAGATTCTGTCTATATACGATCTAGATGACCCCATTCGGTTGGTCCATGTCCATACTGGCACATTGGGGAAATCTAGTCGATACCTGTCAGACAGTTGGAACTGGCTGAGTAGGTGCTTGAGGCTTTTGCACCCCCCGCTCCTATCGGCTACTCCCACACAATCCCAGCGTGCGTCTAAGATGCCATTCCAGTCCCCCGCTAACAGTAAAGGGCGAGACGTACCCAGAAAGGTCTCTAATCGCCTAAAGAAGTCAGGTCGTCCGGCCCCTGTAGGGGCGTAGGCGGCCAGCAGTCTAAAGGCACCACCTTCGCTACTGCTCACATCCAAGACCACCAACTTACCGTCCGGGTCCCGGAAGATCGACCTTACCTCGAGATCCAGTCCTTTCCTAAACAGCATTGCCACCCCACCCCCCATTCCCGGCCTGCTAACAGATGCGAAGATCTGATAGTCCTCGAAAATGGGGGCTAGTGCACGCGTGTCGGAAATTCTGGTCTCGCTTACGGCAATCACATCCATTTCCAGCGACCGGAGGTCGTTGAGCAGGCGACACTGCTTCCAGGGTGACCCCAGGCCGCGAACATTTAAACTTCCTACTCTTAATATGGCCATATTGGTAAGCTAAGAGAGAGAGAGGGGAGGTTTACTTACCTCCCGGGTCTTGTGAAGGTCGGGTGGTTCGACCTCCATGCGCTTGTCGTCGAGGATTTGGTTGGGGAGGCGCAAACCTGCGCAATCCCAGCCAGGTCCATACACGACAATCTACACCTCATGCGATACATCATAGAGAGGGTAGGGTGTAAACCTGGCTTCGGTGGGGCACTGATCAATTTAGATCAATCGAAAGCATTCGATAGGGTCGACCATCGGTATCTGGAGTTTGTCCTCAAAGCAGCTGGCTTCGGCCCTGTCTTTAGAAGCTGGATCGTTGCAATGCACAGCGGCACACGCTCGGTGGTCAAAGTTAATGGCCACCTCTCGGAACCATTTCGGCTCTCCCGATCGGTCCGTCAAGGGTGCCCTCTCTCTTCCCTTCTGTACGTATTGACTCTCGAGCCTTTACTGCGGAAGCTGGAGCTGTTGCAGGGCATCCCGCTCGAACCGGGACGTGGAAAGGCGGTGTTGGCTTATGCGGACGACATCACCGTGATGGTGTCGAACACCTCAGAAATCGAGGTGGTCGGCACCTTATTGAAAGAATATGAAAGGTTGACAGGAGCCAAACTTAACCCGGAAAAGTCGGTGGGCTTGCAGCTCGGAACCTGGAGAGGAAAGCCCATGCCGTCCAACAGCGTCGTGGGGCGCTGGACGGACGGACCAGTAAAGTTACTCGGGGTTTGGTTCGGACCAGACCTCCAGGTGGAAAAGAATTGGGACGAGGTAACGAGCAGAGTAGCCAGTCTCACCCAAAAATGGGCTGGGAGGAAGCTATCACTGAAAGGTCGCGCGGAGGTGGCGAATGCGTACATCGCGTCCATCATCTATTACCGCCTAACCGTCGTGCCTTGCCCCCGTCCGCGCCTCGTCAAGTTGGAACGGCTCCTCTTCAAATTCTTGTGGAGGGGACAAGTTCCGTTGGTGAGGCGGTCCATCTGCTGCCAGCACCCTCTACACGGAGGGCTGGGCATGCCGTGGCTAATGATGCGCAGACATGCGTTGAGGCTGCGACATCTCCAGATATTCTGCCTCAATGGTGAACAGGTGTGGTCGCCGTTTATCAGACGGGCCTTTCCGCAGCTCATTTCTTTGACTGAGCTGCAGTCCTGGGTCAAGAAGAGACCGAGACTGGGTGACTGGCACCTGGAATGTTGCCAGGCACTCACTGCCCTCTACCAAGCGGGCAATGCGATCAGTGGAACTTCCACTCTCGAGTTTTATAGAGGATTAGTGGTGGGCAAGTGCGATGACGCACTCGGAGAAGGTTTGGGCCTCGACGAAGTCGAACTGACCAGTCTGTACCGGAGGACTTTTGAGCCGGGGACGATGGACAATTTCCAGAAATCCCTCGCTTGGCAGTGCTACCGGGGGGCACTGCCGGTTCGGGATAAACTCTACAGGCACGGAAGTGCTGTCAGACGGACCTGCCCAAGATGCGCACAGAACGACGAAACCGTTCTGCACGCACTTGTCCAATGTCCGTGCATTACTGACTTGTGGAGTTATGTCGAACAGCTACTGTCGCGTGTGGAACGAATCCAGTTATCGGCCGAGTCCATAGTGAAGATCGAGCCGCCACCTTCCTTAGGTCAGGAAGAGCATAACATTTTCCTCTGTCTGGTGGCAGTTGCGAAAGAGATTATATGGTGGACCAGGTTGAAAGGACTAAAGACAAACACTTTTCTCTTCAGCCAATCCCTCATCAACTTCTTCAAGTTTCACCTGGAAAGGAGGGTGAGGGTGGAGAGAGAAGTGCTGCCCCCAGTACATTTGCTAAAAGGTGGGTGAATGTGGCAAGAATGGCTCGTATGAATGGGCCTACTCTGACCATGCGCCTATAGGCTAGCTAACTTGAGGAGAGGGGTGCTCTCCTGGGTGCCCTAGAAGCGCAGGGTGGTTCAGGATTGGTGGGGTACCCGAATCACCCCAGGGTCGTCCACCCCCTATCGGGGAATTTATTTTGTTATATTTTGCATAGTTTATTTTATATTTTATATTTTCATTGTTAAATTAGTCTTGCCATTGTGCACTTTTACTCGACCTTATTGTAAACCCCCACTGTCCCTGTCTTTGTATTGTCCCCTACATGTCGGCCCTTGTGGCTAATAAATGAAATCATTATTATTATTATTATTTTTATTTTCTTTCATTATTGTTTCTGAGATATATGCCGAGTGTCTTTCAGAAACCTCGGGCAAATAAATTCACAGTGTGAATTGGCAAGCCAGTTAATACAGCACATTGATTATGATAAAAAAAAACGGTATACATATATACACATGTGCATATGCATATGTAAACAGAAGGAGTGATATCAATGTTACAGAGATAGTGCTCTTCTCAATACGTGTGCATTACCAGTCAAAACAATTTTTTGCACATCGCGCAGAGAGGTTAAACAAGGAATCATTCGCAAATATTATTCTGTTCCTTTCTTGATCATTCCAAGTCTTCCCACAATCATTGGTATTGTAACGGCCTTGAGGTGCCACATTTTCTCAATATCAATAAGCAGATCTTTATATTTTCGTAGCTTGTCAAATTCTTTTGCCGTGATATTGTGATCACATTTGATGCTCATATCTATCAATAAACAGACCTTGTTATATTGATCTTTTACAATGATGTCAGGTATATTTGCTTTTATAGTCCTGTCAGGAAAGTCCCAGAGAATTGTTACTTTTTCTCCTTCAGTTACAGCCTCAGGGTGATGATTGTACCACTTGTCTTCAGCTTTGATTTTGTAATGCCGACATATTACCCACTGTAGATATTGGCCAACTCTGTCATGTCTATATTTGTATTCTACTGGTGCTAAAACTTTACATCCATAGAGTAAGTGATCCTCTGTTTCAACCTCAGCATTGCAGATTCTGCACTTTGGGTTCATACCGTTTCTCATCACATTGGCCTGGTAATTACGAGTCAATAAGCTTTGATCTTGGGCAGCTAAGATGAAGCCTTCACTCCCCGCCTTTAGCCCTGAACTACGTAGCTTCTGATGGGTGTGCTTTTGCTCAACATCAGCTTGTTTGTTACGGCCCACGTATTTGCCATGCAGAGGTTTCTGCTCCAAATTTGATGCTAATTGTCCTTGCCCTTTTGCTTTTGCTAGTGATTTTATGTGCCTAGCAGCATCAGTTGCAACAGTTTCTTTAGTCCGTCCAACCTGGGTATCAAGCATGAGATCAGTAGCATATTTTTTGCTTTGCTTCAAGATAGAATGAATCTTCTTACTTCTCTCATGCTTTTCAGCAAGTTTCAGCATACAGTCTTAGTTGTTTCAAGGTATTTGGCCAGTCCAATGATGGTGGTCTTGTAAGCAAGTTCAAATTGGATCAGGACACGGCATCCTTGAGTTCTAGGGAGGTAAAGACGATCCACATCTGCATTTGGGTGGTGCATCCTTTTACAGGTCAGTAGCTCACGGACTTTGGTGTCGATTCTTTCAATTTCACTCATATTCCAGTTCAACACACCGAAGCTATAAGTGTCAACTGGGACTGCCAAGGAATTTATGGCTAGCACCATGTTACAAGCGTTTAGTTATTATCTCAGAACTACACGTACATTATAACATTCTTTCCTTATTCTCTCTTTCTTACTTGCATGCTGGATGCCAGAGATCTCAATAATCCCTAAGTATTTATAGGTTTGTTCCTGCTCAAGTTCCTTTATGATTGTTTCAGCATCCAATTCAACTGAGTTGACAAGCTTCCCCTTCTTGAAAGTAGCTTTTGCATACTTGTCAAGTCCAAACGCCGCCCTGATATCATCGCTAAACGTTTTTACTGTCCGCAAAAGGCCTTCCATCTCGTCATTATCTTTGCAATAAAGCTTCAAATCATCCATATAAAATAGGTGACTTATTTTTTGTTGTCAATTCTATAACCGTACCCTGTTCTATTAAGTTCGGATGTAAGGGGTATTAAAGCTATGCAGAAAAGCAAGGGTGAAAGTGAGTCACCCTGGAATATACCAGAGTTGATGTTTATATTCCTAGAGCACAGTACCCCAGTGGAATGAGACAATTGAAGATTTGTGTTCCATAATGACATATTGGGTTTCATGAAGTTTGAGATCACAGGTGAGATTTTGAAGTTCTCCAGTGATTTCAGAATCCATGAGTGTGGTATGCTGTCAAAGGCTTTTGTATAATCGATCTATGCAGAACTGAGATTTCTGTGTTTATTGTGACAGTTCTCAAGGATCATACGATTAATCAAAAGTTGATTTTTGCAAACATATGAACCTCGTCGGCACCCATTTTGTTCAATGGGGAAAAGATTGTTCTCCAAAAACACGTATGTTTTTTCCATGAGAATAGAGGTTAATAGTTTATAAGTGGTGGACAAGCAGGTTATGGACAGATAGTTTATTTTTATCTTTGGTTTCGTTGTTCTTTGGTAGAAGGTAGGTAATGCCACTTGCTATCCAATCAGGTGTATTTTTTGGATCTTTCATAATTCCATTAAACAACTCTACCAATATATTGTGAGTGCACGGGAGTGAGGAAAGCCAGAAATTTGGCACCCTGTCTCTACCAGGAGATTTCCATTTATGAGATTTATTGAGTTATCTCCTTAAGTCCGCTATAGAGATGTCTTCCCTCGGCTGTTCTTCTAAATTTGTGTAGGATTTTCCCAGGCGACTAATCCAATCTACACTAGCATTATATGTCTTCTCATCACTCAAAATCTTACTCCAGAAGTTTTCAACTTTTTCTATGGGTTGCGTCTTCAATAATTATTTTTTCTTCCCTTGGCATTGGATGAGAACAACTTAATTTGCCTGTAGAAGTTGTTTCGCTTCTCGAATCTACGAATTCGTTGGGCTTTTACTTGGACTTTTTGTTTCAGAGATTCTTTTGTTGAAACTATTGCTTCTCTAGAAGACAGTCCATATTTTCTCTTTAGCTTTCTTACCTTCTTGGATCTTATATCATTTCCAGCGGTTAACTCACTCAATAAAGATATTTCTCCTCTCATTACGTCTATCTCCTTTTCGATTATACTCCTCCAAATTGATTTATCTCGAAGGTTCGACTTTTTTCGTTTTTGGTGGTAAACAACTGTTTCAATTACTCTAGCAGATGCATTTAACTCAGTAAGATCAGGTTCTAATTCTTCTATGATTTCTTTTGTCACAGAATTACCAATCATTATTTGTTTTCTATTTTGGATTGTATTCGGGAGTTTTTGAAGTGGTTCTCTATCATTTGTAATAGAATGTTTTACTACTGCAAGCTCATTCAGTATTTTTTACTTTAATTCCTTCATAGTCTCCCTGTGTTCTTCAGCAGATATTTGGTTTTCATTTAATGTTTCTAAGTCCCTCTCCTGGCTATTTTCAGCGGGTTCAATAGGGCTTCTCATTTCTACAAACCTATTTGTGATTTGGTCAGATGGAGGTCTTTCAGTAAAGACTTGTGACTGGTTACTATCTCCAGGAGATTCTTCAGTTCTTTTATCATTTATATTTATGTCATTCTCCACAGCCTGCTTGATCGCAGTTAGTTCAGTGTCTGTGAGTCTATTATTTCTGAAGATATACCTCCTTATTTCCATCCATATCATGTCTGCTAGCTTGATTCCGAGTTTTCCTGATTTTGTAGGAGTTTAAAGTGTATCTGTCTTGTGATGGCTTACCTAATGCATAGTAATATGCATATATTACTTCTTTATACTCTTCTCGGGTCCATTTCATCCTTTTAGGTTTTTCATTTTGAGGTGGTTTGGGTGGTGGATCTGGAGGCTCGAGTTGGGGCAATCCCCGATCAAGTGACCATCCAAGTCCATAATTGGAGAATGGTTTGTGCCAGAGGAGGACTTTTAGATCTCAGGTTGGCACCTTCCTGAGGGACGCGCTTCTTGATTAACCATATTTGAACATTTTACTTAAAAATAAAAAAAACAAACATGGCTCCCAGCAATATGTCTGCTGTCGTGTGACAACGGCGTAAAAGTTGAGGGCGGAGTTACAGAAATTGATTCAACAAACACCACCACAAACAACGTGAACAAAGACAACAACACTGAGAACACTAATTTTTAAAAGAATTACCACACTAACTACAACAATAATAGCGACAACCAAAATACAGACAACAGAAAAAAATGACAACAAATACAACAACGATATTAACACCACTAACAAGAAAATAAACAACGACAACACCAACAGCAACAATGAAAATTGCACTGAAAACAACAATAACGGTGGCACCAAAAACTCAACCAACTACAACAGTGATAACAACAACACAAACAACAGCGTTTGTAGCATTAGAAACAGCAACAGCACCAACAACAAGACCAGTAGCAGCAGTAACGGCATCAATAATGGTGCCGCTGAAAAAGGCGCCACTTCTTTCGCAGGTGTGGCTCGAAATATAGAGACAGTGCTAGTCACGGAGGAGGAGATGGCAGTCGAAAGAGCCATGGTGACAAGAAATGATAATAGAGTTTCCCTGAAACCTCCACCCGATTTCTTCAAAGACCAGTAGCTGCGCACGGTGACTTACCGCACCGTAAGCCTTGGGCTGCGTCTCGGCGCGCAAAACCCACGCCACCCGACGCAAAAAGTACGCCATAGTAGACGTACTTTTCACGCGCCACCCCCACCCCCAAGAGGCGAAGTCTCACTCTTTGGAAAACCCTAAGAGTGAAGGGATAGTCTTGGTGTCCTCCTTCTGCGGGCATAAAATTGTGAGGGTCAAAGTGACCCAGGTCCTGCCCGATGTGCCCATAACTTGACTGGCCGCATCTGTACTTGCTGGAATAGAGGAGAAGACCACCATACTGCAAATACAGAGAATGAGAAGAGAGAACTGGTCAGGAATATACATGCAAATGCTAATACAAACTGACCAAGAGTGCATCGCTGCAATCCCAGATATCATAGACCTTGAGAAAGGACGCCAACTCCTTATAAGCGTGGAAGGAAGGAGGCCAAATTGCTATCTCTGTGGGCAGAAGGGTCACGTCAGGGCCTTCTGCCCGCAGAAGACAGCCAAGAAGAGTACCCCCTCCTTCTGACGCCTGATTCGCTGCTACCAAGAGCAGGGCAGGCAACAGAGGCAGAAGACCCTTCCATGGTGAGAAGGAGGGCAACGACCGTGGCACCTATACCAAGACCACAGACAACTAAAACAGCGACAGTAGCTACACCGGCGGCAAAATCGCCGGAGCGGACTCCACTACAACCACCAACAGCAGTGGAGCTCATACCCCTCCCAGACGCCACGGACATGGAGTATGAGGCGGTGGGGAAGTGGCAAACGGTCTGTCACAAAAAAAACAAAAAACAAAAAAATCTTAGCTTCACCCTCCAAAAGCGAAGGCAAATAAAGAGGGGCAAAGGCTGCAAGGAGACTTTCAGCAACACCATCACCATCACCACCACAAGCATCACCACCAACAACAACCACACCACCACCAGCATCAGCAAAATCACCAACACCGCAAACACAACAAAGCACACACACCCACCAGCAACAACAAGAAAACAGCAACAAAACCACCCCTCCAAAACTTACACCGCCATAAACATGGCAAATAAAGAAGTCTTACAACATATAAAGCAGCACGCAGACATCACAGACAAAAATTACTACATCCCACCAACACCAAGAACTCACCCGAAAAATATAAAGATTATTGAAATCAAAATAGATTATAAACTTCTAAAAGAAAAATTCCCCAACGCAGTTGGAGACTTCAGAGAGTCGGTTACCAAGAGGATATACACCGACATCATCTTGGAAACACCCATGACTAGCCAAAGGGACGGTTCGACTGTCCCTTTCCTCACCCAACATGGCCTTACCTAGAATAGGCAGTATACATGTACGTGGCCTGGGGTCATCTAGGAAGCAAGGCCACCTGCTTAACGATCTCAGGTCACTAAACATTGATGTGGTTGCCATCAGCGAAACCAGAATTTCTGAAGCACGAGCCTTCGCACCGATCTTCGGCGGCTACGATGTATACGCATCTCCCAGCCGTCCAGGATCGGGGAGAGGAGTTGCTGTGCTTTTTCGGAGAGGCTTGGATTTCGCCATACGGGCCATCTTCCTGGACCGAGAAGGTAAGTCGGTGGCGCTGGACGTGACCGGCAGCGAAGGCAATGCTTTCAGGCTAGTGGCCGTCTACGTCCCAACAGGGGAAGGACGGCCAGATTTCTTCAGACCTCTAGAGACCTTTCTTGGAACGTCCCGCTCTTTAGTGTTAGTGGGCGACTGGAACGGTATCTTAGATGCACGCTGTGATTATGTGGGGCTAGTAGATAGGGCAGGAGGGTGTAAAAGCCCCAACGACCTGCTCAGACGTTTTGAACGAATGTGCCAATGCGGACATGGGCAAACCGCATCGGGTCATCCAGATCGTATTTAGATAGGGTATTCTGTAGGGAAACAGATAAGGCTAGTATAGGTTGTCCATAATTTAAAGTAGTCGACTACACGGACCACAAATTTGTGATCTGTGAAGTTGACTTAGATAGACTCCATAGGCAAGGCCCCGGTTACTGGAAGAGGAACGCGTCGTTCTCGGAGCGCAAAGCTTACAGAAACCGGATTAGCGAATTAGTTAATCGTGCGTTGACGGGTGCGATCGTCAACAAAATGTGGTGGATTATCATGAAAAGGGCTATTAGAGTAGAATCGATAAGATTTAGCAAAGGAGTAGTGATAGTGGAAAATAGAGTAGAGGGAGAGCTAGTTAAAAAGGTAGAAGAGGCGTTTAGGACAGGCATCGCAACCGACGTGCTTGCGGCGAGATTGGCACTCGACCAATTCTTCAATGCAAAGCATGAAGGCTGTGTTGTCAGAGCTAGAGCGCGTGCTCTAAGACACGAGGGAACGAAAACCGTTCAATGGGCCCTGGTGGTGGAGGGGCGATGTGGCAACAAGTCCACAATTCGGTCTTTGCCTGATCAAAACTGGCGCATGTTGTTGGAACCTAAGCAGATGTGTGCGGTTTTTCAACAGCACTTTGCTCAATTGTTCGGGAGCGGCGGCGGACCGGATCAGCGCAGTGATGCGAAAAGCCGATAACAGTAAGTGAAATACGGAAAGCGATGTCTGACTGCACGTGGGGTAAATCGCCAGGTTTGGATGGCCTGCCCTACGAGCTTTATGCGTATATGCCAAACTTGTTCGGCGACCTCTTGGCAGATGTCTACAGCAACTGGCAGCAGAACGGTAGCATTCCCAGTTTTGTGAGCCGGGGAGCGGTAGAGCAGCGGAGAAAAGACCCGAACAAGTGGGATACATTAGACAACTTCAGGCACATAACTCTGCTAAACGCAGAGTTTAAGATTTTGGCCAAAGTGTTAGCAAAGAGTTTGGGTGCTTGTCGTCGATGATCTGGTGGGAGAGGCGCAAACATCCACCATTCCGGACAGATCCATCCACGACAACCTCCATCTCACATCACATGAGATACATCATAGAGAGGGTGGTTACGGAAACTAGCACGGGTGTGGCCCTGATCAATTTGGATCAATCTAAAGCATTTGATAGGGTCGACCATCGGTACCTGGCTGCGGTCCGCGACGCAGCCGGCTTCGGCTCGTATTTAGGGGCTGCATCGCTGCGACATCTGCTCGATTGTGAGGGTGAATATTCACCTGTCGCAGCCTCTCAGCTTCATGCGCTTGGTCCGCCAGGGTTTCCCCCTCTCGTCCCTCTTGTACGTACTGGCCATAGCGCCGTTACTGCACAAATTGGAGACGATGAGGGGGGATAACACGCGAACTGGGATGCGGGAGATCCGTGTCAGCTTACGCCGACGACGTCACCGTGGTGGTGTCGAGCACCAAACACGTGCAGATGCTCGACACCACTCTCAAGAAATACGAAGTGGTGACAGGAGCAAAGATAAATCAGGAGAAGTCGGTGGGCTTGCAACTCGGCACCTGGAGAGGCAAGTCCATGCCGTCTGACAGCGTCATGGGGCGCTGTACGGAAGGACAGGTTAAATTGTTTGGTGTCTGGTTCGGTCCGGACCGGACCTCCAGATGGAGAAAAACTGGAAGGAGGTGACGAGCAGGGTGGCCTCTCTCACCCAGAAAGGGCCGAGAGGAGGCTGTCTCTGAAAGGTCGGGCGGAGGTGGCGAATGCGTACATAGCGTCCGTCATCTGCTACCGCCTGACCATTGTACCTTGCTCCCGCCCAACTTTGACCAAAATGTAGCCCCTTCTCTACCGCTTTTTTTGGAAGGGACGTGCTTCCATGATCAGAAGATCCATTTGCAGTCAACACCCGTTGCGTGGGTGACTAGGCATGCCGTGGTTGATGATGCACAAAAATGCGCTGAGGCTGCAACATCTCTGGTGCTTCCTTGACGGTGAACCGGTGTCGTCGCCGTTTGCCAGACGCGCTTTTCCCCAGTTCGTCTCCTTGACGGAGCTGCAGTCCTGGATCAGGAAAAGACCGAGTGATAACACTTGGAAGCTGGAATGTCTCCAAGCACTCACCGCCCTCTACCAGCTGGGCACTAGTATCGGTGGAACGTCTACCTCGGCGTTCTATAGAGAGCTAGTGGATGGAAAGAGCGATGACGTTCTCGGGGAGACCTCGGGCGTCGAAGACGATCAGCTGTTCGCTCTCTTCAAGAGAACTTTCAGACCGGGGCCGATGGACAACTTACAGAAATCCCTGGCCTGGCAGTGCTACCGAGGAGCGTTGCCGGTTCTGGATAAGCTCTACAGGCACGGAGGTGCTGTCAGCTGAGCCTGTCCGAGATGCACGCAGGGCGACGAAACCGTCCTGCACGCACTCGTTCAGTGCCCGAGGATTGCTGACTTGTGGAGCTATGTCGAACAGCTGCTGTCGCAGATAGCCCCGCCATCCCCCTTTAATGAGGAGGAAGGGCAAGCAGTTTTCATCTGCCTGGTGCCATGGCGAAAGATATTGTGTGGTGGACAAGGTTGAAATGTTGAAGACGGACACTTTCCTCTTCGGGCAATCCCTGATTAACTTTTTCAAGTTTCACTTGAAGAGGAAAAAAAGGGTGGGGAGGCAAGTGCTGTCTTCCAGTAAGTATGTTGGAAGATGGGTGAAAGTGGCGAGTCTGGTCCGAGTGAACGGGCCCGCTCTGAGTGTGCGCCTGTAGACTGAGGATTGGAAAACTCAGAGAGGGCACTTGTCCTGGTGGTCAGGGTGGCCGTGGCCCTTTTGTGTGGTTTTCGCCGCGAGTGACCCTCGGGGGTTTCCCCCTTTTTGGGGAATTTTTTTTGTTCGAATTTGTTTTTTATTTCTAGCCCAATTTTGTTATAACCTGTTTACACGACCAAAACCCACTTTGTATCGTCCTGTTCTGTACCCTCTCAAATGTTTTTCTTCGTGTCAGCCCTTGTGGCCAATAAAGAAACCATTATTATTATTATTATTATTATTAATGACTCTCCTCCTCCCCTTAAAATTGCTGACCTTGTGCCTTAAGTAGAAATAATTATTATAAACAGTAAACATTAAAATTAAAAAGATGTTCTGGGAGTAAACGACGCCAAGACAGATAAGTAACGAAACCATAATACTTTCAAGTAAATGCAACACAGAGGATATCACTACCAGGCTCTATCAACATATTACAAAACGTGCTCTCAATACAATAGAAATAAACACCCCAAAAGCAAATGTGCAAATACTAAGACATTACAGAACTATGCTTGGTAATATCCATCATTTGAATTATGAAATATTTTCAACCAACCTACTTCAATGGATTCAACTAATTTACTTATAGTATATTTTGATTTATAGCATACACATTTGTCTTACAATTGGGTTTATAACTTTTCTAGCTGAAGTTCACCGACCCACACATTTTTAAATGACTGGAGTGCTATTTTGTTAGATATAACGTGTGTATGAGGCTAACACATCTGAGACTATGGTCTTCAATATTTTCTTCGTTATAAAATATATATTTTATACCTATTTTAAGCTGATATAAGTAATATATAAACTGTCTAACGGTCTATGTTTATTTGTTTTTGGATCAATCTAATTACGTCATATTTTAAATAATTTCAAAAAACATTAATTGCAACTGTATTTTTCTCCCACTCTGTGTTGGGTTTTTTTCTAATTATATGCTTGGTTGTCACCGATCTGTTCAGATCGTTTGACCGCCAGTATATAAAAAAAATGTGCATCTTCTATGCATTTTGTCTGACGAGAATATGTTTTGAATTATGTTATACATAAGACTTGCAACTTCGAAATATATATATATCTAAAACAGAGAATGTCTGTCTGTACCCCTCAAACTCGAGAACCACCCAACCAATTCTTTTCAAACTTTACACATGTAATATGTATAGTGGTGTGAGTGTTTTGAGCAAAAGATATTTAAAAATGTCAGTGCCCTAGGGACCGCATTAGGCGCCGGTTAGCGATCTCTCTCTCTCTCTTTCTTAGTCTATCGTTTTAGATAGATACATAGATATATCGTCGCGCCCTTATAATATATGTCTGCATTACGACATTATGAAAACATTGACTTCACTATCTGTGTGTGTGTGTGTATATATATATATATATATATATATATATAAAATATTTAAAAAATAATGAATAAAACAATGAAACAGTTCCTTATATTAAACAACAAAAGTTCATTATTTAACGATCGTTTCTAGGATATATATGTGTTAGAATTGGCATGCATATTCAACAGATCTATGTACAAAATTATACAAAATTATACAAACTATCAAAATTAAATATACATACCAAACACATATATATGCCGTCTTCAGAAATAATATTATTTCTGAAGACGGCATATATATGTGTTTGGTATGTATATTTAATTTTGATAGTTTGTATAATTTTGTATAATTTTGTACATAGATCTGTTGAATATGCATGCCAATTCTAACACATATATATCCTAGAAACGATCGTTAAATAATGAACTTTTTTTGTTTAATATAAGGAACTGTTTCATTGTTTTATTCATTATTTTTTAAATATTTTATCTTGACTCTGTATTCCGTTTATCTTTCACCGAAAGTGATTTTTCATTGCATCTCTTCTTTCCATGATATCCGGATTACATTGAGTTCTTCATACGGACTGGACACTACCGTAAACTCTTGGTAGATTTATCTACATATATATATATATATATGTATATGTATATATATATATATATATATATATAGGCGCGTGGCTTAGTTGTTAGAGAACTGGATTCACATTCGTGAGGTTGTGAGTTCGATTCCCGAACCGGGCGATGCGTTATGTCCTTGAGTAAGACACTTTATTTCACGTTGCTCCTTCTACCTGGAGTTGCGACCGATAGATAGTATTAGCAATTGGAAAGACCAATGGAAACATTGTTTCCTCGGTCCGATTTGACGAAAGTTGATCGACTGTCGATATATATAGTGTGTAACCTTTTTCGAAATATTTACTTCTGCGTTCAGAGATTGATTTTTTAGTTTCAGAAAATCCCGTTAAGGGTGAAAGCAACGATTATTTGCTTAAACTTTAATCTGTTATTTTAATATATATATATATATATATATATATATATATATATATATATATATATATATATATATATATATATATATATATATAATTATATATTCGTATGCAGATATTTTTGCATACACAATAACAAAATATAAACAAACGTATTTATTTCCCGAGGCTCGATAAGGATAAATATATATCAAATATATAAGAACCCTAGAGCAAATATTGTTCTCATTGCTGACGTACTGTTTCAGAAAAGTGTCATAAACATGCCAATCTATGTTTAGAAACCCGAGCAACGCCGGGCCATTCTGGTAGTGTATAATGAAATAAATAGAGATGATTAAAGTAAATATCTTTTGTTTATTACATATATATATATATATATATATATATATATATATATATATATATATATATATATATATATATATATATATATATATATATATACATATATATATGTATGTATGTATATATATATATATATATATATATATATACACATACACACAGACACACATGCACACGTACACACATACACACACATATATATATATACATACATATATATATTGTTATACTTGGGGAGGGTCATATTGTATATTTGTTTTTTGAGGTTTTTGATATGAAATCGTGTGTCAAAACAAAGATTGTCATACTTGGGGAGGGTCATATTGTTGTAATAATATTGCCAGAAATAATAACAGAACACACTCACTGTTTGGTTGGTTTTCATTCTGTATCTTTTATATATCCATAGTTAATTCATTTGGCCATCAATGTTTATCATTGATTGACCAACAGTAAAAAATACAGATATAAATATATATATATATAGTCCGTCTCACTGTCTGTCCCCATAAAACTCAAGAACCAATAGACTATATATTTGTATTTATATCAGTATTTTTGACCGTTGGTCAGTCAATGATATGACCCTCCCCAAGTATGACAATATTTGTTTCGACACACGATTTCATATCAAAAACCTCGCAAAACAAATATATATATATATGTAGATAAATCTACCAAAATATACGGTAGTGTCCAATCCGTATGAAGAACTCAATGTTATCCAAATATCATGAAAAGAGAAGATGCATTCAAAATTTTTCGATAAAAATCATAGGAAAACAGAGTCAAGATAAATTAATAAAAACAATGAAATAAAAACAAAGAACAAGTTCCTTATATTAAAAAATTCATCATTTTACGATCGTTTCTAAGATGTATGTGCGTCTTGGTATGTATATCATATAGATCTATGTAAAAATATTACAAATTATCAGAGGAAATATACATGTATATTTCCTCTGATAATTTGTAATATTTTTACATAGATCTATATGATATACATACCAACACGCACATACATCCTAGAAACGATCGAAAAATGATGAATTTTTTAATATAAGGAACTTGTTCTTTGTTTTTATTTCATTGTTTTTATTAATTCATATATATATATATATATATATATATAGAAGTCGTTACACAACAGTTAGTTCACCATACCGAGAACAATTCTTTCACCTTCGCGGATCTTCAGCTCGGGATGTGTATGGTTATAGGAACAAGAAGGACAACCGTACGAACGCGCATGCGCAGAAACTCGCTCACTTCGCACAGGCAATACTGCGTGCGGGGGGGGGGTGTAAGGGAGATAACTGCGAAAGTCCGGAAAGTTTTTTGGTTGAAAATAAAATGAAAAAATTAAAAATAAAATTACAAAGAATCAGTCCGGAGCCTTGTAGTTATGCAACAGATGTTTGGTGACGTGTGGAAAACGTGTGAAAAATTCACTTGCCGTGTTTAGGCAATCACTATTGCGTAATCTCTTTAGGATAGTTATTCGTTCGTCAATACATAAGCCACACCTCGGATTTCCCCTTGCGTATGGCTTGGACAGGGCGGCACCCTACTATAACACGGCGTTGGCTTAACAGCGGCTTCTGACAACCTATCACCTACTCTCCCACTAGCAACAACACCATTAAGAAAAGTAAGCGCATCAATAGACAAACTATCTGGTTCTCTCCTCCCTTCTCATTCAAAGTTAAAACCAATGTAGGAAAACAATTTCTAGCCCTCTTAGATAGACACTTCCCCATAGGTCATAAATACCGCTCCGTCTTTAACCGACACAAAGTTAAACTAGGATACTCCTGCGCTAAGAACATGAAGGCCCACATCACCAGCAGCCCTAGGAGCAACACCCCACCAGAGTGCTCTTGCCGTAAGCCTGAATCTTGCCCCCTTCAACAACAACGCAACACACCAGCTGTAATCTATGAAGCTGTGGTCACTTCCAACCGACCAAACCAACCACAGGAGGTCAAATCCTATGTGGGCATGGCGGAGGGCCGATTCAAGGAGCGTTTCCTGAACCACCAATCTACCTTCAGATACCCGGACAGACGTTCATCCACGAAACTCGCGAGCCACGTATGGTCCCTCAAGGACTCAAGTATAGGGTACTCCATTGAATGGAAAGCCATCACTAAGTCCAAGCCATACGCAAGGGGAAATCCGACGTATGGCTGATGTATTGACGAACGAATAACTAACCTAAAGAGATTACGCAATAGTGATTGCCTAAACACGAGAGGTGAATTTTTCACACGTTGTCCACAGGTTACTAAACATCTATTGCATAACTATAAGGCTCCGGACTGATTTTTTGTAATTTTATTTTTAATTTTTTTATTTTATTTTCAACCAAAAAACTTTCTCTTATACCCCCTCCCGCACGCAGTCTAGTATTGCCTGTGTGAAGTGACCGAATTTCTGCGCATGCGCGTTCGTACGGTTGTCCTTCCTGTTCCTATAACCATACACATCCCGAGCTGAAGATCCGCGAAGGTTAAACAATTGTTCTCGGTATGGTGAACTAACTGTTGTGTAACCACTTCTACCTAACTCGTCCCTTGGACTGAGTGCTCTACCACTACGGATATTACCTTCCAGTGTTCCACCACTATATATATATATATATATATATATATATATATATATATATATATATATATATATACGGTGTAACAAATAATAGTTAAATGCAGTCCACTTAGGTATAGTCCAGTTATGGTATTCCAGGTAGTGGATGATATTAACGCTTGGCTTGGTTTGACTCAGCAAGGCGTTTTCATAGTGATGCTGCGGGTATGCCGTAATTCCTATGTTGTAAATACTTGGAGTAATAATAAATCAGGAAAGAAGGTTGACATGGTTTGCTATACAAAAAAGGTTTTTAATCTCATAGCTGACAATTGTTTCTCTGAACTGGTAGGTCTAGAGATCGCTATTCGCTTATTTTCACGTTACTCGATCGCCAATACAAAATTATAACCAGTCAGATCTTCGGAGCATGCGAGAATGAAGAGAATACACAGGCAAGAAAAGAATATACAGGCTACTATATGAAGAAGTAATGGCCTTCAATTAGAACAATAACAACAATTACAACAATGCTATTAATAAATTATTTGAGGAGACCCTAACATTACTTAGGTGGGGGTATGATGTATCTAACATTACGGCGTGTAAAACTAGCTGTCATGAGGCAAAAGTAAGAGTTTGGCATGTACAGAGTATCGAAGTGTGTATCAATTTTAAATTATAAAGATAAGCCAGTGTTACAGTCTTTCTTTTCATCTTCAATAGCATACATGAGTGGGACAACACTGTCAAAGCTAAATAGTAGTTGAGTTAATACAGAGGTTAACGAAGTAATATACGCATATATTTACACACACACACACACACACACACACACACACACACACACATACACACACACATATATATATATATATATATATATATATATATACACACATGCATGTGTACATAGACACATACATACACATCAATATACACTCGTACAAAAATATACATACATGCAAAGAGATAAGCGTGCTAATTGTAATTATGGCAAATGGAAGGTAAAGTTACATTGTAGTAGTGATTTGAGAAAAATTAGGATTTAGGATCAAATGATGGCAGCAGCTGAGAAGGAATAAGTTTGTGGGTAGATTAGGTACTTACAGACATTTGTGTGGTATAGACTTGTGAAGGATATAGTATACTTAATGAATATATTTTTGTGGGTAGTAGGTATCCTAACTTAAAGCTATGTTGTGTTGGTTTGATTCACGGAGGTTTGAATCTTATGAATTTAGTGGCAATTCTATGTCTGCAGAAGATAGATCTTTCTAACTTATTGTTAAGTAGCCTTTTTACATTTTTGATGATATTCCATAGCTCAAGATCACATAGCCCGCAGTGGGACATCCCTGTACTATAGGTTTTAGCAGCCGACAACTTCGACCAGTTGATACTGTAGTTAGTGCTGCTGTCCTTCAGTTCCCATATTTTTTTGGCGAGGGTTGTGGAACCCATAAGTGCACGGTTTTTCATTGAGTGTCAGTGCACATACCATCTTTTTTTAAAAGAACCCGCGGTGGATCCTATGTAATTCCAGGTGGAGTTACCCGAGATGACCGTGCACATATACACTATGCTCGAATCGAGACATCTGTTCGCCAATGGGCACCTATCTGGTAGGTGACAGTTACAGTTTGAGGCGCTATTTTGTGCAGCTTTTACATTCCTGGTTAGTACTCTGTTATAAGTGGGTTGTGATATATGTCCAATGGGGTTTTGCTGCTGCGCGTTTGTATGCGCTTGTGGTTGTGATGTTGTGATGTGTTTGTGCTTATAATTTGGTGCCACGTTATGTATAGGTGCAGTTGATTTACTAGAGATATTTCTGTGGTTGATCTTGCGTATGTGTGATTCTATGTTAGCTGCTGTTGAGTATGAGAGTTTTATAGTAGATCTATTGAGTATTTTGTGATATCTATGCGAGATAGGGAAGTGTTTATCTATTAGTTTAAAGAATGTAGAGGGCAGTCTAGTTTTTATAGAGGAGTTGAATATTGGGTTGAACCAAAGGTATTTTCTTTGTCTGTTTCTTCTATTGTTTCTTGGGTTTACGTTATTATTGTTTTGGCCGTTTACTCCAGGTGTTACGTGTCTAACCCTATGTCTAGTCAAGTTATTTCTATTATTATGTGAGCGGTTGGAGTAGTAATTACT
>OZ024741.1:300870825-300883325 GCA_964016885.1 Eledone cirrhosa
AACTTCTCTATAGCTCTGATAATAATACCTGGGACTTTAGCAAGCTGGAGAGCCTTTATCATCCAAGAGTGGGGAACAGAATCGAAAGCTTTCCTGTAGTCCAGCCAGACTGTAGCCATATTCCTCCTAAGTTGTCGCACCTCCGACATCGCAGTTTTGTTGGTTAGGAGTTGTTCAGTACATCCCCAAACCCCTTTCTTTCCAGCTGCTTGTTCATCTGTGTATGTATGTGTGTATGTACGTATTTGTAAGATGTTTTATGTGAAATCGGGTGTTGAAATAGAGAATGTTATGCGTTGGGATGGACATTAAAAAGATACCGTAAGCCTTAGCCAAGCTAATATAACGTTGAAAAACAATGTGTCGTGTTGTCCAAAGAAAAACAGCACAACTTGACAATTACACTTCACAAAGTAATGGATTAAAAGACTCAAATATACTAAATACCACGCCAAAAGATGGAAAACCTAAAAATTAAATCTGCACAGACAATGACAAATTCAAAGTAGTTTCCTCACCAATAATAAAAACAAAACAATATTCATATAAATAATACAACAAGAATGCAACTACATCGCACAGAAATGCAATACATTTCAATAAAATATTAACACAGTTAACACAAAGAACACCTAACAAGAGACAATCAGTGTAAAATGAAAATACCCGAATAACTTTATTGGAATAAACTTGACAGGTGTCCTATTGACAGCCGAATTCGTCAGACAGAAACACGCAGCTTATGAAAAATATAATAACGAAAGATACATTGGCAGTAACAGCAAAAACAACAAGACCATCAACACTTCCCACAACCACATAAATGCCAAATTCGCCCACATCGGCAACACAATTACCAAAACAACAAAATATCCTGCGTCTTCCAGGTCTCCTTCTTGACTATGTAGCAGTAGCACACACAAACACACACACACATATAATTGGAGAGTAATCAAAATAACAATGACAGATAAACAGAGAGAAGTAACAGAAATTGCAGCTATAGTAGCTGCAAGTAAAATAACAGCCCGGTTTTGACGATGGGGAATGGGATCACAAAGCTTATAGAAGTAGGATGTCAATTAACAGACCTTTAAAGACTTTATTCCTCAAGCCATTCAATAAATTCTTTGGAACGAGGAGCCGTGTTTATCTGACAAACACATTGTTCAATAATAATATGCATCCCACCACCAAAAATAACACGCGAATAACATGCAGAGAAAATGAAGAGATTGCGTGCTTCTCTGCACACATGTCGAGTAGAACGTGTATAGAAAGCATAGGAACAACAGTTAGACAATGCAATTCCACATCAAACACACACGGGGGAGAGAAAATCCACAAACCTCACACGATGATGTGGTCAAACATTACTAAAACCAAGAAAGCGTACAGCCAACAATTTACAGGCATTTCATGACTCACCAGTGCTGTTTGAGCTTCACAAAGATCATCAAATAAATACTGATCCAGTGGCAAGACCACAGCATGACTGGTTTGTAGTGTTAACATAGTCAGAAAAACAATATCTCCTATATGTTGTCTATGATCATACGCCTCACAATAAAATTGCACCCAGACGTATGCTTTGGTGTGGAAAAATCCGCAATACAATCGATGAAAGCAACCTCTCCTGCGTCCTGGCAGTGTGTATAACAGATATCCTGGAAGTAGAATACTATACCTATCCAGCAACATAGATTTTCCCCGTAGAGGGGTGTGTAGAAGTGATCAGCGAAAGTAATACGTTTTTCCCAGAGGTTGACACCAGGGATCTGGGCTCCTCTTTAGACTCACTTGTGATGATTATTTGGACTGGCATCTCTGTGGTAACTTCTGTCCCAACAGCCTAAGGAAAGGTAGACCACCAACTATTATCTTAGTTTCAAACGTTCTTCCAAAGAAATGTGGAGAGGGCTGAACAGAGCCACACGGACACATAGAAACCATAACCAGCTGTGGAAAATAAATGTATGTTCGTAGGTTCGGCTACAGGTTTTTCCGACTTGCGAACATGGTTGTTGGGATACTCTTCTTTTGCGTGTCTAATTATCAGGGGAATGATCAAACAATTTCAAAATTTGGATACTATATTAAAGCAAATGTAATCGAATTATCACATGAAAATCAAAAATTCTCGAATATATACATCTAAAACTCATTATGATGTATTACATTCAAGGATTATAGTGGCATATTCTTTTTTTCTCTCTTTATTTGCTTTTATGTGTATACAAATTTATCTGAATTCTTACAAAACAATACAAAATCTAACTAATAACATTCTCATGAAATAATAGTACTTTTTTTTTAATTTGAAAAGGTCTACGATTGACAAATCCGGCATCAAATTTCTTTTTTCTTTTTTTTCATTTAGAAGTGACAGAATTAATTTAAACTGAAATCAGATTTCCCTTATCATTAACATTCCTACCATATAACATAACATAATAAACCGGCCAAATGTAACATACATGAAGCATAATTTTGAAATAATTTCAACATATCTTTTTTATCCATAAACACCTGCCAATTATGATTTATCCAGTGTGTAACTTTCTGTCATGTATAACCACTGATCTGGCAACATATTCTCTATAGATTTACAATATTTAAATGAGAAAAGAAATGTACTGACAAAGAAAATGATGAACATAAATCTTCAATTACAATTTCCTTCAAGATATCAGGAGATTTCAGCGTAACTATTCCTCATTTTGACGTTGTAAACCAATGTAAATGCAATTCAATCTTTTAATTACGTTTAATAACTAGTTTATGTATTAACGGTGTCTTTACCATTGAATGCATATAGCTGATATTGTAATAAAGATGATAGTTATGGTACCTGTGAGTATGAGTGATGTTACTTCAGGGATTTCTAAGATGTTATCTAATATACATATCACATTTACATTCAGGAAAATGTAGTGATTGGTATCAAATCCACGCCCCAATCGACAGTTTTTCAAGAGATCCCGATTTTAATAGACGTGTTACTTTCTCTAAGAATTTTATTTTTCGTTTCTGTAACAGCCCGCTCTCATCTATTTTGCTATGTCTTCCTTAATTTCCCATTTTATTTCTGATGAAGGACTAACGTCCGAAACGTTACGACATTTTTCTTATTATATCAAGTGTAAAACTAGTAATATATTTCTTCACTGTGTCGCTTGCTTTATTTCTGCTTGCCATTTGGATACATAAATGATGACAGTGCTGAGAAGAAGCGGATGATGTTCATTGAATTAAAGAAGGAAATGATCGAAAAACGTAACCAAGATGTGCGTGTAGTCGACTTGGCGAAGCAGTACGAGCGTATCACTTCTACGATCTGCACGATACTGAAGCAGAAGGAGTCGATAAAGGCTATAATGCTACCCAGGAGTGTTAAAATAATTAATGGAAATAGTTAATGGAAAAGCTTCTGATGGTGTGGTTGACGGAGAAGCAGCTCGCAAGAGATACCGTGATGGAGGCTATAATTTGCAAGAAGGCACGAGCTATTTACGCTGATTTTCTGCAGCAGACCCCGGGCACTTCGACGAACGAGGCATCGGGTGAGCCGTTTAAAGCCAGTGGGGGCTGGTTTGAGAATTTTAAAAAGAGGACTGCCATTCACTCCGTTGTCAGGCATGGTGAGTCAGCGAGCGCGGATATGAAGGCAGCTGAGGATTACCTCAAAACCTTTTCCGGAATTATAGCAGCCGAAGAATACATCCTCCAGCAAGTCTTCAACTGTGACGAGACAGGACTATTTTGGAAGAAGATGCCAAGGAGGACTTATATGGCGGCAGAGAAGACGATGCCAGGCTATAAACACATGAAGGATAGGCTAACCCTCGCACTGTGTGCTAATGCGAGCGGGGGCTGCAAGATTAAGCCGCTGCTCGTTTATCATTCGGAAAACCCCAGAGCCTTTAAGTCCCATAAGATTCTGAAAGAAAAACTGCAGGTTATGTGGAAGGCAAACCCGAGGGTGTGGGTCACCAGGCAGTTCTTTGTGGAGTAGGTGAATTTTGTCTACGTTAAGAAATATCCCCAGGAAAATAACCTACCACTGCAAGCCCTTCTTGTCCTGGACAATGCATCTGCTCACACGCCTGACCTCGAAGATGACATCCTCGAAGAGTTCAAGTTTATAAAAGTTCTCTACCTTCCACCCAACACCACCTCTATCCTGCAGCCCATGGACCAGCAGGTGATTTCTAATTTCAAGAAGCTCTTTACCAAGCACCTGTTCAGCCGCTGCTTTGAGGTGACGGAGAGCACAAACTTCACCCTTCGAGAGTTCTGAAGGACCACTATAACATAGAATTATCGATAAAGCCTGGCAGGGTGTTACAAAGAGGACCTTGAACTCTGCGTGGAAGAAGCTGTGGCCTGAGGTTGTGTCTGAAACAGACTTTAAAAGACTCGACACCAAAGCGGCAGTGGTGCAGAAGATTGTATCTCTCGGCAAGTCCATGGGTCTTGACATGGATGACAGTGACATCAAGGAGGTGACAACGGAGTAGCTAAAGGAGCTACAGACGCAGCAGCACACGGAGCCTTTGTAGGAAATAATTGACACGGACGAGGTTATCTCTACAAGTAAGATAAAGGAAATATTGAGAATGTAGAAGAAACTTTCAGGCTTTATTCAAAAGAAACAGCCATAAAAAGTTGCAACTGGGCGTGCGACAGCGATATTTAATGACTCTTTCCTAACTCATTTCAGAAGCATTCTGAAGGGGAGGATGAAGCAAACCGCATTGGACAGGTTTTTATCGAAAAATCCTGCAGATAAATTTGTGGAAAGCGTGGCGAAAAGGGCTTAAAATCAGCGAATATTTTAAGTTTCTACCGGTTGCGCATTTCTAATGCTTTTCAAAAATAATTTTGAGATCAAAATTATTTTTGAAAAGCATTAGAAATGCGCAACCGGTAAAAACTTAAATCCAAAACCGAATACTAACCAATACTTATTACTAATTTTTACTTATTCCTAATTAAACTATTTTTCACTGGGAACAATTTTTCAGCATTTTCTTTTCCTTTTACCAATATATCACAACTCGTGTGTTACACCTCTATTCTTTTAAATATATATATATATATATACATATATATATATATATATATATATATATATATATATATATATATATATATATATATATATATATATATATATATATATATATATATATAGCACAATGGAAAGCATCCAGCAGATAGCTAACTCCATACACCAGAGTATAACCGTAACTGTTGACTAGCTTCCAAATACCCTAACAATAGACTACCAGTATTAGACATGGAACTCTGGATTAACACTATAGACGAGAGGGTCCAAATTCTCCACTGACACTATGCTAAACCCATGGCCTCCAAATACCTGATACTCAAAGACTCAGCAATGTCCAATAGTGCTAAGTTTAATATTCTGATCGCAGACTTGGTACGAGTGATAATGAATGTGTCCTGCATGTGCGACCCAAGATCAACAGCACGGCAGTTCTCTGTCTACAACCAAAGAGACAGAATCAGAGTATACAAAGGAGCCACGGATAAGTATAAGACCCTCATAGAAATGGACATGAAAGGAATTTGCCCATTATACAGGTGCAAATCATGGAATAGCTTAGATAGGACAAAACATTAGATAGGGAAAGCCACTTCATGGTACGACAACCAGAGATACCAGAGTGTCATGTTCGTGGATGTAAACACATATACACATACCTAACTATATTTCCTTATATTTTTTATATATTATTTTATATATTTCTTGCATTACTTTTATTTATATATTTTTTGCATTTCTTGAGGAGGCTTTCCAAATATTTCACTATGTTTTATATTACCTTGTCCGACCAACAAATGAGGACGTTTTTTTCGTATTCGTCTTATTCGGGAAACCTCTGGTAATAAGGTAATTATATTGTATTGTTTATTATACATAAAATTTTGCTCTGGTACTTACATAGAGCACTCTTCACTCCTATGACTTTTTCAATTTTCAACGGAAACTTCAATACTTATACAGCTACCAAGGGAATGATCGCAGCATACTCTACATTTTTATGAGATTGGCACCTTCCAACCTTTTTAAGTCGAGCACTCTTCAGTCAATAGGATTTTAAACCAATACTGAACATGGATAAATACCCTTTGGATTACTCTATCAAGAATATCCCAACACCTTCTAACACTTCCTTCACGAAAATGCTGATAGACAAAGTAGAGAAGGTTGTTAAAAGAATGAGATGGAAAGCTTTGATTCTCGATGGACACTTTAACACGGATTCAACCGAACATTTTAATATCAAAACTCATAAATACCCGCAAATAGTAAAAGATATGACCGCTTTTGAACTAGACTTAGTTAATCTAATCAACACTATCAATTTTCGTAAGTACTCTAACCCTTTTCAATCTAAACTATCTAATGATATTTCAATATTAAAATCTTCTAAAAATAAGTTCATTTTCTCCGACAAAACTAAAAACTTATACGAAGTTAATAATAATTTACATGACCAACTCTTAATAGATAATATCACCTCTAAATACCAAATAGCTAATATAAACACGTATCATAATATAAATAAGGAAGCTAAAGAATTAGCTAGTTCTTTAAAAATAGATAATAGGACAGAAAACTTGCTAAACGTAATGAATATATCACCCTTAAAGATCACAAACCTGACTTTATTAATCGTCCTAGTTGTAGATTAATCAACCCTTCTAAGACTGATATCGGTCTTGCCAGCAAAAAAATGTTAAATAATATAAACACACACATTAGAAGTAAGTCTAAATTACTCCAATGAATAAATAGCTCTTCCGTAGTACATTGGTTTAATAAAATTAAAGACAAAAATAGTTCTAGATTCACCCAATTTGACATTGTAGATTTCTACCCGTCTATCACTCAGACTCTTTTAGCGAAAGCCTTAAATTTAGCTAGAAAGTTTATCAATATCTCTGATATTGAAGAGAATGTCATCTTGCACGCTAGAAACACTCAACTCTTTACTGATAATGACACTTGGGTAAACATATCTAACCCAGAGAGCCCATTCGATGTCTCAATGGGCTCTTTTGACAGTGCTGATGTTTGTGATTTAGTCGGCCTATTTCTCCTGCACACACTTAAAGAAAAATTCCCTAACCATATTTTTGGGCTTTATCGCGACGATGGTCTAATACTTTCTCATACCACCATAGGCCATAACTTAGATAGATTAAGGAAAGACTTAATAAAAACCTTAGCCAGTTTTAACCTTAAAATTACTATTGACACTAACCTTTCCAATGTTAATTTTCTAGATATAAACCTAGATTTGCCTACCGCTTCTTATAAACCATACCATAAACCTAATGAAAATTTAAAATATATAAATAAAGGCTCTTGCCATCCTCCCATAGTTTTTAAAAACCTTATCCCTAATATTAGCGGTAGGATCTCCACCATCTCTTCCTCAGAAGCTATTTTCAATAAGGCATCCCATACTATAATAAAGCCATTCAAAATAGCGGATTTAGCGAACCGATTAAGTACATACCCAACAATACTAACTATTTTAA
Organism: Eledone cirrhosa; assembly: GCA_964016885.1. Classification (NCBI taxonomy): domain Eukaryota; kingdom Metazoa; phylum Mollusca; class Cephalopoda; order Octopoda; family Eledonidae; genus Eledone; species Eledone cirrhosa. The sequence goes on from OZ024741.1 coordinate 300,878,404, forward strand.
ACATAATAATAGGAAAATAAAAATAATCTGGTTCACACAATAAGAAATCACCCAGAGAACATCAAAATTGCTCCTGTAGAGTCAAAAGTGAATGCCCATTACAAGGTAAATCCAACACCAAAGCCATTGTATATGCGGCTAAAGTGACAACCATCAGCAACAACCAACCAGCCACCAGCGAACGATATGTGGGTATGACACAAGACAAATTCAAAACGGGTTATTACTCACTTGTCGCATCTTTCCGACATCCAGAAAAAAGATTCACAACAGCTCTGGCTAGCAGAATATGGGATTTGAAAGACCAAGGTATCCAATATAAATTGGATTGCTCAATTTTGAACCAATCTAAAGAATATGCAAGAGGAACAAGAAGATGCACACTCTGCATAAGTGAAAAATATTGGATTTTACAAAACCTTAAATCACCAAAAACCTGCCTAAATACAAACACAGAAATTTTCACCAGTTGCCCACACATGAAATCACACTTGCTTTCCAGCTCATATAAACTTAACTCACTTTCAGATACTTATCCTCCATAAGCTCTTATTCTTCACTTTCCTTAAATTATTCTCTTTACAGACTTCTCTTTGTGACTTACTTTCATTTTTAACTTTATTTTTATTTTTATTTTTATTTTTATTTTTATTTTTATTTTTATTTTTATTTTTATTTTTATTTTTATTTTTATTTTTATTTTTATTTTTATTTTTATTTTTATTTTTATTTTTATTTTTATTTTTATTTTTATTTTTATTTTTATTTTTATTTTTATTTTTATTTTTATTTTTATTTTTATTTTTATTTTTATTTTTATTTTTATTTTTGTTTTTATTTTTATTTTTATTTTTATTTTTATTTTTATTTTTATTTTTATTTTTATTTTTATTTTTATTTTTATTTTTATTTTTATTTTTATTTTTATTTTTATTTTTATTTTTATTTTTATTTTTATTTTTATTTTTACTTCACATCCACCAGTAACCCCCTCCCCCTACTCTTCGATTCACTTACCTAATATCTTCACATTCCACATTTTCCCCATTTTCTTTCACTACCTGATTTCGTGTCACTTGCGTTTTCCGCTCCAGATATATTGTGTTGTTTCGCAGCGGATTTTATATTTGTACTCATTTATTCATAAAGCTGCTTTATACTCTGTATCTATGTGTCTGAGTGTGCTTATGTGCGAATACGTTCTGTATATATATACGAACGCTTCCGTATGTGCGCGTGCGTACGTGTATATATATGTGTATGTATGTATGTTTTTATATCTATGTTTTTACATTTACGTTTTTTACATTCTTATTTTCACGTGTGTGTGTAAGCGGGTCAATGTACGTGAATGTGTATGTAAGTGTGTATATATGTATATGTATGTATGGGTGTGTATGTGTATGTGTATATATATATATGTATATAGTCGCGTACGTACGTATGATTAGATATACATGGGGCGATATATATATATATATATATATATATATATATATACGTGCCTCGTGTGTATGTATGAACGCATGCATGCGCTTTTGTCTGTACGTATTTGTGTGTATAAATATTTGTTTATAGATATATGTTTTTTCTAGATATCTGTGTATGTACGTCGTACCTATGTTTGTTTTCTTTTCTCTAGTGTTAATTCATTACTTTCTCTTTCATTTAAAAATTATTTTCATTCTCATATATTGTTTCATTTTTATACATATATCGAGAATGATACTTCTTTTTACTATTACACTCCCTTCCCTCTTTATCTTCCGCATATAAGTGACCATGCGTGTGTGTGTGTGTGTTCATACGCGTGCTTTCATACTCGTATGTGTATTTAATACCTGTATCTGGATGCGTGTCAACTATATTATCATTTTCTTTTTCAACTCATATTATATCCGCATTTGTGGTCACATATACACAAATATACTTGCCCTCATATATGTACTTACGCACACATTTTCACCATACACATGCATTTGTACATACACACATATGTACATTTGTGAGTGTATATACATACATATACACATACCTAACTATATTTCCTTATATTTTTTATATATTTTTTATATATCTCTTGCATTACTTTTATTTATATATTGTTTGCATTTCTTGAGGAGACTTTCCAAATATTTCACTATGTTTTATATTACCTTGTCCGACGAACGAATGAGGACGTTTTTTTCGTATTCCTCTTATTCGGGAAACCTCTGGTAAGGAGGTAATTATATTGTATTGTTTAATATATATTATATATATATATATATATATATATATATATATATGTATATATGTGTATGTGTGTATATCTGTATATATGTGTGTGTATGTGTATATATATATATATATATATATATATAATATATAAGATCAAAAGATGGTTAAAGGAGTTCCATGTATTTTATTATGCGCATTTCAAAAATAAACATCATCATGCAATAATATTTGTGTTTTCATCAGATAAAACAGGAGGACATGATATGAAGGCTAAAAAACACTTGTGGATAGTTCAGTTTTAAATCAACATATGAAAAGTAATTTTAGATTGATATGTGATATTGGGAAAAATATTTTATTTAGAGAGGGGGGGTGGAAAGGATGAAAAAAGGGGAGGAGATGAGAGTGAAGGTGGAGAGGGAGAGATGGGTGATAGAGAGAAAGTGATAGTTTTTATAACTGAGAAAAGATATATTATTTTACATAGAGAGGTTGAAAACCGTTGGAAGATAATGTATAAATTAAAAGAACTTGAAAATTAACGAAGGGAAAAATATGTACGAAGAAGGAGAGGGAGTTAATATGTATTGAGATTAAAAAGTTTGATGATAGAGAGAAAAAAATAATAATTGCGGATGAATATTCTAACGTCAAAAAAATTGTGTGTATGTTTACAAGTATTATGGAAATTTGAAAATTAACGAAGAGAAAAAATTATTAAGGTTTGTGTATTGAAGGATTTGAGAAAAATAATGTGAAGTTAAGGTTTGTATATTGAAGGAATTGATAATATGTGCGAAGAAAGAGTTAATAATTCCTCAACTTCGCGGTGGAATTTATCGTGACGATGGACTCTTTACTATCTTAAATTGCAATATAGTTAACCTTAATATTATTAAGAACAATATACGTAATGTCTTTAACCAACATAACCTAAAAATTGAATTTGATAACAGTATCAAACTAGCTAATTTCTTGGATGTATCTCTTAATCTTGACACTGGCCTATATTACCCTTACCATAAAAACAATGAGAACCTAAATTATGTTAACTTTAAATCTAACCATCCTACCAATATCAAGAATGCTATAGTTAGTAATATTGGAAAAAGAATATCTAACATATCTTCTAATAAAAACATCTTTGATGCTAACGCCAATTACTATAACAACGCACTTTCTAAAGCCGACTATCCTGATAAAATCAAATATAGTAAAGAAACAAATTCTAGAAGAACTTACAGTAGAATAATTAATCATGATCATTCCAATAACTTTAATAAAAGACCTAGATACAAAAACATAATCTGGTATAATGCTCCTTTCTCCATCTCTATTAATAACACTATTCCTAAATTATTCTTTAGTGCCGTAAATAAATGCTTCCCTCCCTCACATATCTATAGTAAAATATTTAACAAACACACCATAACATTTTCTTATTCTACATCCTCCAATATTTCCAACATTATCTCTAAACACAACAATAAAATACTAAATACTAAATCTCTTCCTTCCAACACTAAATTTCATAATAACAGTAATAGTACTCCCGACGTCATTGTAAACCCTAGGCTAATTTCTGTAAACCCAAATACAACGTCAAACACAACTTCGCTAAATGTTCATAATCCAACTCTAAATCAAGAAACTATTATTCCTATCGCAAACAACTTCTCCAATCCAATTCCTTCTATAGATAACACTAGGTCACTCATTAATAATCTCTCTAATTGCAACTGCCCTATTAAAAATAAATGTCCTCTCAACAACCATTGTCTTGATAAAAAGTTAATTTATGAATGTAAAGTTATAACGAGCACCAATTCCTTCACCTATTTTGGCTCCACTTCCACCTCTTTTAAAGCTCGTCTCTATAATCATCATTCATGTTTTAAATACAAACTTAAAAGAACCAACACGGCTCTCTCAGAACTCATATGGTCCTTGAAAGACAAAAACATTAAATATACCATCTTTTGGAAGAAGGTTTCTTCTGCGTATTCATACTTGAACAGCTCTCTATCTAAAATCTGTAATCTCTGCCTAAATGAAAAATTTACCATTATCTCTAATCTAGATTCTATAATAAATAGACGTACATATTTGTTTTCTATCTGCTTGCATAATTTCCATAAAACATTTCACAAAGTATACAGCTAATATTCAATTCTTTTTCAATTTAGAATCTTTTCTCAAATCTTTTCGCACATATTATCAATTCCTTCAATATACATACACCTCTTTTAAAATATACCCATCTTCCTACCTTACTTCAAAGGGTATTATACACTCTATAATACTTGTTTACTCATTACCCTCACTCTATCTTCACCTTGTAAAATCCTTCGTAACATATACATTTGTTTTGACGCCGGATTATTCATCCTTAATTTATTATTTTTTCTCCCCATCATCTAACTCATTCTTAATACATATTAACTCTTTCTTCGCACATATTATCAATTCCTTCAATATACAAACCTTAACTTCACATTATTTTTCTCAAATCCTTCAATACACAAACCTTAATAATTTTTTTAATACATATTAACTCTTTCTTCGCACATGTTATCAATTCCTTCAATATACAAACCTTAACTTCACATTATTTTTCTCAAATCCTTCAATACACAAATGATCATGATTAATTATTCTACTGTAAGTTCTTCTAGAATTTGTTTCTTTACTATATTTGATTT
>OZ024741.1:300888325-300928325 GCA_964016885.1 Eledone cirrhosa
CCCCACCCAACACACACCTTTTCCTGAACATGGAGCCCCGTTCTTCCCCCAACTCTCACACTCACATACACACACACACACACACATGTACACCTACACACACACCACCTTCAGCTCTCCCCGCTCGGACACCCCGCCTCCCTCCCCCCACACCACCCGCTTGCACCCCTACACGCCCCACACCCTTCCACCACTTGTTTATCTTCATGTTTATTTTTATTTTTATTATGTTTTTATATTTATTTTCATTTGTACCGTTACCTCTTACCCCCTTTTTTCTAAATGTCTCTCCCCCACTCCCCTACACACCCTATGAACTCTCTTCCCGCACACTTTTCGCCTGAAGAAGGGCTTATGCCCGAAACGTCGTTCCCCACCACCACCCCACTCTCAAGAGCGTGAAACTAATAAACCTTTGTTCGTATTGCCTCTCTGTTTTGTTCCCGTTTCATTTTTCACTATATATATATATATATATATATATATGTATATATATGTATATGTGTATATATGTGTATATATATATATATATATATATATATATATATATATATATATATATATGTGTATATATATATATATATATATATATATATATATATATATATATATATATATATATATATATTTATATATATATGTGTATATATATATGTGGGGGGAGGGGGTGCGCGTCTGTGTGTGTGTTTGTGAATGTATCTGTTGACACCTGGAATATAGCTTAAGAGAAATTTGAAGATAATGATATGATAGGCACCCAATATTTTGAACTGGTGTATAGAATTCTTTTGACCTTTGTCACTCTAAGTAGAACTTTAAAGAATTAGCTTTTAAATAATTTCCCTTTTCTTTAAATCCTTCAACCATGACCGACCCCCAACGATCTTATTGACACCTGAAATATAGGCATTGTTAGCTTAAGAGAAACTTAAAAATAAGGAGTGGCACCCCAATCTGAACTTGTTTATAGAATTCTTTCTACCTTTGTCACTCTAAATATAAATTATACCTTTAAAGAATTAGCTTTTAATGAATTCCCTTTTCTTTCAACCATTGACCTCTACTTATCCCACTCCCCACCCTCTCCTACCACCTGAAAAGACCTATATATACCACTTTTATTTTTGGATACCCAGATTCCTGATGATTTCTAAAGAATGAAACAGTTCTAGTGCTGTAGAATCTCATCTATATTAAAACTTATATATATATGTGTGTGTGTGTACATATATATTTTGCTATTAGAATTACTCCATAGATTCAATCCTATAGTTCATCCCTATAACTGTTTTAAATAATTAACTATTAATGAGTACTATATTATTACATTGTATTCAACACTCTAACAAAGCTTTAACCTATTAAGAAAAACAGATTATTAATGAGATTTCTTATTCGAAAATAAAATTCCCTACAAGTAAAACTTCATTCTGACCACTCTAACACAATACAATACTTACAAAAATTCTATTATTTTCTTACCTATATATTTTTTTATCTACTTTTTACTTTTTGGGGTTTTATCTATATTCCTCTACTTGTTCTATTTTTAGAACAATTTTTTCTTCTTGAAAAAAGAAATAACAAATATTTAGGATTGTTCTATAATATTCTACTAGATATAACACACTGATATCTGCACCACTTTTCCTCCAACTTTAATCTTCCTTGACCGTCCACACTTTTCTATACAATCTGTCTAAATTCCTTTACACTCACAACTTCCTTTTCTTAAAGGTCATTCGATAACTCATCCCTGACTGCTAATTTATTCATCTAGTACTACCAGCTTAATTATTTATATTGCCCCTTCCTATTTTTACTATTCGTTCATACATGATTTTATATTCTTCAATAAAAAAGCTCATTATTTTTGAAGACGTATGTATATTTTCTCACTTGGATAATTTGTAATATATTTTATATAGATCACTAATAGAATGAACATACGGAGCACTAACGCCCCCCCCCCCGAAACGATCGTAAAATAAGGAGTTTTCACTATGAATTACCCGTATTTTGTTTAATTTCATTGTTTTCACTATTTGTATTATATGTATATATATATATATATATATAATGAAATGACAGGAGGCTGGATTTGTGTAAATCCTTGAAAGGTTAACCTTTCAAGGATTTACACAAATCCAGCCTCCTGTCATTTCATTATAATATTTAACTCCGTAATAGCACCACCAACTACAAAAACAAAGACGGTTGCACTGCTTTACGTTGAGTACTCTCTATATTATTGCATTACGATTGACCATACGGAATAGACCAGCTCTATACAGTGGTGAACCTCAAACGTGAATATATATATATATATATATATATATATAACGGAGGAAATGTGGTAAGGAACAAGTTGGACCATAACGCACCAAAGTACTCAATACTTAGGGGAGTAGAGTGGGTAATAGGAACGAGTAGGACCCCGACGGCTGAGCTCAAGCCGTTTCAACGGCTAATTCTGGACTCAGAATTAGACGTCGAAACGGCTTGAGCTCAGCCGTCGCGGTCCTACTCGTTCCTATATATATATATATATATATATATATGTATATATATATATATATATATATATATATATATATATATATATATATATATATATATATGTAAGTATGTATATATACGTACATACATGCTCACATATATATATGTTTACAAACAAACAAACCGAACATTATAATAAATGTTCGGTAAACCCATACGTACATATATATATATATATGGGCATGTATGTATATATATACATACTACTGTACGTCTGTATACATATATGTATGTACGTATACATATATACTTGCATTTAAGTATCAGCCGTACTAAGAGTGAGTAAGGAAATTTCGTTTCATTCTTTTCCATATATATATATATATATATATATCTAAGTCCAAAATTAAGATAAATGAATTAAATGAATTTAATCTAAATCGAAATCATGGGTGTCATGACATAAGGCATGCGCCATATATCCTGAGAATTTAAGCTCAAAGATAAATAAACCTGAGCATATTATAATAACTAGAGATTGATTAACATATAAAAATACATGAATAATCACAGGAGATAATTTAAGCTTGCGTGTAACCGCGCATAGCTAGTTTAGGCAATATTTACCTTTAAGAGTGATTAACTTTCCTTGTATATATCCCATTAAAGAAATATATTTCACCAATTAATCAGATGGTAAGTCACGGAAAGTGGATATCATTGGATTGTCAACAAGGAAATAGATAATTATCCAGCCATTCGTGCTTACAGAGCGAGATCATATCTTCAACTATCCGTTACCACGTGTTGCGTCCACACAAGATAGCGGTTTCGTTTCAGTGGCGTGAAAAGGTAATCGACAATTAGAAATAGCAGTCAAAATTCTTCTCAACAGAAATAGCTCTACAATTAAGGAGCCGTATATAGATTAAATTCTTTTAATTCATTTATCTTAATTTTGGACTTAGATATATATATACGTGGCTCTGGTCCACCCGTTCCATCTATCTGTGTGGGTTTTCTTGGCCATTGAGGTAATGGTAGGTGGTCTGCTTCTTGCTGGTCTTGTAGAGCACAGGTTGCTAAGGCCGTATGTATCTAGATAATTATTACTATAGGTAAGTTTAAGTAGGAGTCCCAGCTCACTGGTATCAATCCCACGGAATTCAACATTGCTTTCACTGATCATTTCTACGCATTTCCCCACAGCAAAATCCACGTCAATAGATGGATACAGGGACACAACATCCATACTACTTATTATGCAGTTTGTTAGGTCCCTAGATCGGTTACTCTCGCCGATTCTGCTGAGGAGGTCCTCCGTGCTGTCACATACATCTGGGGACATTTCAATGATGGGGCGTATGATCAGGGAGAGGAAGTATGAAAGTCTGTAGTTACTAGCAATGTTAGCTCCACAGACTGGCTGTGTTGGTGGTCCTGTGGCAGGGTCACTGCTCGTTTTATGGTCTTTTCGAAGCCCATACAACGCTGGCACGTCATTGTTCCAGGCCTGGAAGTTGTTGGCAATCCTTTTGTTGCCTCATTATATTTGTCCACATCATCATATCGGCATTGAGGGCTTTTTCCCTATCCTCATGCTCTTGTGGTGTTACTTCTCTTGTATTAATGATGTGGGGTTGCATTGCCTGGATGTAGTTTGGCAGACTCTCAACCGACATTCTGCCAGACTTGTCTGTTGGAAAGCATGCTATCTCTCCATTACGCGAGCGCTGCATGAGCTTACGCAAGCCATTTGCAGATTTTTCTCCCAGTTGCTGGGCCTCCATTCTATTATGTTTCTTGCTATACTGTTCTATAATATTTCTAAGTTAAATCTAGCTATACTAAATTGTGCTTCTGTTTGTTCATCGACCTGCGACGGCAATTGCGTGCGTTTGTTAAAAGCTAAAGTCGTGGCGTGGACTCGTCGCAGGTCGAACGACTTATCGGAAGGATTATAAAAAGTAGAGTTCCAGGCTGCTGCTTTATGTGTACTAATGCTATTGTTATTGTTAGTTGTGTTGTTTCTATTTCTATTTTTTCCACCAACAGCCTCGTGGTTGTTTCTATGTCTCTCATTAATACTCCTGACTCTTTCCTCTGGCTCATTGTTATTATCTACTCTATTTTGTGTGTCTGTGTGTTCGTCCTGGTTATTTTCTCTGTCCATAGTCTCCCTTCTTTCAATCCTATTACCTTCCCTTATTTCTCTGCTACCGTCATTACCTGTTTTCTGTGTCTGTGTGTTTGTTAAGATTGTGGTGGTGGTGAGAGGCATTGAATGTGTGTGTGTTGTTGTTGATGTGTGCTGTTGTTGATGTGTGTTGTTGTTGTTGTCTCCGTGTATGTTATTATTGTTGTATGTGTTGTTTTGTTGTTTGTGTCTGCGTGTCTGTTGTTGTTGTTTCTGAGTATGTTATTATTGTTGATGTGTGTGTTGTTGTTATTGTTGCTTGTGTCTGAGTGTCTGTTGTTGTTGGGATGTGTGCTGTATATGTGTGTGTGTGTACTAATGTTGTTACTTTTGTTTTTTTGTTTTTGAGGCTCCAACGTAATTTTGTAAATGATTTTTCTATTTCTGACAAGCATTTAATCATATTTACCTTATTAAATGTGGCATACTTAGGTGGTAGTTGTAATACTGATAATTCATCAGAGTCGACCGTAGTGTTGCCGTATATATTTGTGTTGTTGTTGTTGAATTCATCTGTTAATGAGATGTCGGCCATATTTATACCGTCAATTTTGTCGGGATATATATTGATATTCTCTAAAGTATTTTGATTTAGTTTTATCTGTTTGAGCCACTTTAGTTTCTTGTTAAAGTGCTTGTCACATTCTTGAACAATGTACTTTTCTTCGGGATATATAAGGTTTATAAATATTATTTTTTTCTCTTGGTGTGGTGATCTTAGTTATTTCTTGTATTAGGTTACGCTTATGTTTTTCTTGATGACTTAATTCTCTATAAATCTTCTTTTTTATGTTCAGAATTAGTGTTCGTTTTAGCCTATCTGCTTGTTTTTTGGTGAGCTGTAATCTTCTTACATCGGTGTTGATGGTGTTGGTGTAAACTCGGGACGAGGCACATTCTTTTATGAAGTATAGTTGTCGAGATGTTATTGTTTTTCATAGACAACAGAACATGGTGGTTTTCAGTATCTTGTTAGCCTGGCTAAGGCTTACTATATTTCGTTTCTGAATTTGTTTAGCAAGATTCTTCATCTGAAAACGTGTGTTGAAACCGATATTGTTATACTTTGGGAGGGTCATGTTGCCAATAAGAAACACACGCATCAGCTGCTTTCACTTCAATTTATTATAATAAATTTATAAATTTAGGAATTTAGGAATTTCCGGTTCGTTGGTTGTTTCCACAACCAGATGATTGTAATGTTCATCGATACAACCCCTAGAGGTGAATTAGCTTGCAAATTTAGAAGGGCCCTAGATAAACATAAACTCAATATTAAGATAGTAGAAAGACCAGGTACCTCCATAAAAACACTTATTAGCAATGCATAACCTTTTCAAAGACCTCCCTGTATAGATAGGAAATGTATAATCTGTAAATTAAGCCCCCATATTAACTGTAAAACTAGAAATGTAGTATATAGCATAAGATGTACTGAAGGACAATGTAGAGATAAAAATATAGTGTACATAGGTGAGACAGCTCGTAGTATAGGGGAACGGATATATGAACACTGCCGAGACCTTCAAGATAGTAAAGAACCATCTGTACTCTACCAACAAGCTAAAATAGAACATAAGGGTAAATTAGAGAACATAGAAATAAAAATAGAATCTACACACAGAAAAGACACAATGTTTAGACAAATCACAGAGGCAATAAACATAAATGAACTCCAACCAAATTAAATAGAAAACATGAGTGGAACAGCAACATCACAACTTACAATTAAAGACAAAATGAAAACACACATGCACATAGAACAAACAACCAACCAGTAGCATGTAAATAAACAAATAAATAAACGAATATAAACACACACAGACACCCGGATGTAACACATGCGCAAACTAAGCACACAACACACACACAAAAACAAGATGGCGTAGGACAGAACAAAGGAGAGGCACAGAAACAAAGAAAAGAATCCCCAGTCACTGAAGATGTCACAGAATGTGTGACGAAAGAACTTTGACAATATATAAACAATCATCTGGTTGTGAACCAACCAACCAACCAGAAATTTATAAATTCCTAAATTTATAAATTTATTATAATAAATTGAAGTGAAAGCAGCTGGTGCGTGTGTTTCTTATTGGCAACATGACCCTCCCAAAGTATAACAATATATATATATATATATATATATATATATATATATATTAGAATATAAATATTAATAAAATAGATGCTCTTTTGATCAATTACATTTTATTATACATATTTCGGATGTACAACAGTACGACCTCACCGGACAAAATATAATGATATATTACAAACCCTGAGATGTTAAATGGTTAAGATTTAATCAATCTTCAATATATATATATATATTCATATATATATAGGAAAATGTTTGACTCCGACGGCAGAGCTCAAGCCATTTCGACGGCTATTTCTGGACTGAATTAGCCGCCGAAACGGCTTGAACTATACCGTCGTGGTCAAATATTTTCCTATTACCCTCTCTACTACCCTAAGTATTAAGTAGTCTGGTCCGTTATGGTCCATCTGGTTCCTTACCACACCTCCTTCGTTATATATATATATATATATATATATATGTATATATTGGTTTATTTACCATCTTTATTCTATATTTCCATCAAAATGAGACTAAGCCTCTGATGAGTACCTGAGTCTCATGTGGTTTAAACTTAATCGATGGATTGCCTTCGATGATAATCTTAATCGATAGATTGTCTTCGCTGATCGATTACATAGATCAATTTTTATCCATCTACAGGTATGAAATAGCGCTATAAGGTTTCACTTTTGATTGCACCTTTGTCCGTATCTTCTACATGTTTTTGGTACATATATATATAATATACTGTGTTTCTTGTGCGATATATGGCTCTTTCAACTCTGTATATACATATAATTCTTTATTTGGTTATTATGGCTCTGGAAATGAAAAAAGCTTGCTTATTGAGCTTACTTATATTAGCACAATATTCTAAACACATTTCATGTTTTGATTCATTATTTAGATATATATATATAAACCAACTGAACGGAAAGAGATGGGTGGTCACAGCCGACCGACCATGTGACAGGTTGCTCTGTGCTAAATGTTACTTCACAGATGCACACACACAGACACACATATGTATATATATATATATATATATATATATATACAGAAACACCCATTTTATAAATAAATGGTTTGGTATTATACTGAAAAAATCCCTCTATCAATTTCTACTGAATTGTTTCCTTTTTACTATTTGTTTATATATATATCAACTCGTGTGTTACTTTTCTACATTCCATATATAGATAAACTTTTATAAGGTGTTGAAATACCTTCAATTATAGAATCTGTATCAGATACTTATGTTTCTAAAATATCACCGGCGCGCGTGATAACAATTACCAACTTAACATTATTTGTGTAAAGATACTTAGTTTAAACTGTTAATTCCCGCCAGATTAATGCACAGTTTTCTATGGTTCATATTTGTTACTAAGAATATTCTTTGAACAGCCTAAGTTATACATATGTTCACTCATACAAATATATATTCATATACTTACAGACATACTTACACATCTTTCAGATATCTTTTGTAAACAGTGTGCATTAATCTGGCGCGAATTAACAGTTTAAACTAAGTATCTTTACACAAATAATGTTAATTTGGTAATTGTTATCACGCGCGCCGGTGATATTTTAGAAACATAAGTATCTGATATACATTCTATAATTGAACGTATTTCAAAACCTTATAAAAGTTTATCAGTTCAATTTCGGACACGCATAAAAGATTGTCTTCACACACTCCCGCGTCCCAAATAATATTGAGGTGCTAGAATATGCGGCGGGGTTGGGAAATCAGTAATCTTTGTAGGTTGTCTGTCACTCTCAATGTTTTGTTTAAAACAAAAATTAGTAGTTTAGTTTACATATTGAGACCAAAACCATCCTATTTATTTTATAACGTATGAGATTTTTTGCATAATGTTGTTTAATATCTAAAGAAAATTAATTTTCGCAGGATGCTACCACTTGAAATAAAGTTTCACCGGAAATAGATTAGCAAACTTTAATAAGCGGTAGTGATGGAATAAGAGTGGGGGTTGGAAGAAATCTAAAAAATTAATAAACGGGAGAGGGAGCGGTTATTCGAGACCCAAGAGTATTAAGGACACAACAATTTCAAAGATTTTGATTTGTGGACTTTTGGTTTCAATTATTACCTAATTATGTTCGTTATACTTTAATTTTCGTGGAACGGTTGTATTGGTAGATTGGTATTTTACCGTTAAATTTGTAGTATTATGAAGATGAGACGTGATTGGAAATATTGCTTACAATGTTCATACCTTTTGAGGTTTCAATTACATGCTAAACGGCGGTATTTATTTACATGGTAAATTGTAACAGCTGTTTGTGATTGAAAGCCAATATAATTGCATGTGTTCAGATTTGAAATAAATATATAATAAGTTGTAGTATATGATGAATAAAGTAATCGACATCTCATTTCTATGCTTCCTAATTTCAAGAAGTATTAGATACTCGATAATAATTGTAAACCAACGTCGTCTGAAATGTAATATAATATCAGGGCACAACACCTCTGAAATACTGAAGATCGTTTGCTTTCTAGCAACATGCGTTCTACAGAAAGAGACATTCAATGAATAAAGATCATTAAGCGATTGCGAGCAAATGACATTCTATAAGGAAAGCCACATCCGAGATAATATTCAATGAAATGTACCTAATGCTTCAGGAAAGAAACAGTTTCTGTAATAGAACTTATTTTGAATCACCTTTGAGAAATGCTTATAATTACGTATAATCGCATGTTATGCTGGAATAGTTTACGTTATTGAAATCATTGGATTGTTAATGGAGGCAAACGTTTGATGAATGGTATATTTTTTTCCACTGAGAAATGTGTGTGATGATTTCGGCTGAAAACAGTAGACCAAACGTTAAGCAACAGAAATGAAATAAAGAATTATGAGAGAAGGGTTTCTGAAGTGAGGTAGGAGATAGAAACAAATGAAGAAAAACGAAAAAAATGATGTAATAGTTATAACATTTTAATTTTATTAGCTAATATCTATTTTCCTTTAATAGTATACGACACTACAGTCGTAAATTTAGTTCCACTTTAGTCCAGATTGAACAAACCTATCGGGAAAAGCATTCTAGTTGTGTACGTGTCTTAATCTTGTAAATCTACGAAAGCAATGACCAATTTGAATCTCTTCTAATTCGGTAGTGCGTTATTTGAAATAGCCGGACTGCTAGCTCCAGCTGGTTAAGTGACGATGTAGAACACTGAACAGTAACTAATGCACTTCTAGACATTTGAAAGCACTTTAAAATTACGATTGTGGTACTCAATCAAAAAGACTTAAATAACAACGATAGCACACGAAAATACTAAATCATTTCGGCCTTGACCACGAACATTGTACGCACATAGATGTGCTATCTATTTTCCCCTTTGAGAGGTTAAGTCATCATGGACGCCAAATCTTGTGGCAACTCCGGCGTTACATTCTTGGCTTCGATCACAACCCGATAAGAATGTCAGCACTGTGGGGTGCGAATCAATTTATATTACTCTCAGGTAATTTTCATGCGAAACGATCACTAACTTGTGGCTGTCCTAATAACAGCCAGTTGTGTACATATCTTCAAATCTTAGATCGCAATCTACTGGTGAAATCAGTTCAGTGGCAAAAATAAACGATCACCTGTGGTAAACGTTCAATATTGACCACTCGATTCGCCATGATTGACTCGCTTGCCTATCTTAGCACTAGAGTCATTACAGCGGAGTCTGCAGACGTTAAAATACACCTCACTCGAACTGGGACACAGGAGAGCACGTAATTAAACGCAGACGATGTCTCACTTAACCAATAGTTTCAGAGGAAACTCTTTAAAAATTCAGTGATAGATAATATATATTTTATTTCAGTGATATTCTAACACCTGACAGGGTTTTCTGGAGATATAACTGATTGAGCTGAAGTTCTCCAATGTGTTCTGTAATAGGCAGGTCTCACTGGTCAGAGTGTTATTAAACTATTGCAGGGACGCACAGCAACAACAAATCTGAAAGCAACTTTGCACTGGGAAAATCAGGAGGCGAACTTGCCACTGTTAAAAATACAATATTCACAAGAACAACCAAATAAAACAAATTACAAAAACAACAGCATTAACATGAACACTCACACTACCAATACGACCACCAACACCGTCACCATAACCACTATCGCCATGACTGCAACAACAAAAAATATTACAGAAACAGATTTTTGGGAAACAAAAATCGAAAATATAACAACAGTAACAACAAGAATACATTTTGCATCTACGACTGCCAAAGCAAAGAAACCGAAATGTTTATGTACAGTGCCAAATTAATAATAGTAGATCAATCATGGGCTGACATGGACAACCACTTCCCCGAGCTGTTGGCAGAAACCCCCCAAAACTGTAATTTACAAATTCCTGTCAGCAAACACGAGACAGCCGGAGCCAACAAATCACAGAGCACTGAAAAGCTAATGCCCGACATGCAGCAAGTTGCGAAGTCTAAGGAGTGTATGGGCATTTAAGTGCTCTTTAGAAATGAAGCTTTGACTGTATGGTAGGGACAGGTTCAACTGGTGAGGTGATCCATCTGCTGCTAACATTCTTTACGCGGAGGGCTGAGCATGACGTGGCTGATGATGCGCAGACATGCGCTCAGGCTACGTCGTCTTCAGATGTTCTTAACCGTATGGTCACCCTTTGTGGGGCAAGAATTTACGCATCTCGTTTCTTTGACAGAGCTGCAGTCGTGGGTAAAGCGAAGACCGAAACATGGGGCCTGGCATCTGGAATGTTGTCAGGAGCTCACAACACTCTACCAGTCGGACAATGCGGTTAGTAGAAACTCCACTCTAGTGTTGTAGACATCTAGTGGTGAGCATTAGCGGAGACGTTCTCGGAAAGATGCTAGTTGTCAACGAGAACAAACTAACCAGTGAGCTCTGGAGGACTTTAGACAATTACCAGAAATTCTTTGCTTAGAAGTGCGAGAGGGAAGCACTGCTGGCCGAAAGAAAATCTACAGACACAGATGATCTGTCAGATGGCATTGTCCGAGATGCGTGCAGAGCGACAAAACAGTCCTGCAACCACTCGTTCGTCCAGTATATTGCTGAATTGTGGAGTTTTATCGAACAGCTATTGTTACGTGTACGATGAATTTTGATATCGATCAACTCCACCGTGAAGATTGCCCAGTCGCCTACATTTGGCTGGGAAGCACTGGCAATTCTCCTCTGTCTGGTAGTTGTGGCGAAAGATGGTGCATGTTGTACGAAGCTGAAAGAGTGAAGACATACACTTTCCACTTTGGCCAAGCCATTTTCAAGTTCCCTTGGAAAGGACGGTGAGGGTGGTGTGAGAAGTGATGATCCCTAGTGTATTTGGTAAAATGTGGATGAATGTGGCAAAAATGGCAGTGAACATACTGGTATATGCTGGAAAGTTTTGAAAGGAGAGGAGCAGCTTCCTATAGTATTCTTGGGTTTGTTGGGTTCCTAAGTCACTCACTCCTGTGCGGTTCTCCCCTCTAGTGGCCAATTTTTTCTTCTCATTAATTTATTGTTATTGCTATGTTTTATATGTTTAAACGCTTTCAATTTTTTGTAAGTTTACATTTGTCCCCGTCTTTTGTATTGGCCTACATCTTTGTGCCTAATAAAGAAAGCAGTATCGGTAGAGCATCAGGCACCATGCTTTGTAGGATAGAGTTATGGCTCTTTACGTTGTGAGTACGAATCCCGACGTGGTTAACTTTGCCTTTCATCCTTACGGAGTCGATAAAATAAACTACCAGTAATGTACTGGCGTCTCTTTAATCGACTGCCCACGCCAAAAAATTACTGCCCTTGTGCCTATACTAGAAATCATTATAATTAGTAGAAGCAGCACCCGCAGCAGCAGCAGCAGCAAAAGCAGCAGCAGCATCATCAGCAGTAGTAGTAGTAGTAATAGTAGTAGTCATTTTGTTTGCTGAAGTATCATTTTATCGTGTCTACGGCATTTACGTGTAGTGAGTAATAAATTGCCACGAACAAAGTGTCCACTTGTTTTTTTATTAGAATTATATATGTTAATGTTGATATATTTCGTCTACTACAATATATATTATCCTTAAAACAATTGTATATAAAATGGCATCTTGAGAATATCTCGTATTTATTTTGTATTAATGTATTTACAAATGTTTACAAACAAACCAGTCACCTACTATGAATACGACATAATTTATATTTAGTTCTGAAGTATAACTCAAATATTCGTATGCTTAACCGCTGCCAATATTAGATTCAAAGTATTATTTTTTTATTATTTTATTCAAAGTATTATTCAAAGTATTATTCAAAGTATTATTTTTTATTATTTTATTTGAGTTCTAACATCATTAATTCCAATCTAATTAACACAATTATTGTTCAGTTTTGAATTTCACTGTGGATTGAAGCACTTGTAGAAGAAACTATTTAAATTTTTTATTCCCACACTGACGTTAATAGAATAGGTCATTGACTTTCTGCTATGTAGTTCAAAAATATATATTGAAATGAAAATCCAATCATATTTGGTTCGATAATTTTGTATTATTATACTTATCATTATATATAATCATATATCCAGTTAACTTAATTAGTTTTGACAATGTTTCAAATTTGAAATGTTATCATCCCAAAGCAGATGACTATAATAATTGTTTCTAGTTTAGGCACAAGGCCAGACATTAATCAGTACATTACTGGTACTTTATTTTATCGACCCCGTAGGATGAAAGGCAAAGTTAACCTCGGCGGGATTTGAACTCAGATCATAAAGGGACGTAACTCTATGCTTCAAAGCATGATGTCCGACTCTCTACCGATACTGCCAATCCACCGCACATGACTATAATAATAGTCGATCACTATGCACATTATTTGAATCTCACAAATATTATCAGGAGACGGAATAAATCGGATATTCCACTATTTTCTATCTCCCGGTTTACACACACAAATGTATATATACACACACACACATGTATATATATATATATATATATATATATATATATATATATATATATATATATAGAGAGAGAGAGAGAGAGAGAGAGAGAGAGAGAGAGATTCCTGATGATTTCTAAAGAATGAAACAGTTCTAGTTCTGTAGAATCTCATCTATATTAAAACTTTTATACTCTACAATGTATTGATTGAGTACCTTACTTACTGTGGTTACCTCCGACTCAACCCGGAATAACGTATATATATATATATATATATATATATATATATATGGTGGTGGCTGCCAACTCGTTTTCGAGTACGGCCACTACTTTATATCCATGTAGGAGAACCCCCACCGATGTGCTGAACGAGTGTGACTTCTTAGTCCAGCCAGCGACTTGAAAACTCTGGTACAAACACTACACTTGTGACAATTATTGACACATAGAGCTGGGCCCATGGTACCATATGACGACAAGTACAGAGAGATCTCCAGATACAAAGCAATGCCTGTACCGTGAAGCTTTTATAGTGAGCAAAGGCACTGCACAAAGCTAGTCCCACTCTCTTAACCAAGATGATATTTACCAAAAAGAAGAACAAGTCAACATCATTGGATACAATCAGAGTTGCAGGTGTTATATCAGAGTTTTCCTTCTCCTAGAATTCTGCCTTGACAAAGGCTAAGGGTTCATCTCTCCCGGTGATTTTGGATGGCCATTGACTCTTAAGAGCTCCTTTGCCCTTTGACAGTTTTGTTTTTATTCCTGCAGGATGTCCAAAGTCACCCTCCTCACCAAGAAACATTGGTGGGGTTGCCAGTTTAGTCGCCAACGACCCGACAATGAGTCAGGTTGTACTGGGATACATGTTATATATATATATATATATATATATATATATATATATATATATATATATATAAAACATGTCTATATAATCACAAGATAAAATATATACTATTTTCTCTCCTAATATATATACTATTTTCTCTCCTAATAAACTAGGAGAAAATAGAATACATTTAAATACCTCTACCATGGTTTCCTCCGTGTTTTGAGTTTTCCAATAATTATGTAATAATTATATAAACTCGAGCGCCAGATTCTTCAGGAAGCTCGCTCATATCTAGACATTAAATTTTCCAAAGCGATCGCGCCAAGAATTCATTTCAAAATGGCTAAAAATCGTGACGTAGTCGCGGTCAATTTGGAAGGGGTGTGGTAGTTGCTTACGACTGGTGGCATTTTTGCTAGAAAGCACAGCACAATACAGCCAAATTTGTATCTCAACCTAGTGGGAGATTATTACATTTAAAAGTTTACATATATATATACATACACATACATATACGTGTTTTGCAACTGGTCACTTTGTGGCTCAATGAAAAATTAATAAATTAAACAATCAGAGCTATATATCATAAAACATGTCTATAGAATCACAAGATAAAATATATACTATTTCCTCTCCCAATTAGCATAATTAACTATATAAAAAATCGAATAGACCAGGCTATACGAATGAGGCTTCTATGAAGGAATCTCCGACAAATAATCTAAACTAGCGCTTCGCGTCGGCCGTAGCGGAATATTTATCGAATATTTCGACAGCGTAATCGCCTAGATATAGTCAACTAAACAGAATTAGGTTTAAAATAAACTAGGAGAAAATAGAATACATTTAAATACCTCTACCATGGTTTCGTCCGTGTTTTGAGTTTTCCAATAATTATGTAATAATTATATAAACTCGAGCGCCGGAATCTTCAGGAAGCTCGCTCATATCTAGAGATTACATTTTCCAATGCGATCGCACCAGGAATTCATTTCAAAATCGCTAAAAATCGTGCTAGTTTCGGTTATTTGTCGGAGATTCCTTCATAGAAGTCTCATTCGTATAGCCTGGTCTATTCGATTTTTTATATAGTTAATTATGCTAATTGGGAGAGGAAATAGTATATATTTTATCTTGTGATTCTATAGACATGTTTTCTGATATACAGCTCTGATTGTTTAATTTATTAATTTTTCATTGAGCCACAAAGTGACCAGTTGCAAAACACGTATATGTATGTGTATGTTTATATATATGTAAACTTTTATATATGTACATATATATATATATATATATATATATATATATATATATATATATATATATATATATATATATATATATATGGTGGCTGCCAACTCGTTTTCGAGTACGTCCACTACTTTATATCCATGTAAAAGAACTCCTAGCGATGCGCTGAACAAATGTGACTTTAGTCGAGCCAGCGACTTGAAAACTGGTACAAACACTACACCTGTGACAATTATTGACACATAGTGCTAGGCCCATGGTACCATGTGACGACAAGTGCAGAGAGATCTCCAGATATAAAGCAATGCCTGTGCCGTGAAGCTTTTATAGTGTGCAAAGGCACTGCACAAAGCCAGTCCCACTCTCTTAACCAAGATGATATTTACCAAAAAGAAGAACAAGTCAACATCATTGGATACCATCAGAGTTGCAGGTGTTATATCAGAGTTTTCCTTCTCCTAGAATTCTGCCTTGACAAAGGCTAAGGGGTCATCTCTCCCAGTGATTTTGGATGGCCATTGACTCTTAAGAAGTCCTTTGCCCTTTGACAGGTTTTGTTTTTAGTCCCGCAGTATGTCCAAAGTCACCCTCCTCACCAAGAAACCTCGGTGGGGTTGCCAGTTTAGTCGCCAACGACCCGACCATTAGACAGGTTGTACTGGGATACATGTTACCAGTAGCACCAACTGGTGAACTGACATATATATACATACATATATATATATATATATATATATATATATATATATATATATATATATATATATATATATATATATACATACAGATATATATATCTATCTATATCTATATATATATATATATATATATATATATATATATATATATATATACGGTATTAACAAATGGAAACTATATTTAGAAAACCATATTTATTTTATTATATATATTTCAAGGACACCAAGTTAAATTATCGTGTGCTTTCATCAGACATAATATAATATAGATCAGTTTTATAAATAAATATTGACATACCCTTAAAAAATGCAACCATTACTGTTGGAAGTTCCCGGATAGTGGAGTTGTTTACTTATATTATTATTAGTATTGGATATTTTTATTTTTAAAATAAGCCGTTGGGTTAGAGAGAAAGAAAAAGAAGGAGAGAGAGAAAAAGAGAGAAAGAGAGAAAAGAGAGAGAGAGAGAGATCAAAACAACAGAGAGAGAAAGATATAGATAGAGAGAGGAGACAGATAGAAGGGGAGAGAACGAAAACTCTAAGTCATATCTTGTTGAGTTAACTTAACAATTGAGATGAAATGAATAAATAAAATTAGAAATGTTAATAATCATGAATGGAATATACATATATAATATGAGAAATTAATCATTGTTTAAATATGATTAGATGTTTAGTTGATCATTTAAAAATTGAGATCAATATATTAAAAATTGGGATTCATACATTAAGAAATCCATATATTGCTAGAGAACTACATATCATATAACACGTATACACACGCAAAAATACATATAAATATATATACACACTTATAAAATACATAACATATCTAACTACGTATATAATATATACACACAAAGCATAAAGGATTCTTTAATTTAATTTAAGATATAGGAATCTTAAAAATGTTTTTATTGTTAAGATATTAAATGAAATTTTATGTTATACACACTTTATGTTATTAAACAAAATTTTTTATATAAGTTTTATAAGATTACCTGTTATTTATTTATGGCTGTTAATTATATGTCTATCTGTCAGTAGTCATTGGGATAATCACTATACATAAGTGCAATCAAATTGTATGGATATACACCATATACACAATTCTCACATATACATATATATACATGTGTGTGTACCCTCAGCCAATAGGTAGATACGCATCACGCATACATATACATACAGACAGACATACATTCATAAAAACGCATAGAACATATGTACATGTATGTCAATATACACATATACATATATACTTACATATAGAGAGAAGTATATATACAGTACATAGTATAATTGAGTTCATAAAATACAAAAAGATTATATTACAATTTGGAAATATAATTATAAGCAATATAATTTTAAAAGCAATACAATTTTAAAATATTATAGAATATAAGTTATAATTTCAAAATAATAGTTTGTTTAATAGATTTAGTATAGAAATTTATCTTACGTATATTTAACTCAAAATTTTGAAAGGATAAACATTCGAAAATAGGAGAAGCTATCAGAATAATAAGAAAACAATAAAAAATTAAAAAATAAGAAATAGGAAATATTTTCTCCTTTCAAGAGCTCTCAATATATTTCTCTAGAATAGTTTCTTATATTTATATTTATTTATATTTAGGGAAGAAAAGTTATTTTTACTTGAGTGTATAATCAGTCAAAAAAGATGAAGGAATCTAATGATTTATCGACAGGTTTCATATATTAATAAAATTAATTAATTAATTTTATACTACATTTTAAAATTATATTTATATTTAAACGTTGAGTTTAATCTATGTCTGCAGCAACTGAATAAATTATTCCTTAAGTTCAGGGAATTTTTGGTCTTTAATATAAAGAATATCTCCTCTATACAAAGATCGCAATTTCCTGAAGAGTAGTTAAAAGGAGTAGCTTTTGAAATAATATTCCAAATCAACGAATATTCAACGTTTTAGGCCCCATAATAGGCTAGATAGAGAAGTTGAAGATTTTTTGTTTGGATCTGTAAAATATTTTTTATGATTATTGTAGCGGGATTTAAACTCTGTGGAAGTAGATCCCACATAATTAAATGAATTTAAATTAGTTTTTACATTACAATTATATACTAGATTTTTAGCTAAGCAATTGTTATTTAACGGACAGTTAGATGTATTTCTACAGTACATTTATCAGATTGAATATTGCTTGGCTTATTATTGGTATTTTGGTTAGGTTTTAAATTTCTATTATTAATTCTATTAATATTTTGCGCTAAATTTTTGGTGGAAGAATAAGTTAATTTTATAGTATGTCTATTAAAAATTGAGTAATATCTATGTGTTCTAGGGAAGCATTTGTCAAGAGCTTTAAAAAATAGTTTAGCAATAGGGGTTTTAATATTTAATGAGAAAGGAGGAGCGAACCATAATGTGTTCCTAGTTCTATTTCTTTTTCGGCTTTCGGAATTAATGTAAGGTTTTCTATTACAGTTGTTAAAATTGTTACCATAGTTAAAATTGTTACGATTATGGTTAGTTGTTATATTATTATTAATATCGATGTATTTAATTTTATTTCTATACCCAGCTCTACCTAACGCTTCGTTGTAATAATGTGCTGTTTCATCAAATATATTCTTATTAGCTGAAATTCTAGATACTCGTTCTTGTACAGAGTTCACTATAGTATTTTTAACGGATCTGGGGTGATTAGAGTTAAAATTTACGTAATTTAAGTTCTCATTTAGTTTGTGAAATGAATAATGAAGACATGTGTTAAGATTTAGTGTTACATCTAGAAAATTGACTATCTTATGGTTATTCTCTATTTCTACTTTTAGATTAAGGTAATTAAAAAATTGTATAATTTGTTTTCTTTTTCTATTTAGTTCACAGTTATTATTTTCTATAAGTAAAAGCATGTCGTCACGACATAAACCTCCGGTTATCTCAGGTATTTTTCTATGTAGAGAATTAATTATAATAAATACATAACAGCCATAAATACATAACAGGTAATCTTATAAAACTTATATAAACAATTTTGTTTAATAACATAAAGTGTGTATAACATAAAATTTCCTTTAATATCTTAATAATTATAAGATTTTTAAGATTCCTATATCTTAAATTAAATTAAAGAATCCTTTATGCTTTGTGTGTATATATTATATACGTAGTTAGATATGTTATGTATTTTATAAGTGTGTATATATATTTATATGTATTTTTGCGTGTGTATACGTGTTATATGATATGTAGTTCTCTAGCAATATATGGATTTCTTAATGTATAGATCCCAATTTTTAATATATTGATCTCTATTTTTAAATGATTAACTAAACATCTAATCATATTTAAACAATGATTAATTTCTCATATTATATATGTATATTCCATTCATGATTATTAACATTTCTAATTTTATTTATTCATTTCATCTCAATTGTTAAGTTAACTCAACAAAATATGACTTACAGTTTTCGTTCTCTCCCCTTCTCTCTGTCTCCTCTCTCTCTCTATATATCTTTCTCTCCCTCTATCTTTTCTCTCTCTCCCTCTTTTTCTCTCTCTCCTTCTTTTTCTTTCTCTCTAACCCAACGGCTTGTTTTAAAAATAAAAATATCCAATACTATTAATAATATAAGTAAACAACTCCACTAGCCGGGAACTTCCAACAGTAATGGTTGCATTTTTTAAGGGTATGTTAATATTTATTTATAAAACTGATCTATATTATATTTTGCCATAATTTAACTTGGCTTTACATCCTTTTGAGGTCGATGAAAATGTACGAGTCTGGTTCTGGGGTTGATTCTTCTTTTATATGTCGTTCTCTCATTCTATCTTTTTCTGGAAGAAAAAATCTACTATACTCAAGCCTGGAGAGGAATGGGCTCCGACAAGCCTAAGAAACGCCGTATATTAATACGGCGCTACTATGATTCCATCAGGAGCAACGGGACCAAACCAAACCATATATATACATATATAAAAATAACATTAATAAAGATGCTGATGTTACATAAATCGTTTATTCATTATAATTATTTCAACAGACATGTCTGCTGGACGCACGAGCAGAAGAGCGTGTGTTTTTTATTCCTGCCGGCAGCATATCACTAAATCGAATTTCATCTGAGGGTACCGTTCTCATAACAACAACAAATGCATGAATCACATCTTGATTGCATAGGAGAAGCGTTGAAATAATTATAATGAATAAACGATTTATGTAACGTCAGCATCTTTATTAATGTTATTTTTTATAGTGAATCTCCATCGTAACTACAAGCTACGAATCTTGAGCGCTTTCTCCTGCTTGCTCCTGTTTTTATAAAAAACAATCTCTTCGTAAAATATATATATATATATATATATATTTTCTTTCTAAGTTATTGTTCCATTTTTATAAATATATGGTGAATGACACTTTCTTTTTACTATTACACTCCCTTACCTCTTTTTCTTCCGCATATAAGTGTACGCGCGTGTGTGTGATTATACGCGTGCCTTCATATTCTTATAATGTATCTAATACCCTGTTTTTCTGTATACCTGTCAACCAGACACTCATATCATGTCTGTGTCTGTGGTTACATATACACAGATATACTTTCCCTCACACATATATTTACGCACACATTTTCACTATACACACACATTTGTACATACATACATATGTATATCTGTGAGTGTATATACATACATATACACACACCTAACTATATTTCTGAAAACATTTTTTTTCATATATTTTATATGTCTATTGTATTACCTTTATCTATATATATATAATTTTTGTTTGCATTTCTTGAGGAGACTTTCCAAATATTTGACTATGTTTTATATTGCCTCGTCCGACGAACGAATGAAGACGTTTCTTTCGTATTCGTCTTATTCGAGAAACCTCTGGTAATAAGGTAATTATATTGTATTGTTTTTTATACATTAAATTTTGCTCTGGTACTTACATAGAGCACTCTTCACTCCTATGACTTTATCTATTTTCAACGGAAACTTCAATACTTATACAGCTCCCAAGGGAATGATCGCAACATATTCTACATTTTATGAGATTGGCACCTACCAGCCCTTTTAAAGTCGAGCACTCTTCAGTCAATAGGATTTTAAACCAATACTGAACATGGATAAATACTCTTTGGATTACTCTATCAAGAATATCCCAACACCCTCTCACACTTTCTACACGAAAATGCTGATAGACAAAGTAGAGAGGGTTGTTAAAAGAATGAGATGGAAAGCTTTGATTCTCGATGGACACTTGAACACAGATTCTACGGAATATTTTGATATCAAAACTCATAAATACCCGGAAAGAGTAAAAGATATGACCGCTTTTGAACTAGACCTAGTTAATCTAATCAACAATATCAATTTTCGTAAGTACTCTAACCCTTTTCAATCTAAACTATCTAATGATATCTCAACATTCAAATCTTCTAATAATAAGTTTATTTTCTCCGACAAAATTAAAAACCTATATGAAGTTAATAATAATTTACATGACCAACTATTAATAGATAATATCACCTCTAAATACCAAATAGCTAATATAAACGCGTATCATAATATAAATAAGGAAGCTAAAGAATTAGCTGTTTCTTTAAAAATAGATAATAGGACAGAAAAACTTGCTAAACATAATGAATATATCACCCTTAAAGATCAAAAACCTGACTTTATTAATCGTCATAGTTGTAGATTAATCAACCCTGCTAACTGATATTGGTCTTGCCAGCCAAAAAAAAAAAAAAATATAAATACACACATTAGAAGTAAGTCTAAATTACTCCAATGGGTAAATAGCTCTTCCGTAGTACATTGGTTTAATAAAATTAAAAACAAAAATTGTTCTAGATTCACCCAATTTGACATTGTAGATTTCTACCCATCCATCACTCAGACTCTTTAAGCGAAAGCTTTAAATTTCGCTAGAAAGTTTATCAATATCTCTGATATTGAAGAGAATGTCATCTTGCACGCTAGAAACACTCTACTCTTTACTGATAATGACACTTGGGTAAACATATCTAACCCAGAGAGCCCATTCGATGTCTCAATGGGCTCTTATGACAGTGCAGATGTTTGTGATTTAGTCGGCCTATTCCTCCTACACACACTTAAAGAAAAATTCCCTAACCATATTTTTGGGCTTTATCGCGACGATGGTCTAATACTTTCCCATACCACCATAGGCCATAACTTAGATAGATTAAGGAAAGACTTAATAAAAACCTTTGCTAGTTTTAATCTTAAAATTACTATTGACACTAAACTTTCCAATGTAAATTTCCTAGATATAAACCTAGATTTGTCTACTGCTTCTTATAAACCATACCATAAACCTAATGAAAATTTAAAATATATAAATAAAGGATCTTGCCATCCTCCTATAGTTTTTAAAAACCTTATCCCTAATATTAGCCCTAGGATCTCCACCCTCTCTTCCTCAGAAGCTATTTTCAATAAGGCATCCCCTACTATAATAAAGCCCTCCAAAATAGCGGTTTTAGAGAACCGATTAAATACATACCCAACTATACTAACTCTATTAAACATAAAAACAGGAAAAGAAAAATAATCTGGTTCACACACCCCTACTCTCTAGCAGTTAAAACTAATGTAGGCAAAAAATTCCTAGAGCTCTTAGATAAACATTTCCCTAGAACACATAGATACTATAAGATTTTTAATAGAAACTGTGTCAAAATTAGCTACTCCTGCGGTCCCCCTGTTAAATCTTATATCATCAATAAAAATTCACCTAGAGAACATCAAAATTGCTCCTGTAGAATCAAAAGTGAATGCCCATTACAAGGTAAATGCAACACCAAAGCCATTGTATATGCGGCTAAAGTGACAACCAACCAGCCACCAGTGAACGATATGTGGGTATGACGCAAGACAAATTTAAAACGCGTTATTACTCACATGTCGCATCCTTTCGACATCCAGAAAAAAAATTTACAACAGCTCTGGCTAGCAGAATATGGGATTTGAAAGACCAAGGTATCCAATATAAATTGGATTGGTCAATTTTGAACCAATATAAAGAATATGCAAGGGGAACAAGAAAATGCACGCTCTGCATAAATGAAAAATATTGGATTTTGCAAAACCTTAAATCACCAAAGACCTGCCTAAACACAAAGACAGAAATGTTCACCAGTTGCCCACACATGAAATCACACCTGCTTTCCAGTTCATATAAACTTAACACACTTTCAGATACTTATCCCCCATAAGCTCTTATTCTTCACTTAAATTATTCTCTTTAAGACTACCTTTTCTGATTTACTTTCATTTTTAACCTTATTATTAATTTTATTTTTTATTTTTATTTTTATTTTTTTTTTATTTTTATTTTTATTTTTATTTTTATTTTTATTTTTATTTTTATTTTTATTTTTATTTTTATTTTTATTTTTATTTTTATTTTTATTTTTATTTCTAGTTTTATTTTTATTTTTACTACTACCCCCCCCCCTTTATTCTCCGATTCACTTACCTAATATCTTCACTTTCCACTTTTTACTTCCCTATTTTCTTCACTACCTGATTACAGGGTCACTTGCGTTTTCCACTCAAGATATTTTCTGTTATTTCGCAGCCAATTTTATATTTTTATATTTGTACTCACTTATTCACAAGGCTGTTTTTACACCCTGTATCTGTGTCTGAGCGTCTTTATGTGTGTATACTTTCTGTATATGTACACGAACGCATCCGTATGTGCGCGCGCGTGCGTGTATATATATATGTGTATGTATGTGTGTTTTTATATCTGTGTTTTTACATCTATGTTCTTTTACATTCTTATTTTTATGTGTGTGCATGTAACCGGGTCAATGTGCGTGAGTGTGTGTGTGTGTGTTTGTGTGTACGTACTGCATGTATGGATGTGTATGTGTGCGTATGTGTATATATATATATATATTTATGTGTGTGTATATGTGTGTGTGTATACAGTCGCGTACGTACGCGTGATTAGATATACATGGGGCGATGTGTATGTATATATATATGTGCATCCTGTGCGTGTGTATGTACGCTTGCATACGCTTTTGTCTGCACGTATTACGTGTATATTTTTTTTTTTTATAGATATATGTTTCTTATAGATATATGTGTGTATGTACGCGTGTACCTTGTTTGTTTTCTTTTCTTTACTTTGCAATTATTTCTTTCTAAATTATTGTTCCATTTTTATAAATATATCGTGAATGACACTTTCTTGTTATTATTACACTTCCTTACCTCTTTTTCTTCGACATATAAGTGTACGTGCGTGTGTGTGTGCTTATACACCTGCCTTCATATTCTTATAATGTATCTAATACCCTGTTTTTCTGTCAACCAGACACTCATATCATGTCTGTGTCTGTGGTTACATATACACAGATATACTTGCCATCACACATATATTTACGCACACATTTTCACTATACACACACATTTGTACATACATACATATGTATATCTGTGAGTGTATATTCATACATATACACACACCTAACTATATTTCTGAAAACATTTTTTTTCATATATTTTATATGTCTATTGTATTACCTTTATCTATATATATATAATTTTTGTTTGCATTTCTTGAGGAGACTTTCCAAATATTTCACTATGTTTTATATTGCCTCGTCCGACGAACGAATGAAGACGTTACTTTCTTATTCGTCTTATTCGGGAAACCTCTGGTAATGAGGTAATTATATTGTATTGTTTTTTATACATTAAATTTTGCTCTGGTACTTACATAGAGCACTCTTCACTCCTATGACTTTTTCTATTTTCAACGGAAACTTCAATACATATATATATATGTATATATATATATATATATATATATATATATATATATATATATATATATATATATATATATATATATATATATATACAAGCACACATAGTCATGGTTGTTGAAGCAATAAGAAGTATTTAGCGCTGAGTCAGTGTTATGTTATTAAATTCAGATATCAAACATCAGATATCAAGTTCAGATATCAAATTCAGATATCAAGTGTTTAAACTTTACTACCAGAACAAACCTACACTGTTTGACTTGCGTACAGTTTAGATCTCATTATCCACTGCGGTGTATCACAGTACACAACATGTTTGTTATTCCAGTGTATGCTAGGTCAGGATTTGTGTTATTTCTTATTTGTTTTTTCTTTAACAAAGATAATGAAGTCACCATGGATTTTAACTTACTGGTCCTGATATAATAACTCCAGTGATGCAGGTCTGTAACAAATTCATAATAACCAACTTTTCCTACACCACCCCTTCCATGGTTACATGCTTTCGGTACATGAACTTTCATACTTCAAATAATCTGTATGCCATCAAATCGGCAAACTGAAACGTCCTTTCCGAAAAATACACATCGAAGGTTCACTCAATATATCCAAGACGATTTTCTGGGGACATACCTTAACCCTATAGCATTAATATTACTCTATATATACTATTGTATTTTCACGGTAGTATCGAATCTATGAGATTTTTATATAATTTATTTTGAAAACAATACCTTAACATCTGTATAAGCAGCCGATTACAGCCGGTTTGAACAGAAAGAGGTGAGAGAATTCTGGCCGGATAGGGCCGGTTTAAATGCTAAAGCCTTAAAATCAAGAGAGTATTTGTGCTGTGAGATAAATGTCGTCCACGTATTTGTTCATGGCAGTCAGTTTCATTCAATTTATTTGTAGTATTCTAGTAAAAAAAATGTTTAATCAAGTAATCAAAAAGGACGCCTTTGGCGACATGTCATGGATACATTGATATCTAGCATCTAGTATACGTGACCTTCCTTAAACGCAAATAATGGTGTCCAGTATCTTACATACAACAGTGAAATACATATATAAAAATGCCCACTGAATTTTCAATGACCCCGTAATATGAAGGAATATTTCTAAATCTGTGTAGATCTTACTTTATATAATTGTTTCTACTTTAGGCACAAGGCCAGCAATTACCCAGTGTATTACTGGTACTTTGCCAGCATCCTTTTTTTTCTGGAGCGTCGATTAAATTAACCCCTGTGCATTACTGGTACATTATTTTGTCGACCCTTAAGGATGAAAAGCAAAGTTAAGCTCGGTGGGATTTGAACTCACAACGTTAAGCGCCTTAACTATGCGGCGAAGCATGATGTCCGGCGCTCGACGGATACTGCCAATCCACCGTCCTTCTTATAATACAATGTAAATTATGACACGCTCATGATCCAATATTTGTAATCAAATAGAATATATCAAAATGATAACACATACTTTTATACATTGAATCCCTTCTTGAACAACTAATTGAGACCACAAGTCGCAGTAAAATTGCCAGATATTGTAAATCATTTCGATGAAACAATTGAGCATCAATTTGAGAGATATAATTTTGTTCAAATTCAGTTATGAAATGATTATCTCATACTTCTATTATATTGTCGATTATATTATCCATTATATCATCCCTATTTTTAAGACTGTAGAAACTCCCTCATTGTTTGGAGTTAAAATCGCGCCGAGGTTAGCTTTGGCTTTCATCCTTACGGGGTCTATAAAATAAAGTACCGGCAATGCACTGGGGTCGATTGAATCGACTTTCCCCCCTCCTACAAAATTGTTGACCTTCTGCCTAAAATGCAAAAACCCTTATTTGGAGTCAATAGGAATGCCCTATCGTCAAAGCCAGTACTACAGCTGTGTTCTACAATACATCATATTCGTAACAACGTCAAGACAAACACATTGTTCTTTTCTCCTTTGAAATGTGAGAAAAACATTACTTTACTTGGAAATTTCTTTATTAACATTTGTTGGATACATGAAAGCTATCGTAGTTACATTTCTCGGTGTGTGGACTGTTACAGAAAACACGAGCGATTATATTGAAACATTTCTTACCGAAATAGTTCTTACCATTACAATTCGTAAATAGGCATTCCCAATAACATCCCAATTCGCCACACGTACCACGAAGAAGTTGATCAATATGATACGTAGGATTTTGGGCAATTATTTCTCAATTAAAACAAAACTTCAATATGTTTATTTTGAATAGTTTGTTCGATTATTGGATTTGGAAGATTATTTCTAATTTGCTAAATACCATATTCGACTGGATATATCAGTATTAATTATAGATGAGCGGGGCGAGATAAATTTCTATTAGTAATCGGGGACATGAAATCAGGAGTTCTAAAATTTGACTATAATCATTGGTCTAGAATATTGCCATTGTCATTTATTGAAGTTACTTTGAGAAACATGTGGCCAGACCCCAAATAATAGGTAAGGCATGGAATAAGCGGGGAGGTTGCAATAAGTGGGGGAGTTGGAATAAGTAGGGGGGAAACAAACTGGGAGATTGGATAATCGCTAATCTTTCTAGGTTGTCTCTTTTGATTTTTTTTTTAAACCAGAATTAGCTGCTTAGTTTACATATTGAGACCCCAACCCATCCTATTTATGTTATAACTTATGGGTTTTCTTGTAATGTTGTTTATTTTTTAACTTTTTTTAATACATAAAGAAAATTAATTGTCGCAGGAACGCTACTACTTAAAAAACAATTACGCCGGAGATAGATTAGCAAAACTTAATAAGAGGGGTGGGGAAAAATCTGAAAACTTAATAAGCAGGTGGAAGACGATTATCCGGGACCCAAGAATAAGTGATGTAGTAAAAAATGATAGAATATGATAGTATTCCGTTGGCGTAGTACACTAATTCAATCAAGTCGAACAAGGAAGGAATAGAATAAAAATGTGAATATTGTTAAAGGGAAATTGTAGCATACTGTAACACGTTTATTAATATGGTGCACTGTGCAACAAACAGAGAGCTTTCGCAAAGGCAAGTTGTTAGTTAACTCACCCCATACACTTTAAAAGGGTTTCAAGTGAATCAATGAGACAAATGTGTCCGTATCTTCTTTGGGAGGCAGACGGCTATTGTTCACGGCAGATTGAATGCTGAGTTTACCCGTAAGTTATATTTATCACCTCTGATTTGCACAAGCTTTTCCCGATTCCAAGACGCAGTTGCGTTGTGAAAGTCATCGCAGAGGTCAACCTGACTTCTTAGGTTCGTGCAGTTGATATACCAGGTGTTCCAACATTTACTTAATCAGGTTGGGAAGGGCGTGAAATGCTAATGAAAGTAGAAATTGTAACTGGGAATCGCCTATTTGGGACAATTTCGGAGGAAAGGATATTACTAGTTAACACATTTATATTTTCCTCGGAAATATGTCAGTAGGAATACTGGAGAGGGCTTTCGCTGAAAATGCAGTTAAAGAATGAGTAAAATGCAAGGACTATCCTAGAGGAATACATATATATATGAAGTGCCTCGCACAAAAGGGCTGTTGCTTCCCATTTGCTGTTCACGATAAAACCATATAGAGTGGAGCCCAATTTTTGTTGACGTCGAGTCATCAGAAATGTTACCAAATAATATGGCACGAACACCTCCGTTTTACCATCCCAATACAGTCAAACTGACTGAGAAGAGAACGTCGAAAGTCTAGAGGTGATGTTCGACGTGGAATATGCTGTTCGTTAGATAAGCGATCGACCAATGTCAATGTAGATTTACCATCATAACGTGCAGCGAAGTTACGTTTTACTGTGTCCTGTAACCAGGCTTCTATCCAGAGGCTGTAATTAATCAGGTATTACCCTGCAAAGACTGGTGCTTCATTGGAAAAGCTGTTAAACCATCGGGTTTGCGCTGGATGATCGAAGCATTCACTGTTAGTAACCTCACTGCAGTACAAATGTCTCTTCCTGTGAATTCTACATTGATGCGTGTAAGGATACTTTTGTTGTTGAGAGGTGTGTTGGCGAATGCTAGAAAAATGTAGTACTGCTGAAGCTTCGCGCGAGAGAGATATGAGGAATTGTTTTGAAAACCACGATATTAAACACAGATTTGGGTAATCAAAAGAGGGAGTTCTAATCTTATGGCTCTCGGAATACAGTCTTCGTCAAATGCCTTGCAAAACGAGGGAATAGTTCGTGGGAACATAGGCATATGATGAAAATACTCACCCCTCCCGTATCGGATTATTTCAACGATATTAAAACTTTGTTAGTTTCCCACTATAATAACACGAGTGCCTAATAATTATCATATGTTTGAAATAGATAAATTTACAATATCGTTTTGTATTGAAAAATTTCTCCACACATATGACATTATCATATTTTGTTTTGTTTCTATGTATTTTTAATAGAGACGAATGTAGATTTTAGATTTAGATTTAAATAGGAAAATGGATTGAAATTGAAAAAAGCAAACACAAAATACTCATTGTGAATTAAAAATATATATATAATTTAAAAGACAGAATGATTCTATACTTATAATTTTATGTATATGCGGTGATTTAAAGCCCGTACATACTTTTGCAGAGGAAAAGTTTTTTAATCCTCACATTGCTAGCATTATAATTAACATTTTTCTCTTGTCGAACTTGTATTTCGATTATATATGTTTTGTTATATATGCAGGGAATAGAATTATTTCATCAGAGTAATTTCAGGTTTAAATATTTCTGACGCCTTATAAACCGAGTATGGCTCAATGCTGTTGGATTATAATGACGAAATAGAAAGAAATAAGTGCCATAGACAGCAGCAGCACCAGCAGCAGTAGTAGTAGTAGTAGTAGTAGCGGTGCTAGCGGTGGTAGCGGCGGTGGCGACGGTGGTGGTGGTGGTGGTTCAAGTGCTGTGGTGATTGGGGAAAATAGGAGATTACGCTGATCAAGAAAAGTCAGAGGCGTCGACAACGATCGACACTGGATCACTTTAAGTTGAGTACCAAATTGTTTTTGATGTTACATTTTGTTGCCGGGGTAACATTGTGACAAAAGTAGGTAATAAATAGATATTGTAAAATAAATAGATATTATAAAATAACTGCGAATTTTAAGTTATGCAAATATGAATATATTAATATACTAAGTAGTTGTGTTTGTGAAACGACAACAAACACCCGGTCTACCCTTAAGGTGACCATACTGGTGATACGATGGAAAAGACACCAGTGCAACCTGTCAGATGGTTGTTTTGATGTCACAACAAAAAGCACCTACTCCACACTGTAAATGTGTTTGGCGTTAGGAAGGGCATCCAGTCGTGGAAACCAAGCCAGAAACAGTATTGTATGATCATGTCACAGGTCAGAAGTATCACAACGGGAAGATTCGTCTAACCCAGGCTAGCGTGGAAAATGACATTTAACGGAGATGATGATAACAGGCATGTTGAATGAATAAAATTATAATCAAATTATTATATATCTTCCCAATATGATAGAAATATACACACACAATCACACACACACACACACACACACAAACACATATATATATATATATATATATATATATATATATATATATATATATATATATATATATATATATATATATATATACATATATATACATATATATACATATAAAGAAAAAAAGAGGAAATCGAAAATGCAACTGGAGTCTTATTTTTAAAAAAATATATATATTTATTTGGTTCCTTTACCGGTTTCGCAGTTCTTCTGCTTTTCAAAAGTAGAGTTGAGATGGAGGGTCTGTGGTTTTTCACACATCTGGTTGGTCTTTGAATGTTACTTGTTTTAAATGGAAAAAAGTGGCTCGAAACACCAGGTTTTTAGAGAAGTAATTTGATTAGTTGCTCAATAAGAGTAATGAATTTCGCGCTCGTATTTGGTCAATAAGTATAATAAATTTCGCGCCAGTTCGCGTTACAAAGTTCTTCAAACAGGGGGGGGGGGGAGGCTCAGGTTGTTTGTTCATATATGAGTGTTTGAATTTCTTTAAAAAAAGGGACCCACGAAGGCTTTTGTTTTTAATTGTAATTTGATTGGTTATAAATGAAATTATGGTTGTCACGTATTTGGGAATTTATTTTGTAGCCTTTTAGAGAATGTTATCACAAGCAAAAGAATGGTCAAGAGAAATGGGATGGGAGAATTGTTCTGGTTCAGTGAATATGGCTAGTTCGTTGGGGTGTTAGAATTCAGATTTTCTATTGAAATAAAGAAAGTAGAGATATGTATGTTGATTTGTGCACTACTGAAACAAGACCCAAGAATGAAAAAAGGCCTTGAAACAGACAAAATGATCAAAAGCAAAAGACAACCGAAATCACTGAAAACATTACTCACCAATGCCAAATTACCTACCACGAACTCACAACCAACTGTCAAAAAATGTGGTCGCTCTAATTGTGGAACCTGCACTCACCTCATTGAAGGCAACACGTATACATTTAAATCAGGACAAAATTTTGCTGTAAAAAATCACTTCACTTGCTCATCAAAATATTTAATTTATGCATTAAATGTAAAGGATGCAATGAAGATTATATAGGACAAACTAAACTCACACTCAGAAATAGAATGACAGTTCATCGCCAACAATTACGAGATCCAACCACGAGACAGATACCACTAAGCGCATATCTAGACATTTGCGCAAGTAATAATACACCCAATTTCCAAGTCTTCCCATTTTACCTTTGCGCTGATAATACAACAGGACAAATACGAATAAATAAGGAAAATATGTTTATTCAAAAATATAGACCAGCATTAAATATGGTTTAATATACATTATGTCAACACCCACCATAACATGCTAACCATCCAAACTGGCACATACACACACACACATAACACCTTCTACTTTAGAAAATAAAAACCCGAACTAAATAAACCTTAACATACGTTTGCGCTGACAATACAACAGGACAAATACGAATAAGTAAGGAAAATATGTTCATTCAAAAATATTCCTACTAACGGAATCATTTCCCCCCCCCCCACACACAAAATATATATATATATATATTCTCTTCATCTTAACATGCTAACCATACTCCCACGCACACATAACACCCATACACACACACATAACAATACATACACACAACTCCCTCCCCCATTTCTACTAATAGAATCACTTTCCTACACATACACACACACATACATAATATATATATATTCTCTCCATCTTAACATACTCCCACATACACACACATAACACCCATATATACACACACACAACTCCCTCCCCCATTTCTGCTAATAGAATCATCTTCCTATATACACACACACACAAGCACACAAATCAACATACATATCTCTACTTTCTTTATTTCAATAGAAAATCTGAATTCTGACACCCCAGCGAACTAACCATATTCACTAAACCACAATACTTCTCCCATCCCATTTCTCTTGACCATTCTTTTGCTTGTCATAAAATTCTCTAAAACGCTACAAAATAAATTCCCAAATACGGGCGCGAAACTTAATGAACTTGTTTACGTGACAGTCATAATTTCATTTATAACCAATCAAATTACATTTTTTTTAAAAAAGCCTTCGTGAGCCACTTTTTTTTATTGTCATAAAATTCTCTAAAAGGCTACAAAATAAATTCCCAAATTCGGACGCGTAATTTAATGAACTTGTTCAGGTGACAACCATAATTTCATTTATAACCAATCAAATTACATTTTTAAAAAAAAAGCCTTCGTGAGCCCCTTTTTTTTAAGAAATTCAAACACTCATATATGAAAAAAACAACCTTACCCCCCCCCCCCTTATTTGAAGAACTTTGTAACGCGAACTGGCGCGAAATTTATTATACTTATTGAAAAAATTAGGGGCGCGAAATGTATTACTCTTATTGACCAACCAATCAAATTACTTCTCTAAAAGCCTGGCGTTTCGAGCCACTTTTTTCCATATGAAACAAGTAACATTCAAAGACCAACCAGATGTGAGAAAAACCACAGACCCTCCATCTCAACTCTACTTTTGAAAAGCAGAAGAACTGCGAAACCGGTAAAGGAACCAAATAAATATATATATTTTTTTTATAAATAAAACTCCAGTTGCATTTTCGATTTCATCTTTTTTTTCTTTATACTTTCACTCGTGTAGGACACCTCGGTTATTTTTCATTTTGTAAAAAGACCTCACTTTCTAATATATATATATATATATATATATATATATATATATATATTATATATATTACAGATATATATTATATATTACTCTTTACAATTTTACCTGTTCCAGCTGACTGGATGAGGTCATACTGGGGCACCACCAATAACTCTATACTTTCTATAGCAAGCCATCCTACTTTGGCCATTGATGTAGGAGATAGTTCGTTGCTGTCAACCTTCGCCCTGTACTATAGGTTTATCGGGTATCTTTGTTAGCAGAATGTCGATATGTTTCTTTAAATCATCTACATACACACGATATAGATCTCTCAAAACTTTTGTCACCTTGTTATATGTGTGCGTGCGTTATATGCCTTTGAGTAACTTCATTTCATGTAATAAGAGGTACTTCAATCTCGCAATCTTATGAAATTGATTTAACTAAATTTTTCAATAGCTATGATTTCTATGCACATTTTAATAACCGCATGCTATAGTCGCGCCTAGATGTATTTTAATTTAATGCAGGTGGCATGTTAGCCGTATTTTAATGAGATTCAATTCAAAGGAAAACAATAAGCTTTCAAATGATAAAGAAAATTTATCTAATTTATTTGCTTCAGAGCTAGAAATAGGTTTTCTTTTCAATTACTCTTAATTTCATTCTATTTTACTTATTTATAAATATAATGATTGCGCATTAATTATAAACATCATAATCGCTGTGTCCACTCTGTAGTTGGGAATAAATATGTTTCAATATCAATTTCGTTTCTCATACAGTTTACCATGCATGTTATTAAAATACTTTAAATAAACGCAACATACTAGCAACGTAAACTATGGTTATTGTAATTAAAGGAATATTGTCATTAAGGTAATTTAGCATGTTCATATTTTCAATCAAATTATAATTAGATATATAAATATTTCAAATTAGTCAAATTTACAACGAGAAAATCATATATAAAAATATATTCTATTTTAACGTTGATAATTATGTTCTCCGGTATTTTTAAACGGCTAGTTATATAAATTTTAGTAGGAAGAGAAAAACGATCGCTTTAGGCTCTACAGGTTTATTCACTTGCCATAACGATTTGATTTTGGCTTAATGGCAATGATACATAGTAATAATTGTTTCTACTTTTGGCACAAGGCCAGCAATTATCCAGTGTATTACTGGTACTTTATTTTATCGACCCTGTAAGGATGAAAGGCAAAGTTTACCTCGGCGGGATTTGAATTAAGAATGGCAAGGGCCATAACTCTATGCGTCAAAGCATGGCGTCCGACCCTCTACCGATACTGCCAATCCACTGTTGTGCGAGTGGGGTTTAGGGAAGTTCTACAGGAATACGCATTATAAGGAAATGGCGGATAAACTCTTCATTGTGGATAAACTGTTCATCATTTTGTAACTACATGTGACGGAGATAATGTACGTGCCTTAGTATGGAACATGTATTCAGCAAGTAATATAAAAAGAAAGCACTATATATTTATGTTAAAAAGAATGTTGAAAAACATTACACCATATTTCGGCCACATTTACAATACTAATCAAACATAATGGCATCGCTAATCATATTTACTTTTAATCTCCTATTCATAC
Source organism: Eledone cirrhosa (assembly GCA_964016885.1). NCBI lineage: Eukaryota > Metazoa > Mollusca > Cephalopoda > Octopoda > Eledonidae > Eledone > Eledone cirrhosa. Next base: position 300,923,498 of record OZ024741.1, read on the forward strand.
AGCGTTCGGTTAAATTTCCACTCCATTTCCTTTTGTACAATACCATGTTTCTAATGTTACCTTTATTAAAAGATCAATAATGACGATGTACAACACAAAATGCTACAGATTCAGCATTAGCGCTTCGTACGCAGTGATCGTTCATGTGCACAGTTTTGGCTAATATGCCCAACTGTTATAAATGGGTGTCAATATGCATCTCCAGAATGGTATCAGAATATAGTCAGAAATAGTAATTGCAGTCAGAAACAGTAATTACAGTCACAAACAGTAATTAAATCTCAGTGGAATATGTTTACACGTGGGCATTCACATACAACGAAATAAAAGTCTGCTAAATTTATTTATATACATATAAATAGTAGACCGGAAAATATCTGATTAATTATCATAGATAACGAATCTATAAAATAATCAACATATGCCAAAGTGTTTGGAATCTGAACGTTTTCATATACGAACGGTTGCTAAAATTCTATATCATAAAATTCAACCTATTTCTGATTCCTCACAACAATGTATTGCACTCATTGCCTAATTTGTTCCCATGCAAGCCATCCTGATTAATTGAAAGCGAACCCTTTACACCAAAATGGAGTACACGTATTATGCGTTCTGCAATGCATCTGTATTTTCTAACACACATATAAACTAATTCAACGGTGTCTTTCATAAGAAACTATCCAACAAAGATTTCTTAGCCTACTTAAATAATATCATTATCATTTTATCTGATTAAACGTGGTGTTTTCTTCGTAATTCATAGCGTTGAACACGGTGCTAGACGAAAGTAACTGGTGATACAATCATCTACACATACACACACATAAGAAATGTCTTTAAAACAATGAAAAATATTTCTGAAAATAATTTCAAATATTTGTAAAAGGTGAGGAAGATATAATCAATCAAAGAGCTTTCAAATGACAAAACCTGGACTTTTTCTTGCTTGTACTGCTATTGAATGTTAAAAAGAATCAATTATATATATATAAGCAGAGAGAAAGTGACGTCCGAACGAGTATCTTCCACCTTCAACTAACATACCCTCCGCCTCTGGGTCCCGACCAACAGGATGAAGAATACATTGCTCTGGAGAGCGGAGCAAGTGACGCGCTTGAACAGCCACTCGACCTCGTGGGACTTGCACCTCCTGGCAACCAACTCCGCTCCGATATGTAATTTCAATTGTTAACGTATTCTAAACTGATTACAGATTTTTTCAAATACACTAATAGAGTTACAATTATCTATGAAAACTGTGAGATGCACATACAATTATCTATGGATTGTACATTTGTTTTCTGTTAATCAAATGTTTTTGTAGCATATTATATATCATTCAAACCAAGTACATGTTATTCAATTACAAGAGATGCTGTCCATATTTTAAGAAAGCCTTTTCAATATTTATGCAAAATCTGCATGCGACAAAATACTGCATCAAATAATGAGCATGTTTCTGGGATTCATGAATTGCAAATAAATAGAATAATCAGTCTATTTGTTTAAATTCTGGATACATATATTGTTTAATAGCTAAGGAATCTACGAGCGTCGAAGTTTTACAAATTTATCTTCTAACTTCTTCCTAACTCCTAAAAGCAAACGCAGGCACACACACACACACACACACACACACACACACACACACACACACACACACACACACACACACACACACACACACACACACACACACACACACACACACACAGCAAGAATATGTTTTTCCATAGCAAGAATTTGTAATTCTCGATCCACATAATGACGTAATGTCCCTTGCATACAGTTCACTCATCCACCACCGTTATGCGGTGGATTGGCAGTATCGGTAGAGGGTCGGACGCCATGCTTTCCAGCATAGTTACGTCCCTTTACGATCTGAGTTCAAATCCCGCCGAGGTTGACTTTGCCTTTCATCCTTACGGGGTCGATAAAATAAAGTACCAGTAATGCACTGGATAATTGCTGGCCTTGTGCCTAAAGTAGAAACAGTTATGTCTTGCTGTTTTATAAAGGCAATATTTGGCTGTATGTTTCTGAAATATTTACTTCTGCGTCTACAAATTGATTTTTCTCTGCTGCAGATGATCCCGCTTAGGTTGAAAGCAGAAATTTATTGCTTAAACATTTCATATGTACTAATAATAATTATTTGCTCTAGGGCTTTATATATAAGCCCTATCGAGACCTCTTTGGATTTTGGTCTTTGTTTTTGTTATTAATATATGTGTGTGTATATATATATAAATATATACTATAGAGTAAAGCATGTCCAGAGAATTATTTGATAATATAAATATATCATCTCTACTCCCAATCAGCATAATTAACCACACAAAAAATCAATTAGACCAGGCTATAAGAATAAAAGGCATCTATGAAGAAACAGTAAATAAATACGCTATTGTGGCGTCTTCGCGTGCAACCGCTATAGAATATTTACCCAACATTTCAACAGCACGTGGTAATTAATTAAATATACGGGCAACCATACATATTTAGGTAAAAATTAATGTTAGAAATGCTTATATACATACCAGGATTAAATCACTAAATCCCGATCCCTTGGTTTCGCTCACTTTTGAGATACCTTATTTAAGGTTCATACTCGAGTTTTAGAGCTCTTCGGGGAATAAACTCGCTAGGACATATTATTTTCTGAAGTGGCCCCCGCCAAACACTAATTCAAAATGGTTGAGAACTGTGACGTGGCAGTGGTCAAGTCAGGAAGAGTGTGATTTTTTGCTTACGGCGAGTCGATTGGTTGCTAGAAAGCGCAGCACAATATCGCCCAACTTTTTATCTCAACCTTATGGGAGATTATTAAATATAAATATTTACACATACACCAATTAAACAAAGTCACAGGTAAATATGTGGTTTTGCAACTTTTCACGATGTGGCTCAATGGAGAATTAATAAATTAATTAGAGCGAAATACTATAGAGTAAAGCATGTCCAGAGAATTATTTGATAATATATATACATCATCTCTACTCCCAATCAGCATAATTAACCACACAAAAATCAATTAAGCCAGACTATAAGAATAACAGGCATCTATGAAGAAACAGTAAATAAATACGCTATTGTGGCATCTTTGCGTGCAACCGCTATAGAATATTTACCCAACATTTCAACAGCACGTGGAAATACGCGGTCAACCATACATAATTAGGTAAAAATTAATGTTAGATGCTTATATACATACCAGGACTAAATCACTAAATCCCGACCCCTGGGAGTAGAGATGATGTATATATATTATCAAATAATTCTCTGGATATGCTTTACTCTATAGTATTTCGCTCTGATTAATTTATTAATTCTCCATTGAGCCACATCGTGAAAAGTTACAAAAACAACACGTATTTACCTGTGACTTTGTTTAATTGCTGTATGTGTAAATATTTATATATATATATATATATATATATATACGTAGGTCCCGGGTTGAGTCGGGGATAACCACAGTAAGGTACTCAATACATGGCAGAGTAATTTTTTTTTATTTTATAGAAGGAGCTTCTACAGGACTAGTACTGTTTCATTCAGATGAAATCTTCAGGAAGCTGGGTGTCAAATTAAGTTCTGGTATTTATACATTTAGGTAGTGGTAAGGGAGTTGTGGTGGAAGGGGGGGGGTATTTAGATACACAGGACTACTTCTTGGCACAGGCCGTTTTTTCTTTGGGGAGTGGTCAATTAGCCAGAGTGCTTTTGGAATAAATAAATAAGTAAATAAATAAATAAATGAATAGATAGATAAAAGAATAAATAAATAAAATAAAAATATATTAAAAAAAAAATAAATAAATAAATAAATAAAAAACCCAAGAATAGTAATTCAACAGATATATAGTAGGGAAATTTAGGTGGGTTGGTAATAGAAATTAAACATTTAACAAGACCGAATCATGGCACAGCTTGGGGTGAGTGGTCAAGTTAACATACAAGCCACAGGTGGCCAGAGTGTTTTTGTAGGATGGAAAGAATAAATAAAATATATTTACAAACTCACAACCACATACAAATACACTTACACACACATATGTATACACACACATATATATACACACATATTTAAACACTCACACACACATATATATACCCATATATATATATATATACTCTTTTACTCTTTTACCTGTTTCAGCCATCCGTTTTATTTAAAATTGTTGGGTTACAACGAGTAAATATTTTATAACTGATATAAAAGCACTCAACAAGTTTTGGAGTATTTTACGATATTAAACAAATGGAAACTACATTTATAAAACGATATTTATTTCATTATATATATTTCAGGGATATCATATTAAAAATATGGTATGCCCTCTTCAGACAAAATACAATATATAGACAGTTTTATAAATAAATTTGACATACCTTAGAATTTACAACTTCCATTTAAAAAGTTGTTACGGTAGTGAAAATGTTAAGGACGGTTAGAAAGAAAGACGGAGAAAAAAGGAAGAAAGAAAAAAGAAAAAAAGAAAAAAGAAAAAGAAGGAGAAAAGAAAAAGAAAGAGCGGAAGGTGAAGAAGATGAAGAAATTTTAAGCTGGGCCTGATAGAGGATAAAATAATTAATGTCACTATTAAGTTATTAATATTATCATCAAGTAATTAATTACTATTTATTATTTATTACTTACTATTTACCAATCACTGTTCATTACCTATCTTTTATCCCTTATCTATTCATTTCCTAATCATTCACTCATAAATTAATAAATAAATGAAAGAGTTAACTAACTAACAAACAAACAAACAAACAGATAAACAAATAAACCAGTAAATAAGTAAATAAATAAACAAAT